>JACCHV010002774.1:3582500-3991110 GCA_018907245.1 Eupristina koningsbergeri
TAGAACAATGTCTACAAAACAGTTTTATTTAATTAACTATTAACACAAGGTATTAAAAACGGTTGCACCATAGCGGATTGATATTAATAGGAATGTTTTTTTTTTGTTTTTTAAGAAAAGAATGTTAATTAGGATCTCAAATAAAGCAATTAAAATAATCAAATGTTACATTTGATTATTAATAACCATTAATAATGTATTTTAAAATTGAAACTAACCAACAATAATTTAAACAATTTTCAAAACTTTTTAAAGAAATTTAATATGACAAAGATATATATTTTTAGCAACTGGAAGCTTTCCTTATGGCAAGCATTATGTTTTTACATGCGAATAAAATTGTTTCGCTTGCACGCTTTGATGGACATACATGTATGCATGCATTGCCCACACACGTCCGTATAATGCATGCCCATTATGAGTATGGGGATTCATGTGAAGCATAAAGATGTACTTTTGCAAAAAAAACGATTGTCTTTTTTTTTTAACATAATTGATACACGGCGCTCGAAGTTACTGTTTATTTCTTCTTGACTTGTTTTCATGAAAAAGAACAAATTTAGAGATAGATTTGGCATGTGCACAGGACCTGACCGGTAGGATGCAAAGGAGTTGAACAATGACAGATTATGATGTGTGTGCAAGTCGAGAAGGGACAAAGATACTCGCTAATGATCCCGAGCAAATAGTACCGTGTGCGCAACCAAAAGAATCTCAAAATAATTGTTTCCATGGTCCCGGAGCTCGAGGATACATCAGGTGGGCTCTCGAGGAACAACTCCTGCATCGATCATCCGGGCGGTCCGGGCCATTGTCAGGACGGCAAGATACGTGACCACTGCTAGAATCGGCGCTCGTTTCATAATTTCTGGTTGCATGAGAAGCCACCCGCGGGCTTTATCGTAATTGTCGCCGGACACAACGAGAAAAGACCAGGTTGGGCAACGAATCAATGAGTCCCACAAGGTAAATACGCTCGGTCCCACCACACCTTACGAAAGTTATCGCCGGGGAAAAGCTTGTGAAATTTCCCGTCAATATCTCGCGAGGATAGCGTCGGGTTTATTTGCGGAAAGCTTGGCAAAACTCTCGATTGCCACGTTATCCTGCGCGTGCACACACACACGCGCACACGCGTAAATTAGCGTATCTGCATAAATAGTGGACGTTTTTCTTGGCGAGAGAGCCGAGGCTCGTTACGGGCTCACGATGAAATAAGTCGAGATGGAACAAGAAAGGAGGACTCACTGTCGCCTAATAAATAAAAGATACTGCTTTGGAAAAATTGCGAGATTCATCGTAGAAAGTATTTACTGGTTCTTCGACAGACGCACGTAAAAAGTTGTGTCGATGCACAACGAAATCTAATTTAGTCTGTGGCGTGTCATGACAAAAGTCGTTTGTTGTTCGCGTTATTTGGAGGAGGAAAAGAGCCCCGTTCGCTTTTTCTCAGTCACACATATTGACTTTTCTAATCCCAATGACCAAAAAAACAGCAGGTAAGGAAAAGGGCCTTTATTACTGACGGTTATCAATGATCTATCAGGATCCAGGTAGAAGATTTTAGATATTCATACTGTAACGCCCCTGACTTTTTAATATTTGTTGAAAAAATGACTATTTATTTTTGGGATTTATGAAGCTACGGAGAGGTAGAAGAGTAGATTTTAAGGAATTCTTTACGCTCAGCAATTTTTGGGTACTACTTTAAAAAGGTGAAAAACAAATAATTCTTTTAAGGTGATTAAAACCGTCTGTGTTTGATGTTTTGTAAGGTCAGGCTAGAGTTTTTTGATAACCCGTTATTGTATAACTTTTATATCTTCGAAATAGCGTTCTTATTTCATTGGTAAATATTTTATAATGTAAAAATGAAAAGGCGTACAAATCATCCTCAAACGAATATCCATTATTTAATGCTTAAAATGTTTCACGATTCAGAAATATGCATAATGGGCTCTATTATTCAGCATGTGTTGTAGACATATAATTCAAACTGTTTTTGCACGAACGTCACTCTTTTGTTTAACGAAAGAGCACAACAAAGTCCGCGCACCCGGTGATTATTTATGCGAAGCAATAAAAGGATATCCAGCTCTGGTGGATGGCGCAATCCATCTCCCTATGAGCTCATTCGGAAGTTTTAATTTCTTCAATCCCCGTGATAAACAAACGGGTAATCATCGCCGACATTGGGCGTGCGTGCTTTTGAGCAAAAAGAGGAATAACACAGTAACCCTAGTCATCGTCGTCGTCGACGTAAGAAACAATGGCACTTGTTGAGGTCGCTCAAAAGAAGTAACTACGTAATGCCCTGGTCTGGAGCATCAGGACTTCGGTTCAATGACAGCCACGGCAATAACACCGAGTCCTCGGACAATCGGTTGCTTCCCGTCTGGCGCCTCTTCCCCTGTCTCTCTTTCACCGCATTAAAACTGAGAGAGCGAGAGAGAGAGAGAGTGAAACCGCAATTTTAACGAGCTCCTGCAAACTACTCGTATTTTACTTTCTATTGTGTTCTCCAATGCACACCCAAGTGAGAAATGAGATTTAGAAGTAAAAAATCCTGCGGGGAGTAGGTGGATGCTGATGTTGGTATCCATCTTTTCAGGGCATTTGATGAAGAGGGTCGCCAGTGATTATTGATACAGCCAGCATGAGCATAACGGATCCGTAGTAAGAGATTGATTGCATACAACGATGTAGAGGGTTTTTGCATATTTTTGCACCGAATTCAGGAATTCCAAAGTTTTAAGAGACGTACTCAGGCTCGGTAATTAAAAATATCGATCTTCGTTCGACAACCGCATCTGCTCCGCTGCTCGGTTATCTACGAGTGGCTACTCGGCAACGGCAGATGTAGCGGTCTCTTGGATGGACCGCGCGGGAGGCTGGGGGGAGAGAAAACGCCGGCAAGAAGCCGCATATTACGAGATTGCCCGCGGCAATGAAGACGCGGGACGAGAAAAAAAGTTAGAAACGCGTGTCACCGGGCCTCGGCGTATAAGGAGAGGGCCCTCGTGCGTGGGAAACCGCGTCACGTGTGAAAATGAAAACCCGCGCGCGAACTTCTGCTTTTTCCTCCGGGAGGCTGGATGGATGAATCGATCATCGCCGAGGAGGAGGAAAAACCCGACGGCGAGCGCGCGCCAGTGCTGTATGGGTAGGGTTGCTCGTGTTTTTGTTTGTTTGCTCGTTTTTCCACGGCTCTGTTGTGCGGGTAACGAGCGACCAACAACCAACAACCAACAACCAACAACAACCGATGATGCCCCGGACTGACAGACGCGATTATTCCCTAGTGTGGGAAAACTGATAACTGCAATCGCTTTTTGCCCCATTTTCAGGGCAAAGATGAGGACGCGATTATTCGATCCCTCGGCCGAAGTGCTTTTACATGCAGGAATTTTTTTTAGCTTCACTACTGGATTGCAGATCGATGCTTGATTTATCTCGGACAGGAAAAGAGGTAGTCCTATTAGATTGGTTCTAGATTTTGCGCCGAGAATATGATTTATGCAGATTTTTCTGTATAAATTCTGTACTTGCCAAATTTATAAATCACTGCAGATATCGATTGATTGAAATACTCAGAAAATACAAACGACGAGCCTATAGCAATAATAAACTTTACAAATTAGTAAAATTTATTTACTTAGAGACTAACTAGTAAAACTATAAATTAGTCCATAAATTTATTACATGGTTTGAAGTAAGAGGCTTTAAAAAATATTTGATTCATTAAAGAAATGACTTTGTATAACCCAAAGTATTAATTGTTGTTATTTAGTTTACTAGAACATAAATTATGTGGAATGCTCTTCTGTAATAGACTATATTTATATGAACTCGAAGCATACATGAGTTACAATTAATCTATTACACAATTTGGGATTGTAAGTACAATAAATTACTATCTATATTTTGTAAATTATAATCATAGCGCAACTACGAACGAAATTAAGTACATCCAATTAAATATTAGACATTTTTTAATGTGTGGTGCAGTAAGTTTATTCGTTGGCAGAAATGCATTTCTCATGTTCCATAACAATCTTGATCGTATTAATATTGGGTATTCCTAGTTTTATGCAGTTTTGCGTAAAAAGAGAAATTTAAAATTTAAAATATCGTAACCTAGAGTATCAAAAAACCGTTTTGAATGATATGTTAGTTTGCTCATTAAAAAAGGAAGATCTTCTTTTTCATCGTAGACAGATTATAACGCATCAAGAACTACAGTTTTTTCCTCTAACAAAGAAAACTTTCTGGCACTTTACAAAACAAAAAAAAAAAAAAAAAAAAGAAAAAAAAAGAAAAAAACATCATATTCTTTTTACGGAGAACTGACTCAGCTTTATAATACTTCATTCCAATTTTTAAAATAATGATTACCATAAATTAAAAAAGAGTTATTCCAACGTTTTTTGCAGTAAAAATTCTATTGCATTCGTGTTGTTAGTTTTGTGCTTGATAAATAAAAATAAAAATACAAAACAACAAGTTCGCCGGCAGGCATTAATGTAAAGATACCCATAAAATTAACATTTATCACGTAAAAATAATTATCAGCAGAGCTAAGATTTCCAGCGTTCCCACGATTATAATTCACGAAAAAAGAGCAGCCCTTTTAGTCATCTTGAGAGGGAGAGAGAGAGAGGATGGATGGAGAGAGGTTACATACGCTTTACGTCAATTCGCCGTTTCGGAGGGGGGAGGGGCTACGAGGTGCGAACATTACGCAAGGGAATAAGTTCGCGAGAGAATTAATGATTTCGCTCCTCGAGAAATTAGCGCAGGGATTTATCCTCCTCGCACCCATACACTCATATAGAGATGCAAAGGAGGCTGGGATAAAACACGACGCGAGACATGCTCGTGCCGCATGTGGCCGAGGTGCGAGATATCGATTACTTCCAGCTGCGGAATAGGCATAGGTGCAGCTACGCACTTGTGTAGCCGAGAGGGAGAGAGAGAGGGAAGACCCAATCGAATGGCAAAAAGAGATTACGTGGGTTGCGAAATATTGGCGAATTCTTGTCTCGACCGGGGCTAAGTCGCCTCGGGCAAGAGGATAATGATGTATTAATTGTCGCTGTACGATCGCGAGTTACTGCAACTCCTTTGTAACCTCGCAAGGTTATTGATTTTTGTTTGCTTCCAGGTATGGACAAATCCGAGACAACAGTCTTTTTCTGCACGTGTAATCGGAGACTCGTTTTCAAAGTTATTGGACAATTCGAGAATTGACGGAAGTGGATCCAGAGTTAACGATTATTGGCGCAATGATCCCGAGACAAATGTTATGCAATGAGTCTTTTCAGAAGCAGTAAAGACATTTTTCCAAAAGATAAGTGGTTTGCATAAACCAATAATGAATGATCGAGCCCAGGATAATTGTCTCTATTTATCTAAATGCGACTTCGTGCACTTACAAATAGGTTACTAAATTATGTATCAAGATAAAATTAGTATGTAAACTGAGTATTAATACTTGAAAAATCGTTTCGTTAGAGTTAGAAAAGTGTTTCTTTAGACATATGTATTTACATTTTTTCGTGCACAAGTGTAACTGACACGATAATTTAGATTTACGAAATTTCGATAGAATTTAAAATTTTTTTTTTTTTTTTCTCCCAAAGGCTACTCGCAGATGCACATTGAATTGAGATATTATGAATAAAAATAAAATCAATAAGTTTTAAAAGATTGACAAAAAGATAAATATATCTTTTATAAATTTGGATTATGTTATTACTATAGAACACTTAAATCCTCCTAATCTAAATTTATTTGATCGCGTGTTCAAGATAAATATTTCAATTAATATTCAGTTATTATTGCAATTATTGAAATTATTTCACTAACTCTGACAGCCATTATTTAATCAGGCTTAGACAAATCAAATCGAAAAAAAATTGGTTTTCTAATTATTTTATAAAATATAAGTGCATGCGTTACGAGCGATGATATGCAAATGTCCCTTGATCAGCTGGAAAAAGTATCGTGGTATCGACCTCGTTAACAAATCTTATTACAGGTGTTAAACCAGTTAGACGATTATCGTTGCCCAAGCACGCAACTTTTTTAATATGGTGAGAACATTTTCCATTAAACACATATATTAGATATATTTTGACGTATGCTAAAACAAGAACGGAAATACCTTCATTGATCCCACAGCAATCCTTTATCTGGTTATTGCTCTCGTTTGGTTAGAGATCATGATTTGTCTCGAAAAATTTGTCATCTTACATCTAAATCAAAAAAATAAACAACGGGGGAAGCTAATTTTTCAATTAGTGTAAAACATAGGTCGCAAAAGATATTGAGTGATTTAGGAAAAGTAACCACATTAGTCGGAATTGGAGATTAATGCCAACTGGAGAAGAAAGTTCCATCGATGTTTCATGTAGTCAAAGATTTTTATCCATCCCTTTCTCCTTGGAAATCGGGAGCGGTAAAAGTAGAATACGCAACAGTAGTAATTTAAAATATCAACATGATTTCGTAATGTGTACAGAGTATGGAGCTCATGTTGTAAGAATTTTCATGATTTTGGCTTGATAACTAGCATTAATAGTCAATTTGTAATAATTAAGTGCAATTTCCATTGTATACGAGGCTGATGATTTATTACCACTTATGGTGAATCCTAAAATATGCATGCTCTTAAAAAAGTTAAACAAATGAAAACACTTGTGCACAATGTACGCAATTCTACCATCAAGAAGGCTGTTTATTCGAATTTTATTTCATTTTTTAAAAAGAAAACGGGTTTTTTATATTTTTGTCAAGAAAAAAAAATAAAAATATAAACTCTTCTCTGTCCTATTATAAGTGAATTCACGATCGACCATAATTTATACAAAAGCATGAAAACCCAAAAAAAATTATCTATTCATTATAATTGTCCCATTAATTAATTATTACAAATAGTTTTGATAAATAAAAGCCTTTGATAAAATAATTAACTAGGACTCGATGTGATGGATGTAACTGTAATATCGTTTCGGTACTGTACCAACATTTTGGTTTACATAACGTTTATCGTCAGTTCAGTAGATGGTTCGGTGCCGATTTTCACATGGCTACAAATTTATTTAAATGCGAGTCTATGCAAATGAGGTATAATGGGTTTTACCATTACTTCGTTTTGGTAATGCAGTCATTAATGTGTTGATATGCTTCAAGGATTAGAAAAATTTTAAGCGAGGTATTATAATTTTTACAACTTTCATTTTTTATATTCAAGTTTCTTTTTTTCACGGAAAACAGCGCATTTTTATCTATTTTCATTCAATAGTTATATTTTTATTAGGTGTTTAACACTGTAATATTATTGGAAACTTTTATTTATAAAATTCGTAAACCACTATCTTTATTCATTTATGCTTCAGTAATTTTATCATAATTAAATTTTTTTATGCTAATTGAATTTCCAGTTTTAAAATTATTCAAAATAATAGAATTCAAAGCAGCATGAATCGGGTTAAATATGTATCAAATTCTTAAGAAAGTTATTAGCATTTATGAAAATTATGAGATTTATTTTGATATTGCATTATGAATGGTTTAATTTGATAAAAATTTGATATTATTTAAGGAAATTTCTTAAGAAAATATCTAATGAGTAATTTATTTGAGTAGATTTAACAACTGTTTAATGGACAAATAAGAGCGAAAAGAAAGAAATCAAGAAATATACATAGTAATTTTGTTATTATTACAAGTTTCATCCTGAAAGAATTATTATTCAAATTAATAAGAGAAACTAAAATTATTTCATTCGTATGGAATATAAAAGTATCTAAAATTGAAGGAATTATATTGCTTTTTAAATTTCGAGCAGAGATCATTCAATTGAAGAAACGGCGAACCCTTGTTTCTTCCCCATCATTTTTCATTTCTGAGATTAAAATTTCATGTTGAGAAATCGAGCGTGGGAGCTTTCGGATGTCGGTGAAAGGAATATCAGCGAGAAGAAAAAAGGAAAAATCGGTAAAATATCGAGCCCGGGGCATCGCACGAAATAATCCATCAAGTCCTCGGTTTTCACGCGAGTTTTCTCGAGCCTCCCAATTTGTTAGGGCAAGCAAAGAGTTGATAGAAAACGACAGGACGTCCTTGCGCATGCGTCCAGTACAATTATTTTGCCCGGAATGTCTGGTTTCTTGGTTGCTTTGGTCGCTCGTGCTCGTTGACGTTATCGTCGATCACACACGAGTACTTGGATGAGACCATCGTGCTTGTCGAGATAAAGGGCGAAAGATGTTGTCAATTAAGGACGGAATTAAAATCGTAACAGGGATGTAAAGATTTTTCATCGATTGCAGGCTCGGCTCTTTCATTGGGATTTTAATGCGGCACCACGTGGATTCTCGGTAAAGATCGATCCGAGAAGGCAGTCGTTAGCGACTTTGCCAAAGCCATTTTCCGCGTGAAATCTAGTAATAATGCGGGGCTCGATCTCTATTCTCGCGATTACCAGTGTCAATTTAGTTTTATTTAATAATTATTATTTGTAATAAAAGGAGGTCAATGCTGAGTGTTGAGGCTGGCACGGTGGTAAGTATAGACCGGGAGTAAATAGGACGAGCAGCATTGGCACGTATGTAATTACCGCACATGGCTTAAAAATCAATACCACCTCTGGTGAATAGTACGGGGAAATAATTGAGAGAAAGAGAAAATAAAAACGGAGTCGGAGCGGCAACAATAACTATCGATCGATTCCCTCCGGTTCTCGAAATAAATAAAAAATAAATAGGAAGGAATCCGTGTGTAAGTATAGCCGGGCTCTAAGAGTTGGCCCAATTACGAGGACGGGAATGCGCAGGTGAATGAATCGTCGCCAAGTATCGCGCGTTTCCATACGAGGAAGCGAGATGGAGAGATAGAGACCGAGAGAGAGAGAGAGAGAGAGAGAGAGAGCGGGTAGGCGATAATTGCACCGGCCCCACACTCGTAATTACGTCCTACCGCATTTTCTCACATCGGGCGAAGGCGAGGGAGAGGAAAATTCGAGGAGAATCGTCGGGGAATATACGACACTCGCATTAAAGCTCGTGCGTGTGTACCTGGACGGGATGGAAGCGTGTGCCCCGGGCGAATTCCACAGCATCTCTCTCTCTCTCTCTCTCTCTCTCTCTCTCTCCGAGGCTAAAACGAGATGAAGCGGTACGAAAAGGCACGAAAGGGTTCTTTGGTTTAATCGCTCAAGCCGGACTTTTTAAGAATTCGCGGCTCTGGAAACGGTTAACGCGTGTCGCCGTCTCCATTTCAATTTTGGCTCACTCGTTTGAACCGGAACTCGGGCTCGATTTTTCCTTCTCAGTTGTCAATTCAGGTAGACTACAATTCTCACTACAATTTGTCAAAGGTGATCCTGGACAAATCCAGAGGCATTGCAGGCGGAAAAGCTTTTTTAGACCCGGCTACTTATTTAAATATAAATATAAAAACGTATGATTAAATTGAAGGCGATTTAATTTGTTTTTAAGTGAATAATAAATACGAGCTGACTCATTCGATAATTTCTCGCAGGAACATGGCAAAAATATTGTAAGTAAAATTATTAATGACTTGATGATCACTGGCATTCACTACATTTTTATCGCCAGAGTTTCCAGGAACTACTATACTCATGATACATTTATCATTCGACGTCAAATAAAAGGATTTTTAAGCCAATAAGCAAGTACTATTGTAATGACCACTAAATTAAATAGGTTTTTATTATTTTAAGCATCTTGTACTACCAGAGTGAAACCAACCTCAAAAATTTAACAATCCAAAGGAATATTCGAATCGATAAAAATGTCATAAATTAACGTAACTGTTTCATCTAATAATAAATATGAAGGAGATAATGAAACGAGAGACTCCAATGTTCCTCGAGTTCTATGTCAGATCAATTGAAAAGTAAGTTTATACGTTCGTTTATTTTCCGAGTTCTCTCATAAAAAATGCTCGTTGAACCGATTGTGCAATTATCCAAAGAATTTCTCGAGTCCCAAATGTAAATTATGAGCTCAATCTATTTCTAATGATGAAAAACACCATTGACTTATTTTGCAGTGTTTGCTGGGCAGTGAAGATATTGAAATAAATATTTTTTAGTTTCACAGCTCGAGATATTTCGTGACCTGCATTTCTCAGTATTGATTTTGTCAGAATTGTACTCCATCTATAGACATTTGGTCTCATAAGCAAACTCTTTTCCCGCTCATTCTTTTTTTAATTATCACAATGGCATTGCGGATCTAAATTTATTTACAAACTTTAAAAGCATTGTTTTTGCGAATGTCTGTTTCCTGGTCCATTGATCGAACTAGAGCACGTTGCGAGCGCGCAATTATAAATAAATGCAAATTACGAGCGAGTGCTCTTCGGCGCAGTGACCCGAGAAAAAGAGGGAAAACGAGGGAAAAGCTCGGCTAGCCCGAAAACGTGAGAAATCGAATTCGCGGAAAAGGCACGTCTCGATTTCGCCGCAGACAAGTGGACTCGACAACAAGAAACGGAACGGGTGACTGGAATGTCATCCAGGGCAGAGCACCTCGCGGATCCAGGCGAGGAAAACGGGCGCGTTCGCGGAAAAGCGCAGCAGTGTACCGTTACGATAATACGTCACGCGGAAGAGGCGACAAGAAAAACGCGTCGGTCGGCACATTTTTATCTTATTTTCCTGCTCTCGTCGTCGTCGTCGTCGTCGTCGTCGTCGTCGTCGTCCCCGTCGTTGTCCCCGTCGTTGTCCCCGTTGTCCCCGTTGCCGTCATCTTCTTCTGCTTATTCGTCTTTTTCTTTTGACCGCCGGCTGAGTCGAGAGGGATTGCATTCGGAAATATAAGGAGCATCGCATCAAAAGAGTTAGATGTCGGCGAGTCGGATGAGCGCAAACAGTTGAACGCCTTAGATTAGCAGATTTGATTTAGGAACGAGGAAATTCGGGAACTGCTATTTTCCTTGGAAACTAACTGTACTATGAGGAAGAGGCGTCATATTAATTAACTAAATCGTGATTCCATGTTTTTCGGTTTAAAGAAGCCTTGTATTATACTTGATTGATTTTTAAACTAATTATAATATGACAGTAATGCACAGATTTTGTGCATTCAAAATTAATGACTTTTATAAAACCTGTTATTTAAAATGGACTTTGATCTATTATTTCACAATAATACATTTTACTGTTCTGTTATTCAAACTTTAACGTTGCAATCAATTTCTTAAACCTTACGTTCATTTCATCAATTACATGATATAACCTAGAATACATTCTCAACTTGAATTATTTTCAATAAAAATATGCTTTTAAGGATAGTTGTATAGTATATAAATAAATAATCAAAAATAAAATATATTAATTAAATTTAAATATTTAATTAAAAATGCTAAACATGTGAATATGTAGTTTATAAAGGTTAATATTGCAAGATCTCATTATTCACATAAAATACTTTAAACATATCTTCGACAGAGCATTTTCGAATTTTTTAATGTTTGCTATCTTATGCATATCTTAAATTATACACAAAAGTATTTAAATCTTTCAATGTACATGTAATACGAAATTATGATTTAAAAAAAATTTTTAGATATTCAGAATTCATTTAATTTTATTCAAATTGTTTTTTCATAATTTCGAGCCATCGTTTACTTACGTAAAACATTAATAAATATGACTCGTGAAACATTCGTTTTCATATATTGGAAAAACTTAAAATATAATAAAAATATATTTTTCATTTGATCAATAATAATTATACTACTAGAAAGTGATAGAAAAATTTAGATTCTATATGATAATGAATTTTTTAATTGCATTTACTTATATAATACTAATAATTTATCATAATATTATGGAATATGTGGCCATGGTTATTAGATAACAATATCATCTTATATAAAACTAGTCCAATGTAGACTTTGATAATAATATTTTTAAGTTTAAAATTCTATATTATACAGCTTTAATAATCATTTTGTAACTTAAAAGAAAAATGACATGTTAAATGATAATATTGATGAAAATTAAATACTTTTAAACTTTGGCGAAGAATTTATTATGTTTTCAATTTAAATAAGTATATTTCCATTAAGCATAAAATATAAATTGCAAGATTTTAAATAATAAAAGCATGATGATTTTATATTCATAATTAATCATCACATATTTCTTATGTTATTCAAAAGTAAGGTAAACATGAAATTAATATATTAAGAAAGAGAACTTTAATAATTTCTCAATTTTTCAAATAAATTACTAATTCTCTTTAGTAAAAAGTATAAATTTCTCAAAATTATAATCAATCAACAAATTGGGAAACACGGCAAAAAATAATACCTGGATGATTCTTACAAAATCCTATTACTCGCAATCACGAATTTTACGCCTAAGATCTGAAACGGCACAAAAAAGAAAATTAATCATATAAATAACTTCTGCTCCATCTAAAAACTAAAAAGGTGAAGTGAAACCGATTTCCGATCGCTTCACGAGCTGATGCATAAAAGGGGAGCAAAGACGAGGAGCCGTGCCGAAAGCGTAGACGCGTACTCGATCATTCTCTCTTCCTCTCACGCACACACGCGCAATGCATCCTCGCGTCACGCACCACAGGACTGTGCACAGGGATACACGGCAGCTTCCACTTTCGTGGACCACTTGAAAGTCTAGCGCTCATTGGGGCTAATGCGTGATAAATGTGACAATGAGATCCTCTAAATACGATTATCCCATTATCCCATTACTCTGCCGCTGCTTTTTGCACATTAGGTGATATAAATTAGCAACCGTGCATTCCTGAAATTGTAACTATACAACGTGCAGAGATGACGTACATTTCCAGCGATGTATCAAAGGGATCGAGTGTCAAAATCTCATTTAAAGGGAATAAATGAGAAATAAAAGCAATTTTCACAACTTCAATAACATATTTTACGCTTTAATTCTTAAATGTTTTTTTTTATTTAATACGCATGTTTATCTGAAGCTTAGGAGAAACATAGCCAAATAGCACAATATCCAAAAAAAATCTGTATAAACTCCAATACATTTCCAAAGTTTGATTCTGCAAAGTTTCAAACTCACTTGCAAGGGCAATTCCTCTAAAAATTTAGAATAAAAAGGCGCCGGCAAAAGTGAGGTCGAATTCAGTCTGGAACATAAATCCGAAACCGATGGCACTAGTCGGTGTTTATCGATCTGCCCGTGAATCACCAGCCGCACATATTTGTTATTTTGGCGTGGAAAGGCTCGTGTAGCTCCTCACCAACACACTCGCGCGAAGGGGAAAACCTCGGGCCAGGTTTTTGAACTCGCGAGAGAAGTTGCCGCCGCCACCGCCACCGCCGCCGCCGCCGCCGCCGCCGTCCCTTCGTCTTGTTCACGCTTGTAATTGTAGCTTCGTGGATAAAACTGAATCATCGCCGCTTCCTACGCTCTTCCTCCCGGCCAATAACTCTGCGTGAAAATAGAATTCCGCTCGTGGTTATCGCTTTATCATCTGCAAATATTTCGCTCGGGGAGAGGAGATCGATGCGCAGTTGAGACGTCGTTTTGCTGGCGGGATGACGGTAGTGGCTGTCGCAGATAAGGGCTCCCTTCTCCGGATAATAAGGGAGAAGCCCTGTCCTGCTCTGCTCTGCTCTGCTCTGCCCTGCCCTGTCCTGCCCTGCCCTGCCCAGATGAGTCTCGGCCTTCTTTCCGGTCCACAATCGTCGATTGTCTCGTCGCTTTCGCGGCGTTTCACAGGGGGAAGCTCTTCTCGAGCGGAGGCTGTGCATCATTTTGGAAATGGGTTTTGCCCGGGTGATTCAAATTCTTCAGATATGCCGGGATACCTTCTTTATTCGAAGGAGATTTGTCGACTGAGTTCAACAGCGTACGGCTGTTTTGTGCGAATATTATTGCGATGCCGGGCACGTTCTTGGCACCAACAACTCGTGACTTTGATACTTATATAAAAGCTGACCGAGTTGATACAACAGGAATAGGGAGCTCATTACACAACCGAAAGAATTTGTCAGTGTAATTACTTCCATAATGAATGGTTAATCAACAAATAAAAACAACTTCTTCTGGGTATTGTTTCGAGTCTGGTGAGTCCGGCTGCGACCGAATTGGACGGTTGGAGGGCGGGGGGGGGGGAAATCAATTCTCCAAATAAACCTGCGCTCGGAAATAAAATGCCATCTGCACACATCGATAAAGCTTTACTCGCTCATTTGCCGCTGCAGGAAACGAGCGAGACAAAAGCGGTTTCAGGATTTATCTAAATGACCCAACGGTCTTGCATAAAACACCCACCAGCTCATTTTGCGAGTCCATCGCGATATTCTCCCTTCTTTTATAGTTTGGTGTGCCCTATAACGAATGGCCTTACACGGATTCATCAATTTCGTTCGAAAGCTGTTAAAATGCGTGTTGGGAAAGACTCTTTCTTCGGGTAAATCAGGAAACAAATGTAGACCGACAGTTCAACTCGACGTCGCGCTCGCGCACTTCCGGTGCGTGTGAATCACACTCGCACAAACGAAATGCGTTCCATTTTTTTTCGACGTCTCTTTCTTCTGTACTTTTACGGCGTCTAACGAAACTCGGCTCCAAACGGTAATGCACGCACCGTTAATAACAAGAGGAACGACGCAATTCATGGGAATCCAACAACAACTCGAGAAGCATTCAAACTTGCAGCGCAATCGGATATAATATAATCTCGCGCCTTTCCCACCTCGGCATTGTTCAAACAGAAAGAAATTACATTTTCATTAAAAATGATTTTTTGAAAGACGTTGCACACACTTTGCAAACAAACGTCGCGAGGAGTTTTAATTAATTATTTAAAAAAAACTCATTCCATCGTGTTATTAATTATTGCTTTGCCAATTGTGGGATCGTTCACACAATTTACTAATAATAAGTATTGGTAAATTTTAATAACAAATTTCAGTGCTGGTTTGTCAATGCCAATTCCCTACCAAGGAAATGAACAATTTATCTAAATTTTATGATTGGATTTTTCACGGGAATCCAACGAGTGAACTATGACATTACATTGCAAACGAGAGAGAATTACTACAAATTTCAAAGGCTGCATGTAATTTGCCAGCGGTTGTGATTAATTCCCCGAGCACCCAGTACGACGATAAGGTTGTTACAATCTAAATTTATAAAATAAGTAGGCATTGTCGTAAATATGTTTGATGCACGTGTCAATTCGTTCCGAGCCAGCCTTAGTTCACACAACTTTTACTACTGCGCCCGATAAAAGATGCAATTTAATGACGCGACCAAGAACATTTTCATTTTTACCTGTGTGCTGCGGCCGTGTTATACAAGCCTGAATGAAACGTTAATTGCGGAATAAATTATACAGGTGCATTCTCGTTCTAGGAACGAACTCTTCGCATTCAGCGCCGAACGTGTTAATTACCTGAAATATAAATTAAAACATTACTACCGTTTAGAGCCGAAGGAGCGTGAAATCGGGACGAGGGGGAGGAATGACCCGGAGTACGCGATAAATCTCCGTTTGTCGCGGTTAATTAAAATTTTCGATTAAATTAAGCGCGAGTGTTTTCGCGGCACGAGTCACGATTTGAGTCGGCCCTCGATTGCACCCGAGTCATCCTCCCCCTACCGGGACTTCCCACCCCAACCTTCCCCTCGCGCTAGGGGAAAAAACGCGTTTAATTACGCCCCACTTTTTCTCGTTGGCCCGTGATGGAATTTTCATGCGTTAAAGAGGAACTTCACAGTAACGGGAGTGGCATCGCGCGCCGTCCACGGTAAAAAGCGTCCCGTCGCGAGCAATTAACCCGTTCGTTTGTTCGTTCGTTCGTTCGTTCTTCTTTGTTCAGGGAAGCAGTCGAGTAGTTTGCAGGAGGAAGTGCAACAACTTTGTCTTCGATGACCACTGCAAAATAATCCGCACCGACCGGTGGAAAGTCCGACTCGAATAACTTTCTTTTTGTCCGCGGATGAGCACTAAATTCCCTTCTCCCCTGTCCCCCCGAGACATATTAGTTATCTCAAGCTGTGACAGTTATATCATCATCTTTTTCATTATCATCGTCAAGTGTTACTTCATACGTGCGAGACGGTCGACGAGGCAACGGAGATACAGAGCAAATGCTTTTATTTAATGTCGGAAAATTTAAATTGGACCCAGTTTTATTGAGGCGCACGCGAGTTTTAGATGTATAATTTAAAGCATATTGCCACATTTTAGACTTGATTCTTGAAATAGTTTTACAGTGATTCTGATCTTTAGACGCTTGACTAGTCGATCAAATTAAAGTTTGAAAAGAAGTTCCAATTCACGTGTAGAAACTCACTCTACGGGATTGCTTTTTCTTTATCCACGGATCACGGGGTCTAAGCGTTCTTATTGAAAAATTGCATTTTCTAAACGACAATTTGAGGTAATTTTCATCTCGCAATGCTTCAATAGCAAACACCAAGGTAAATAACCCTTTTTGGAATACTTCTGCGTTCGATTTCCATTTTCTCAATAGGACAACTTTAATATTAATAAATTGAAATGATTTACAAATAGACTTTGTACTTTCAATAGGGACACAGTTATTCCATTGTGAAGATTCACACAAGAATCACAAGATCTAATGCCGAGTAATTTAACGACAAGACTTCCCAAGAGAATCTACTTCTATCTGTTTCTCATAGTTGGCTGGTAAAAGCGAATCTGGTGGATTTCCATAGAAACGCCACAATTGATTAAAAAAATAATTATCCATCGATCAGACTTTCTCGTCTACGCATGCGAGCGGCTCGCTTGGCTCATTTACGGCGACTTTCCTGGGGAGAAGAAAAGCGCGGCGCGTCGCGAGTAAAAATCGGCGTGCGAATCGGGCCAGGAAATTCCGATCTAGAAATCGATCCAAGACGACACTCGGGATTCGTGGATCTCTGGATCCGTGGATCGTCTCCTCGGCCAAGCGCAACGGTTGTTTTTGCTTTTCGCGCGCCTCGCACGATACATTAAGCTCGATATGGAAATTTAGCGTTCGTTTAACGAGTTTCATTCAAAACACGCTCAAGCTACGCTTTACATTAGAATAACTTTTTGATTTAGTTTGAATTCATGAATATTTTCTTGCTTAGATAAACCGGTAAATTTATGGTACCGCATTGCCAAAGCTTAATAATGAAGAATAATTATCGATTTATGTGATTTCATTATTCTAGTGAGCCAGTAGTTATCGCTAAGGTTCTTATTTTATTATGTTTATGTCAAAATTTTTAATAGCTTCGAAGAGACATGAATTTAGTTTCATAACTAACGAATAATTGTTCCATCAGTTCATCGAAGGAATTATAAATTTTTTAAAATATTGAAACTCCAGTTACTTTGGGAAACATAAAGATTTCAATGGTAAATTAAATTACATGCACGAGGATGCTGTAATAGAAAAGAAGAAAGTACCACAAGATTGAGAAGTAAACTATAAAAAAGATATTTATAGTCAAAGAGCACGTTGGCAATTTAAATACATGTTCTTATTAAATAATTTTATGATAAAACTTTCTTTGAATTACTGCTTTACCTCCATATTTTTTCTTCGATAAATCTTATGTTTTATGATAAAGAATCAAGAGTATTTAATAAAATTTAAACATTATAGGATAACATTATAGAAATCAACCTTTTCCATTGATTGTCAAATATCTAGAGGTATTCTATTCTATTCGAACAATATTTTCCTTAATTCGTGCACATACGAATTAAAAATTATACTCCCTTCATTCTAATAAATAAACTCAGAATGATATAATTTTAATTTTAAGTTATGACTAATCGCCAAATCAGTTTTTTCTAAATATTTAAGTAAGAAGTTGTACTCTCGTATTATAGAATATCTCGTACATAGAATACTATGCTTATATATTCTCTATTCAATATTGTTTTTTATTAATAAATTATTATAAGTAAAAAAAGCACACGTTTTAATCTTCCAGTAATAAAATTCCTTTTAAACTAAAATATCTCTGCGAAAATATCGTCTAATTTATTATTAAAATATCCTAAAAATAACAATTTTTTTTTTCATTCTACAAATGAAATTTGACGATTTTAGTTAAAAAAAACTTTTATTATATAACTTTCTTCATTTTCATAAAGCGTCGCTATTTTTTTTTCTGTCTATAAAATTAGGAGTTCGTTTTTTCTGAATCTCTGCTTTGCCATTGGCCCAATAAAAAAATCTAACCTTTTTTCGAGTTGAGCACGAAAATGGCGTTCGCGAGAGGCGGTCCATATCGTCAAGGGCGCCACTGAGAAAAGCTCGTCTCCACTCGAGATCGATGAGAAAGTCTCGTGGGGCTCAGCTTCCAGAGGCACGAGGAGCATCAGCTCAACTCGAATAGAAGATGCATTCCCATGCAGGAATGCGGGAGGCTGCAACCGGTGATGATGCGAGGCCGAGACCGAGGCCGCGGTTGTTGCCGTTGCTCCTCCAGCTACCGCTCGGCCGACTCCTGGGGAAAAGTGGGGAGTCCCGCATTTTTCAACGCTTCAATAATCTCCACTCTTAAAGGGTTGTGCTTCGCTTTTCACAATGGAATGTCTTTTCTGTGTTTGATTTTATCAGTTTATCGAAACTCCGCCCGATCAATGGACCATCGACTCTCCTTCCCCAGTAGGACTTGAGGACTCTGGCGCGTGCGATAAATAATGGATTTGCAGGTTTTCTCGGATGACGCCTCGATTGTTTTCCGATCATTAGCGGAATTTATAAATAGATGTTGGTCATTTGTTTCGTAAAAAGGCTATTTTCCAATGCCTCCGTAATTAAAGTTAAGTATCCAGGAAAAATGTCTAACGGTCGCAAGTCTTATGGAAATTGAATTACTCCGATCATCAATGATTTTCAAAAGACTTTGTCTTCTGATGCGGCAATGAAATAACTTCCGTTAAAACCAAGTGCTTGAAAAATGAAAAGTGAAATAGAAGTTATTGCGGATAAATCGCTCGGCATAAATTACTTGCAACTGTTATCATTATTAAAACTATTGCTATTATTATTTTACTGATTATTGTGTAAGATTTTTTTTTAAGCGAAAAGAAATCGGGAGACACTTTGAGTAATATAAAAAATCAACTGGAGAAAGTAGAATTCGCTATGATTATTATCTTGATTTGAGATCGTCAGTATGCACAAAGAAACATTCATTTGAGAAATTGTCGATCGTGTGTTGATAAGTGAATGACTCTCGCATTATTTAAAGAAGTCCACATTTGTAAAATAAGCTTGTTGAATTCTAACGAGCGATAACAAATAAAAAAGAAAAAAGAAACTTTCAACGTATGGCGCGCAACGTTGATGTGGTCTATGTGCCTATTTTCTAAAGTCAATTATGTGTAATTAACCAACATCTTTCATAAATTATTTTTCTTGAAATAATAATTCGAAATATAGACTATGTGTGCCATAAATGAAGCATAATTTCTTGTGAAAACTGAATCTTAACAGAGGATTTAACGCTGGATAATTTAGTATTAAATAATTAACTTATAAATATACTTATTTTCAATAAACGTAATTTCTTTAACGATTAAAGTTGCTGTGTTGTATAAAAAAATTAAATTAAATTAAATTAAAGTAGGCATTTTTAGAAAAATAAGAGTTATGATGAAATTATGCTTGTGTTGTGTTATAAACATGCTTTTTTTTATCAAATTTTCGAAGCAATTGCGCATTTATAAATCTTCCACTAAATAAATAATTTCCTATAAGTAGACTCTAACCTTGATAGTCTTAACCAACAGTTGATGACTATTTGCAATAACTAAATATAATATAGGAAACTGCTCTTTTCAAATTGTATATTATTATTAGCAAATGCATGATAGAATTTGATAAATAAAGTTAAATGGATAAATTCCATGGTACATGAACGTGTTAAACAATCATGATAATGTGTCTATAAATTTCATGAATTTTTTTCACGGATTTGCATCAAATACGTATTTTAAATACGTATAACTATATGATTTATTTATGCACATTATCAGTGTCCGTGTAAAGATTTTGTGGTAACTGTCAAAGAAGAAGAAGAAGAAGAAGAAGAAGAGAGAAAGAAAGAAAAAAAAAAGAAAAAAAAGAAAAAAAAAATTGCAGAGATAGGTAATTTTTTTATTGCATTCCTCGGATTGCAATTTGGGCACAAGATCGTGTACTTCGAAATGCATTTTTGCGTGTCGAAATGTGACCTTGACTCGTCAAACCGGAGACGAATTTTTGCATGACTATTGCAATCGCATGCTAAAGGTATGCGCCATCCTGTCGCGATCGCCATGGCCTTTTTTGATAAACTGGGCGCCTCAAAACAGGCGGCTCTTTATTTTTTGGTACACATTGCATTCTTTGCTACACCTGAGGCCAGTTCCACAAACATCCATTTATTTCTTCGGGAGTTCTTGCATAATTTGAAAGTACGCAAATGTTGTTTCTGTGATTTTAGAATATAAAAAATTAAATTAAAACTTTGCTTAAAACTTCGTCTCTTCTCTACACGTCGGTATTTCTAAATTGAGTTCTCCGTGTTAATTATGAAAATTAACTTGTTCATTTAATAAATGCATTATTTTTAAATATTTATTGTTCAGGGTATAATGTATGTCAAATTCTTGAAATAAAAATAATACTTGTTGAGCAAAATATATTCAAAGGAAAGTGATAATATTTTTCATATTAAAAGTACATCTTTTGTAATATAATTGAAACTTGACGTGCAATACGTTGGAGATTATTTAAATAAACTCCATTGAATCTAATATTGGCTCGGACGGTATAATTTATAAAAAAAGTAATTATTAGTTACGATAAATTTATTTCTTATTGCGTGTATACGGGCGTTCGTCATCGGTTTGAATTGGTTAATTGTCCCAGGTGAGTGTGGTCTTTGATGGACTTGCAAATGATTAAAAAAATTGATCTCAGGCGATCGGAGGGACGAAAAATGCTGTTCATCATGATGAAAGTAAAAACCCATGCAATTGTACAGTTGTAATGATCTCGGTTGTCAATTGCTCAACCAGTGCCCAACTACAACAAAATTGTCCATTTGCATTGAGCATAAAATTACAAAGACATTAACATTGCAAGCAATCGTAATGAACGTCCAGCTTGAAGAATACTTGGCAATTTTCGAAGATTGTACCGTTTAGAAATTTCCACATGTCGCTTTACATAAATAAGCGAGAGGCATTGTGGCGCGAGTTCTTTAAGGGCACGAGGCGCGTGCACTTGCGAGCTTGAGCCTGCGCCGCGTATCGGCCAAACGCTCACGAAGGGCCAAAATGATGACGTCACATCCCTTCGCGACTATATTTGCGTTTACTCGACACGGGTTGGGACCCCCGCATCCGCCGCCATATTGTTGCACCCCATGTTCCCATTCAATTAATGTGCGCGAGAGAGAAACCCGTAATTGAAGGATAAAAAAATATTGAATTTCCGGGGCAACGACGCCCCGATCGCAGGCCCTTCCTTCTCCTTGGCCCCACGACCATTCCAGTGCTCAAGGTGATTCAAAAATTAATGCCCCGCTTTAACCACTGATTTCCTTCGCTGATTTTGTCAATTCTTGTGGGTTCTTTTTGACAAACGCACATGCTTCCCTCATTACTTGGGTCATTAATCTTCCCGTGTATTCCTACCTAACGTGTTCTCTTTTAAAATTGCTTTCTTGGTGACGAATTCTACATTTTTTTTTGATTTTATCTAAAGTGGCTGTAGTTTATATTTTAAGCTATTTGCTCAGCGATAAGCAGAAACGATTTAGAAAAATAACTTTGTTGTATTTGCCATTTGAGATCATCTACATTGCCTTCCCTAAGCATATTTAATCACATTTTACATTTTAACAACACCATCGTATTGTCTTTAAGCATTATCTATATTATACTTCAAAAGTTCAAAAAATAAATTCTCATGAATTTTTTTGGGTAGATAAAGCGTGGAAACTTTAACTTGTCAATTCAAGTATTTAAGATATTTTAGAAAATAGATTTTTAAAATTTGTGTAATTATAAAAATATATTACTTATAATTGTTAAAGTTATTACTTTAGACAAAGAATTAAAAGAGCCAAGTTTTTAATTCATTTTTAATTTATTCAAGTACATATAGGTCAAACATTATTAATGGCAATAGAGAGTAAATTCATTAGTATTTAAATTTTTTACCTGTTTTATGAAATAACTAATTATTAGAAATTCAAAAATAATATTGGAACATTTTATTTTAAATATTTTTCATTTTTACATTTAAAACTATTATAGTTTTTTTTTAAACGGAAACTTGTGTAATTATTTATTCAGTATTGAAACTACTCTATTAAAATTAAACGTTCATACTTGTTTTCAGATAGACTTAAATTGTTTGTTTAACTACAGATTATACAGAAAATGAAAAATTAAAGCTTGGAACTGTTCGTTGTTTATTCTTTGCTTGCATACGTAGATATTTAAGCGTTCAGAATTTTTAAATCAGTTACATAAATAGCCAAGTATTGTATAAAAATAATTGAATATAAATATATGTATCGTATATCTGACTCTACCCTTAAAAAAATGTTTTTAAGTTAAAATTAAAGGTTTGTAAAATTGATCTGCTAAATGTGTAGTTATTAAAAAAATTAATTATACAAATGTAGTTTCCATTTTGTTATTTAAATATAGTGCACATCTTTGAGGTAGATATTTTCTTCATCTAAATAAATTATAATGGTATTTTCATTCAATAGTATCAGGTTTTAAATGATCAAAATTAATTTTGTACTTTTGCAATACCTTGTGTAAAAGGAACACAGTGATAATTTTGTAACATAATATCATATTTGTAAAATGGCAATGTACATAAAATTTACATTTTAACTCTAGCATTATAGTTTGAATACATCAACAACTTTTGTCGGACATTAAATGATGTTGATTAAGCATTATTTTGACTGATTTATCACAATTGACCAACAATTTCAAATTTATTTTTTAATGAATTGTATACACTATACTCTCAATAAATGCAATATGAGGGCTGATATTTTGAGCGTGCAATTGCTTTCAAAACCAGTTTCTTAGAGTTTAGACAGAAAATGGCCATGTTACATTTCTAAAACGGAAATACAACAGCGTTTAAATTTATTGACTATTTCAAGTAGGTTAGCTTTTTAGTTTTTCATTTTACGACGCCACTACCAGTTTTTTGTGAAGGTAATTTCTGAATCTATTTAAAATCGAATATCCCACTCGTCATGTTGTACAGCTATGAATTATTAAATCAGTTACTTACACCCACATTCTGAATATGCAATGAACTAATTAATTCGTGATTAAATCCACAAATTTTAATTTTATAAATATGTGCAATTTGTTGTTGGTAGAATTTGAATTAATCAATATGTATTCCCATAAGAATATAATATGTTATCGGATCATATGTATTTATATCATCTACAAAATTAAAATTATATTTTTTACTTTTAAAAATGAGGCAAAATTAATCTTCAGAAGGATGGCGAATAAATAAATTAAATCTAGGATGAAATATGTTTTTTTGTGAATGATCACATAAATCCATGCTTTAACTATAATTACTAATCTTTCATTAAATAATTTATCACCGACTTACATAAGGCGATGAACACACTGTAATTGAAAACCCCAGTAGCTTGATTTATTCAGTATTACTTCTTAAGTTACTGTCTAAAAATTTTATGGTATTTGATCCTTTGGAGTTTTTGAACAATTTAAAGGGATTAACTAGCATCAATATATCTATATGCTTTAAAATTAATTTAAAAGTCTTTGAACATATAGTAGCATCGTGCTAGATGCGATAGCTTTGAATTTCAACATTGTCTGTTTTGTTCTTTCTAGTTTTGGTTATAAACTGAATCTTGCATAATCGATCGCATAAAAAAAAATATTAACTGCATTATTCTTTTTAATACTTGACGAGAAAACTTGTAACTTATATATAATTCTTCATTTTTTAAAGAAATTTCTAAATCTGTAAGATTATGATTAGTGTTCTTATGTAATTGTCAAAATTGATTCCTCATGATGAAGATAGAAGTGAGAAAGAGCATAATAAAAAAAAATATTTATTTATTAAGAAGTTAATAAATATAAATAACTGGGCTGTTCATTTAGTGGAAATGTATTAAATGCATATATGTATTTCTTACATAATTCATAGTTTTTCATTAAAAAAAAATATTTAAATATGGGGGCATTGATACAAACGCTGATAACACATATTTGTTTCCGGGAGATGCACAACATACGTATCTCCAATAATTTTTACTATAGTCTTGAGATTCCCTAATATTATCTCACCAATAGAAAGAAAATTCTAAAAATTACTGAACCATTTTTTATTCTCTAAATCTTGAATGAACAAAACACTTATGTTAGCCCTTCTTTACTAAACCCGGGAGCTGATGCAGAAAGTATAGATAGAGGATTTTTGTGGCTAATTACTTGGAGTTGTTTGTAACTACTGAGCAATTTGATTCATTGGTCATTATTAACCCACTAATTATTTTGTCATCTATGAGTAGAAGTTTTAGAGAAAGAATAAACAGATTAATTATCTTCATTTGTATTAACAAACCACACCTTTTATCAACTTCCTGCAATTGTTGGATCATTTTGATTCAATGATAAAAGAAAGTAAGCAATTCATTGTATTGGAGTTGAGTTCCTAACTTTTATAAACATCCATAAAATAACCTAATTTTGTTAATAATTAATTTTAAAAGTTTTCATTTTTTAACAAAAATATATGCAAAAAGTAATTATATTATTAAAAATGCTTATTTGAAAGATTTATGCATATTTTTTGTCAAAATAGTCGATATTGAAAGTTCAATTATATTTTTAAATACATTTATATAATTTTTGGAGTGTTTATTTATTTTTTGTTTATATTTGAATCAATATACATAATTAATATGACTTTTATAAGTATTTTTTATGTCATCGTGTATCAAAACTATACAAGGTATTTTCAACGCATTTAATTTTAGACTTATTATCCAACCCAATTAAATGAATTTACTTTGTTTATTTAAACCTCGAATAAACATTCAACATTGTAGTGCTAATTAAAATAATTATAGCAGATATGTATGATCTCACTTTGTATTATATATTCTTCGCATTGATATTTTTTTTTGAAATGAAGATAAATAAATGATTTAGAAGAGTAAACAAGAATTGATCGAATGAATCATCCCTGAGCTTTTGAGTGTTCCGATCTTTAATAAAAGATTGCAAAGAATTAAAACTTTTATAAGTAGTAAAGCTATTATCTTTAAGTAGTACTTTTAATAAAAAGTCTATATTGATTATTGGTGGTAGTGAAGATTGAAGAAGAAGGATGCTATTAATACCGATCACACAATTAAAAACGATTAAGGTACCAGTTCATTGTATTCGTAAAATAAATTTTATAATTTACGTGCTTATTAATAAATAATTCATGTTACTCCTCGGTGCCCGATTAGGCATAGAAAGTTCTATTATTTGTCAGTGAATGGGCTGCGATTACCAAACGGTTCAAAATAGGCTCTCGGCTAAATTAAAAAAAAAATAGATCAAACTCACACACGGAGGATCATAACGGGCGCGTTTAATGCTTAGAGATTCAAAAGAGACACGTGTTAATTAAAGTTGGACGAAAGAGAAGCAAAGAGGACTTTACATCCGCACTAATGCTTTTCGAGCATAATGCGTGTGAATTAGGATAAAAGTGGAGTTGCAGGAAGAGCGAATTCGGAGCAAATGCGCGAGTACTCGCAACAATAGCGGAAAGGGAAAGAAATTGTTGTCGGTGTGCGTTCGACCGGTGAAAGTCTGCTAGTGGGACATCGTAATATTTCGTCAGGTTCTCGAGCTGAATCAACGGTATGACCGTTTCTATTCTCGTCCTTGTGCAATGCGTGACTTCTTTTTCGCGAGAAAATCATTTTTCGAGTTGCGCGCGCTCTCATGATTAAGGTGACTAGAACTTTCGAGACTTTTTGAAATCATCGAAAAGCACAAGATGCTTTTCTGGCAGGATATTGGCGATGGATTTACGTAACGGAAATAACTCTCGGCTGAGGCGGTTTCCGTTCCAGAGCACCTGTTTTATATCTGAGCTCACTTTATTTTGTAATATAATTTAGTGCCGTTGGTAATCGGAAAAATGCGACTCCCATCTGTTCTTGCGTGATCCCATTATAATTTTATTTAAAATGCTTTGTTGTTATCTAGTACTTGAGAGAAAGTACATTTAATTCTAGTTGGGCTGAGAAAAAAAGAAACCTACAATGAAAGTATTGGTTTCACTGATCAATCAGCATCATTTCTAACAATTAAAAAAGTAACGAGGAAACAATGGAAGTGCTATTCTGCATGTTTTCAAACAACGAACTAAAGAGAAAGAAGAAGAAGAAGCCATTTTCCGTGGTAGAATTAACCCTCATTCCACAATTAAGTAATCGGGTCAAGTTCTCAATCATTGCGAAACGAGACTACGGAGTAAAGTGATAAAAATTTGTTCACCTGCAATAAAATTAATAATTGTACTGGTGTGATACATAAAATATTTTAAAATCTATGTTTAATGCTTCATGAATTTCCTTCTCTCTCTCTCTCTCTCTCTCTCTCTCTCTCTCTCTTTCTCTTTTTGTCTCACTTTATTTTTTAAAATTTTTTAGTGTGCCATCCGACGCGCGTGGTTAATCCGAAATCGGGTATTTATAGAGCAGTAAAGCAATGAGAGAATAAGGTTGATTGTCGAAAAACCTCATCTATACGAGTAATTAATGGTTGATCCGAGATATAACCCCATCGTAACTCCCTCAGGTCTTGAGTGCACGATGTCAATAGAAATTCAAAGTTCCTCAATTACCTGAAACAGATGGAAGAAAAAAGGTTTTTAGTATAGAAAAAGGGAAATAACGAGCAAGCGCATTTATATATGTACATTTATTTATTGCTCAATAAACCAAATATTTTTGTTTATTCATAATTGGATTTATGATTGGATAGTTTTATCGTAACGTTTAATCTCTTCGTTCATTAAAAGGCACTAAAAACTTGATCGATTTATTTTTTACTTTTTCAGTGAAATTAATAACTCATTGCTTGTAGAATTATTGATTATTTAAATAACGTCTCAATTTATTCTAATTAATATTATAATATGGAAAAGTAAGGAATTATGTAAAATAACTCAAGTATTCAGCCTTACATAATTCAATTTCGTAAATACAGCATGAATAGTTAATGCATTGTCAGAGGTGTATTAAAAAAATTATACTTTCATTTACTTTTAATAGACAATTTTCATAGATTAATTTCCTTTTTTTATGATTAACAAAAGTTTAATGTGTCAGTAGGTAAAAACACATTCTAAACATAATATTTGCGTTTTGTGTTTAACTAAAAACTTTATAATACGAATAATAAAAGTTTGGCTGTTGCACCTGAAAATATCCAAATAAAAAATTTTATGAGCATTAATCATTAATTATTTAATACCTCAGTATATAAAGTTTTATTGTATGTACTGACTGATGAATGAAAAAAATGAACTTTGTTTATTAATCCTTAATTACAATGAATATATACGTAAACACAACTGCGAAAAATAAGAATTTACCCGTTACGTCAGCATTGAAAGGAATTTGCTTGTTCCTTCCTATACATACGAAATACCGAAAAGCGATCTTTTCTCTTTTTCTCTTTCTTTCTCATTCTGCTTCAGCTTCTTCTTTGCTTTCTTTCTTACTCTCAAGTTGTAAAGACGTACGTTGAATTTGAGGAGGTCGTTAACTCAAGGCGTGCAGAAATTTTTCTTACTTCTGGGGCACAAAAATATACGAGTGCACGTGAAAGAAGAAGAAACAAGTAAAACTGTGAAAAACGTTACGAAGAAGGCGTATGCGAAAAAATCTGTCCAACTCGAAAAAGAACACAAGAAAAGGGAATGAGGAAGTACGAAAGAGTGACGAGTCGAAAGATGCTAGTCCAAAGGTTTTACTAATGTAAAATATGTTTTAATATGGCATTCATTACTTTGGAATATTGATAAAAATATTATAGGTCTAGTTCTATAATTAAACTGAATTTAAAACCTTAAAGTTTATGTAAAATTTCTTCAGTAAAAGTGTTTACAATCAAGTATATAATAATATTTTAAATGGAGCATTACATTTAATTGTATCTCGATTTCAATAGATCAATAATCTCCTGGATTTTATTATTAAATTTATGTTTTCGATCCATAATAATTTAAACATATATTCGATTAGATAGAAATCCTTGTTTACACATATAAATGCTGCACGCATTACTCATAAAGCGATCAAAATTGAATCAAAATGAAAATTTATCAAAATTTGTACAATTAGTTTCACGAAGGATTCGCTTTTGATTCATGTACTTTATTTTCATCCAATATTCATGCATAAAGGGTGACTTTTTTTTTTCTATCAAAAAAAGCAACTCAAAGGAAAGAATTGTCTCGAATGGAAGCCTCGAGTATTTTTTCTTCTCACAATTGCAATCTGTACGCAGAACAGTTTAAATGCTCCTACGCTTTTCTCAAAGGCTCTGCTGCTGCAACAACATCCACTTTTCGACTAGTAACGAAGAGGAAAGAAAGTTAAAGGGAAAAAGGAAAAATAAGGGGCGGGGGAAGGAAAAAGGGGAGGAAAGGGAGGAAATAGAAGCTGGGGGGAGGAGAGGGTGGAGGAGCAGGAGGAGAGAAGCCTTCGCACTCGTCTTTGGCAGTTAAAGGCTTCGATGGAACGAGGAAACGCGCTCGGAGGGATATCGAGGCGTGGTTCGGGCTATGGACTCAGCGTAATCGCACTCTCGCCGCTAAAACGAACCAACTCCTGGAGCGAAGTTACACAATGCATCCGGGATTTACCTCGGGGAAACACTGGAAAAAATCGAGGAATAATGGACACGAGGAACGAGGACGCGGGCCGCGCTTATAAATCATGACCCTCTTCTGAGACCCTTTCCCTTTGGATAATTTTTGTCCGATCTTTGTTTTGCCGAGCCTGGTAATAATATCAAAGCGTGGACACAAAATTATATCCCGGAACGACGAACGAGTAGCCCTCGGAGTTTCGTTGTTCGCGTGCCAAACAATAAAAGGAGCCAACTTTCGAGCTTTGTCAATTGATAATGGTACGAATCAAGTAGCTGACCTTCTTAACCCAGGGGCTTTTACGATTTTTTGCTTTTTACGACTGTTGTTTAGCGAGATTTAGAGAGATTGGAAGGAAAATTGCTGGAAAGCTGCCGAGGAAAGAATGGAATTACAGTGGGAGCTCGTAATTTAGCCGGACCCTTCTGGCGCTTCTCGATTCTTAAGAAGTAAAAAGTGACAGGAGGAGGAAAAGCGTCCTCCCTCCGAATGTCACTGGCAGAAAATTATAAGCCATCGCATTATAAACGAGATACAATGAAGCCAAGTTAAATTCCCCCGGCGGATTATATTAAATTACGGCCACCGTGGTTTATAGCCCTGGTGCACTTGGTAGCCAATACCAGCGATGTTTTAATCAAGATCGACCGATCGTTTTAATGTTGCATTTCAATGATATAGGCGTGCGCGATCGCTGCTGCCGAGCTAAATGACGCATGGACAATGGGCGGACCCGGGCAACCTGGAGAACCTGCGCCAGCCGATTATCGCGATGCCACTAAAGTAGCGTCGCCCCGGGGCTTTTCCGCGATGCGCCGAGGAGAGAAAGTATCGGGGGGCCGTTACCTCTTTCTTACCTGAACATCGCTGCCGAAATCGTGCATTTACCCGAATTCAATCGGCCTTTCTTTCCTGCTTTTTTTATTTTAGCCTGATAGTGCTACCAACTTGGTCAGCGCGGTTTTATCGTTGCCGGTGGGATCTGAGCGAGTCCGATGAAACAAATCCACGGAAGCCGATTGAGAAATGGAGCTGTCTGAGTGATTTTTTCTTGCCATCCCAGACTTTTATTAATGCGAACGATCCATCATTTCCTTTCTAGAGGAGCAGACTAGATATCTGCTGCTCTGTTAAATGGACTCGTTTACATTATCATTCGATATTATCATAGTACTGTACTCGTTATAATTTATTCCCCTCGCATCCTCCAATGATAATCCACAAAAATTTAAGACTATGGTGTAACAACTACGTAACAAGTTCGCAAGATACTGAAATCAGCAAATGCATGTATCTTACAAGGGATAACTTATCTAAATCGAATTATTTTGATTTAGAAGTAGAATATTGAATGTTGAAGCGGCAAAATAAGGAAACGATTTGGATAACCGCAAGTAATTAATTTCAGTATTGTATCTGTGTTCAATAGTGAAATTTTTACTTAATGTTATTGGTTCACAAAGAGATAAAATTGATTGCGAAAATGCAATTGGTGTTTACATATCAAGTTTCAAAAACAAAACCATCAAGAAACATTATTTTTTCAATTATTTCCAAACATATAATAATAATAATACATGATTACTCAGCTAAGTATGTTTGATAAATCGAAGAATAGTTATCGATATGTGTTCATTTCAGGAAAATATAGGATAAAGTAAACATTAAAAGCGTAAATGACATTTCTTCGACTTAGAGATCTGAAATTGAGATCGGGAGTTCAGTTGAAAATGCGCATACGCAATAGATCCCCACTTGATGTGGAATGCTTGATCGTGCAGGAAGAAGAGAACAAGGGGTAGTTTGGTAGGGATGAGAAACGAGCCTCGGACGTTTGTAGAGTATCGCCAAAAGCGGAGAGAGAGAGAGAGAGAGAGTGCGTGTGTAATTGTGACTTTACCTGGCAGCGTCACACGTCTATATTTACGGGGTACGAGAGCCGGGGATGAGCGAACGACCGACGGGATATGCGATCGATCGCGATCCATGCCAAGTCCCTTTTTATTCCCGAGCAGCAAATGCTCCAACAAAAAGCCGCAGCTTCTCTCTCAACTTTAGCTCTGAACTTCCGCCGGCAATGTTAATGGCGACTTTCTCCTGGCGATTCTTCTTAATTTCCATTCTTTTTTCTTCAAGCGCTAAGGAGCACTGCCACACTCTCGAGAGATTAGCATGATTGTAATCGGAGATTTCAATCGTGATCCAAATCAAGTGCTACCAGCTTTATTATTTTTTTAATCCAGCGCTTTTTTTTGATCTGTCGATTTCCTTTTTCCTTCTTGACTAGCCACAAATACTTCACTCCTACTAAAGTTACAATATTCTTGCTTTCGTATGGTCTCCCTACAATCTGTTAAACCACCTCACTTAATTTTCTATTATGAATACAACGATAATAAATGTTTAGCACAATATACGTAAAACATACTGCTCTAGTTTCCATTCACTGTGTTTAAATTTAACATCCTTAGGAATTTTCTAGATTATCATTAATTTCAGACATGTTGATTTAAATATTTAAATATTGCAAATAATTAACATATTTCTGATATCGAGCATTTTGTATTTAAAATTTAATTAACAACATTCTATGTTTGTTTATGGAAATTTCATAATAGCAAATTTTACGATGTATATATTTATTAGTAGTAGCTTTATTTCAACAAATTGATATTAATGAATCAAAATATTATAATTGTATCATACAAATCAAAATATTTAGTTCAAAAAATTTTTTCAATAATGTACACAAATTTTAATTTATGTAATTATAGAATTAAAAATCTCAAAAGAACACTTTATTAGGCTTTAATTTATTTTAGTTTTTTATACGATGGTTTAATCATTTTTAGTTTTGCAATTTTTTTACTCAATTTAGACGAAATTCTATATTGACTTGAAACAATTTTCTTATGTATTACCTATAATTCAAATATTTTTTTTGGTAAAATCCATCGAACTAATAACAAATTGTTTCCTACATATTATATACACTCTTAGAACTAATTAACCCCAACAATTGAGTCTTGCATTCTTGATTTTCTTTTAGTTCGCCAAACGGAAAACTTTAAAATAGCAAAAAATATTCTCTAAAGTAACTAATTTACACTTAACGATCATAAAGATAACTGTTGATTCTATATAATTACTAAAAAATTTCTTAATTGCTTTTAAGAAACCGACGTCGATTAATTCAAAGCTAAGAATACAAGAAATTATAGAATTTAACTTTTGCATGAAGAAATAAATAAATCGTTTAAAAGTAACAATAGAAGTCTATATTATTCTAATTTAAAAAAAAAAAATTGCATCATGAAGTTTAAAGTAAACACTATACTCATTTATGTGTGATAATTGTTTAGTATACTAAGTCTGAACAAAGTTAACGAGTTGACATGTGAGCTCTGCCAAATTAAATAATTATGTTATCACTCTAATATAGTTTCGTGAATTTTGTTTTATTATTTTTAAAGCTTTATTTAACAATCAATGCTTTGACGTAGGAAAATTGTTCAAAATTTTTCAACGAATGGTTTTACAATTTATTAATATTGATGAAGCAACACAAAGTATTTCTAAAACCTTTATTATTTTTTTTTTTATTTTTTTAGTATTTGCTTTTGGGACTGTTTGCAAACGACCATTACAAGCATCCATACATGTGTAAATAAAAAATGTTTGAATAGAAATACTACCCAAAGAAAATTTATAGGTCAAAGAAAAATTCGAATAAAAATGGAATAAGACGCAGAGAGCGATTTCTAAAGGTTGCTCGTTAAATGAAAATTGTAGATTAAATACTTATTATTTCGAACGGTATCTGAGTTATTAATAAAAAGCACGAACTTAAAATAAACACGCCACTTCCGTTAATTAACCCGACGTTAGAAAAGCGATGAAAAAACAATGTTAACAGTTTCACCAAGCTCGCTATGTATTTTCCTACAAAAAACCGATGTTTCCTAAAAGTCATCAGCCGAAAAAATACACGTTACATTTCTGGGCGGAGGTGACATAATAGTCGATATTTCTCGGCTCCATCCACCGGAGAATTAGAAAACATCGATAGCCGTCCTCCCGAAAAAATGCTCAAAGTAAGCCAACTCGGTCGTTCTAGTCTCCAACCGAAGTAAAAAGAGGAGGAGGAAGGCGATTTTCTTGATTCCTTTCTCCGGCACACGTCTATCTTTATAATGCACTAACGAGACTGACGTCGCACGCGTCGCCGATCCCATCTCGGAAAATAAACAGGGAGAAAAAGGAGAAAACAACAAATGCGACAGCGACAGCAAGCGCGAGCCTCCAATCGCGATCCAAGATCTTCCTGCGTAGGCGTTCATAATGTAACTATAAGAAGTCCCTTTCTCCCTCGTTTCCCTCTTTCTCTCCCTCCCTCCCCCCCCCGGATCACAATCCTGTCTCCCTTATTCTTATTCCTTTATTTTCCACTTTTTATCGCTTTATTCTATTCGCTTTTTCCTCCTTTTCCCCGTTCTCCACTCGCGTGCTCCGAGAGCGAAAACCACGCTCTTTGTTTACGGCAGTCCTCCCCCCCCCTTCTTTTCCCATTTTTTCCGACCGTTTCCTCGGCTCGAGTCACTTTGGAACGATTGAAACTTTATTTCGAGGAAACTTTTTCCATTTAGCCGCCGCGCTGCACCTTGCCTGACACACTTTGGCCCGTGTGTTCCGATTTGTCTTTACGATCGAGCGCCGCGATTTTCATACTGATTTTCTCCCTTTCTTTTTTACTCGGAAAAGCTCGATTGTATTTTTATGTCAACTCTGCGTTTTCACCAATCGCGCCACCTTCGTTATTAATTGGGAGGCCGGCGTGGAGTCGAACGCAAGATCGAGCCGTGCATTTGCATTATTCATTATTCGCGCGGAACAAAAATACAAATCTATTAATTACAAATACATTAAGTCACACAGTTTTATAATCGGCAATTGCCTGGAATTTATAAATACTCGGCTGAATCTCCGCCGCGAATTACCGTTCGAGCGTATACATAATGCCGAGTGAAAAAGTTGGCGTCGAAGGTCAGAATCGGCTGCAGCGAGCAGAAAACTTGATCAAAACATCGAGATAAATAAAAGTACGCAGACTCCGAGGAGTACCTGCAATTTGCGTCGAAGGTAGTCGGTCCGTCAGTTGGGACAGCCGCGGCAATTAGTCCCCGAGATCGGTAAAACGAATTACCTGAGGGCTCGGGGCTAATAAAATTCCGAGAGAGCGGAGGTCGGGGATAAAACGACCGATCGTGCTCAGAGAGCGTGGACAACAATGTCTCTATTACAGGGGAATCGAGGACGCGAGGCGAAAAAAAAGGGAAAACTAAAAGGTGCTGGATTTCTCGGGCGAGGACATGGGCGTCTCCTCCTGGAGGCGCGATTTTTCCAAACCCCGACGCGCCTTACACGTGTTGGAGGCCCTCGGGGTATCGTCTTACACGGACTCGCGGTACCGTGACACTCCGGTCGAGTCGCAGAAAACCCAAGCCGTGCACCTACACACCCGCGGGGAGGGGGCCGAGGACGACGAGGACGACGAGGACGAGGTGCAAGGAAAGGGAAAAAGGAAGCGGAGGCGTGGCAAGGCCGCCGAGAGCCAGAGTGGCACGCGCGCCTTTCCTTCCTCACCCTTTCATTGTTTCGCCGTGTTAGCGTCCGATTTTAATCTGCTTATCGCGCCCCTCCTTGATAATAACTAATTAGCCAGCACGAGTCGACTCTTCGCGAGCGACGTTAACCGGTTGCCACATGTCGCCCCCCCCACCCCGGTCGCCGAACACCTTCTCCTCCAGAGCGCCGGCACCATCGCGGCGCTCTGTCCTTTTAAAATTAATAAATATCCATTATTTATTGTTACATTGATTGCCCGATCGATATGTCCTAGCGCAGTCATTTTTCCTAGAACCTTTTCTCCGCGCGCTTTAAATATGATAATATACGGGAATAAAGCAATATTTGTTTCAACAGATCACAATTTATGACTTAATAGTAAAAAATAGCAGGTATGAATCAGCCTTCTTAACCATACTTTATGGATGTTTTATACCGGAGTTTATCCCGCGACTTTTTTTTAAATACCATTTTTAAATAATAAAAAACTACCTTTTGCACATTACTCGATTTTTCAAAAAAAAAAATTTTACGCTTAAATGCATTTTTTATTCCCTTCGATTTTTTCCCCTCATTTACGGGCTTCTTTTTTATTTCAGTGCTTAAGCTTACAATTATTCAAATCATGAATATTCAATTTTTTTCCCATTAAATTTTTCATGGATTTTAAAATTAAATATTTTATATTTTTCACTGAAATTATTGAAATGTAATTTGCCAATCTCGAATTGTAAAATAAAATATAAAAGAAACATAATCAATAGAGATATAATCTTAATATAATTTTATCGTTTTTTAAAATTGATCGAATTTTACTTTAAAAGAAATTATATTTACAACCTTGACTCTTTTCAATAACTACTTTAATTGATAAGTATGCATAAAATAACGTAAATGAAAAAAAGATTATCTTCTTTTGTCTCGTAAAACGTGACATTTTTATTTTTTTTTTTTTTTTTTTTTTTTTTTATTCATTTTATTAAAAAATAATAATACCTAATATAATAATATTTATTACTTACGAGATATTAATTATTATTTTATGCTTTACTTTAATAAATTTACATAGTCAAACATGAACATTCCATAAGCTATAAAAAATTCTATTTTCTTTGTTAAAAATGAGTAATAAAAAATTATACATTATTAAAATATATATTTAACATTTTTAGGCCCCAATACAAGTATTAATGATTTACCAAGTCTCCGCTTAATCTTTGTTTTAGAAAATATAAAAAGCACATGATTTATTATTCATGTGATTGTAGTACAAAAATTAAACAAAATAAAGAAGAATAAACGTTGTTTTCCATTAAAATAACATTTTTAAGTAATTCTTTTTAGCGATCGATTGCAACAATAAACTTTGTAAATATTTGAAACATTGATAATGATGATTAATCGCACTATGTACACTATTAATTTTACTTTATCACAATACAGATTCCTCGAAGATTATCGAGGAAATTGATTTTGGCTCATTTGTTGAACAGGCCACTCTTCGGGAACCGAGTAAATTCAGTTCAGGAATTCGATGTCGCTTTTAATGAGGAATTTTTGTTAAGAGGCGAGCGAGGAAAGAGAGGGGAATAAATAAAAAAGCCCAAAGGGTTTCGCGTGACACTCGCGTGAAACACACAATTTTGACGTCTCGGATATTTACGAAGAGCCATAAAGTAAGGCTCGTTCCAATAAAGGTGCGTACACACGTGTGTACGTGTTTTGATACATTGTCGTCGTTGAAAGCAATACGCGCTTTTTCTTTACGAGCTCCTTCGGATTCTCCGAGTCACCCGGCGACGATTTAATGAACGAACGCTGGCTCCCCTCCGCACCACCTCAGGAAGGGGTAATTTATGCGCGTGACCTTGGCTAGCGCTAACCCCGCAAAGGTCAAAGAAAGTGGGAGGACGAGGACGCGGTGCAAACTCATACTTCACACGCGACAGTTACACCGGGGATGTTATTGAACTTTCCTCTTTCTCCTTCGTAAACATACATTAACATGGCTAATTTGTTAGAATCTGCGGAAATTACAACCAGGAACTTTGTGCACCAGCCGCACGTCTCGCCTTCCTCCTCGACGGTCCAAAAGGTTCTATTAATTGCCACGTGCGGCAAAATACATAATTTAAGTCTATATTTTTCATCTGCAAATGATAAAGTAATCAGCGCGCATTTGCAATTTAAACTCGCGAAACATATGCATACGTCTTTCTATTCTTAGTATTCTTAATTCTAAACAAGATGCCTTTCCGAGAATCCTCCAGCGCTTAAATGTGCATACAATTTAGTTTCGACTCTGAATACAAATAAATATTTTAATATGTAATCAGCTGAGGCTAAAGATATGATTGTTTAGAATTTTAAGTTGGACTATCAGTCGGGAAACTGCAATACTCGAATGAATACTTAATTCCTTCATTTAGCCATTAATCATGCTGCGATTGTGCAACTATGAAATCATAATCACAAATGTGGATTTTGAATTTGCACATATTCCCATTCTTGTTATAAATATTCAAATGTATTATAATATTTAACAATCTTTGAAAAGCATTAACATATTTTAATTCTCAAAGTCAAATCAAATCATGTTTTTTTCATAGTTTAAGAAAGTAAAACGAAAGTAGAATAACGTGTGTCACTTAAATGGTAATTATGCAAGGACTTTAAACAACAATTCATTAATCACAGAAACTTTCATTAAATTTTTTTTAATTTATAAACATATGTAAAGAGGGTAAAAAAAATAATAAATTAAAAATTCCGCTGCGAGTTTCTTAAATACAACTAATGCGTTGCAAGATTTCAAAGACGATAAATTTAGGGAGTCAACTAATTTTTTTATAACATATACCATTATCCCATTAAAATACAACTACCGCATAATTATATATGTCGGGGATAAAATTTGTTAAGCAAACTTTAGATTATTATGAATTGTAGATTAATATTTTAATATTTATCATTTTCCTAGTTTTACGTATTTACCATAAAAAGCTCTACATAAAGGAATTAATGTCACACACTTGAAAAAAGAAAAGCGAGTCTTCTCTTTCCGCCTACATGAAGCTTTAACTACTGATGAGGCGCTGTAAAAGTCAGTTTAACGATATGTAGAAATAACAACAAAACTTTATGACGATTGCAAAAATATCAAAAAATTGCGTTTTTCCACGCGAGAAAAGGTTTAATATTCTCATAACAGTGCCTTACAATGAGTTAGAGATATCAGTTAATCAGTTTTCTAGAATGCGACACACTCGGGCTCGTATATTTCACATTTAAAAAAAAAAAAAATGAAGAAGAATAATAAAAAAAGGTCTTTTTCAGTTACTGCACCACTGTACCGTACTTCCTTTTATCTATTATTAGCTTTTATGACGAAAATCGCACATTGCAACATTTTACTGACTTTTTTTCCATTTGCGTCAGCCAAATAAAGAAATTACGGTGAGTGGTGAGCCGATACGAAAGGAAAAGAAAATTGGATTTTCTTGCCTAATACGCCCAGGGATTTTGCTTCCAGTCCCCATAAATTCTTTGAAATCTTGTCTTTCTTGTGCTAAGCCAAGGATTCAATGATAGTTTTGCAAATGTTTTTTATTTAAGATTTATTCTTAGCTTTAAAAAAAATTAATATTTGTTGAGAATATATTGACATTAAAAGTCAATTAAAGAATAATTAAGGAATAATTCTAAACTGCAATGGCGTTTAATTGTCAAAACTAGTCTACGGCTTCGGCAACGTCGGCAAAATTAAAAGTATAGCTTGTTAACACTAATGATTCTAACAAGTCCAACAGTGTTATTAGACATACATTTACACCCAGATTTTCATGCAAGTAATTTCTAAATTAGTTTCTCTCCTGAAATTTATACGTAATTTAAAATAAAGTGGAACCAAATATCCAGAGAATATAAATATAAAAAAACATAAATGTTAATTATAATTTCTAAATTCAAACCCGATGATTAGAGGATATTTAGCACTTTTCAACATCTCATTGAGTGTGATTTTCCCAAGAAGAATTCGGTGGTATCACAAGTGAGAACTCGTTGACACGTCCTTCAATCTGGTCAACAATCCTACAAGCGTACATCCAGCCCTCCATTAATTCGAGGTAGCCCTCGGCGAGGTCGGTGTTTCATACCGAGCCTCCACTCGGAAAATTCGCTCGTCGCTCCACTCTTTTCTCTCGCCTCGAGTTTTCCTCTCCGCAATGAAAAGGCACCAAAGGAGTGGCCGCCGCGACTAGGATTTTCATACCCACACACGCATCTGCATTATTCGTGGATTGCGCCGCTGGTCTCTCATTCTCATTGTTGATCCGCTCTCACTCGCGCGCAATACCTGCGATGAGGATTGGGTCGTGAGAACCGGGACTCGGGAAAGGTTTTTCCTCCCCCGCCCACCCGCGAACACCTTGGCACGTGCATGCGCTTATATAGAGAGATCGCGGGGACGACGAACCTCGCCCTCCTATTACTCGTGGATCGTGGATCGTGGATCGTGGATCGAGGATCGTGGATCGCTCGGTGATCGTGCGCAATGCGTTTCATTCTCTCGTACCAATGAAATACCTCAAATTCTGATACTTTTCTTTATTTGCCATTCACTGATTTCTTATGAATAATTAATAACCCGTGCTCGGACTTGGCTGACCCTTGAATTTTACGGGAGAACAAGTGGTTTAAACCTTCAATTCGTATTCAACTATTATATGGAGATTGCCGAACGAACACGTTACCTGCATATCTGTTATTTAACATGTACTTTTATGTAGAAACTGACTGTATTATATAAAATTTTTAGTTGCGAAATCCCGAAGACAAAGTTGAAGTTAAATCAAATTAACTTAAGTCATAAATTAAACAAATACAATCATGTGAGTAAACCATAATAAAGTCTGGCGTCTAGATTCAACTAATAAAGTAATTAATTTATTAAATTTATCCATTTTTCTACAGATACAGATTCTTGATGCTTTAGAACAGTATGGTACAATAAAGCATAATATATTTACTTGCGAAGAAAATTCACATATAAATAATCTTTTGATTTTCATATTTAGCATCTCCTTTATTTAGCCCAGCCTCCATGCTGTAATAATATAGGTTGTTGATTTATATTACAGTACCTCAGAGATTAGGTTTTTTTGTTGATTATGTAGATTGCTTGAAATCGCTAAGTGTTTTGCGCAGATTTTCAAAAGTGATAAATTCACCGTGAACATAATCGTGCTAGCAAGTATAATTTGAATGTAAAAGGGATTATGATTAGCAAATTAATAAATGATCGGACATAAAATATTCACCTGGAAATATTTTTTGTTTCCGCGTCGAAAAATACAAGTTATACAATCCAAAAGAGAGTGAAATAATCATTGAATATCGTACTTCAAGTGCAAAATATTCAAAATTCCCGGCTCGATCGATAGCTATTTCATTAATTGAATGCAGTCATCGTCCCACAATCCCCTCGTAGATCATTATTTACGAACGCAGAACAACGACGCTCAGACATCCTCGGCTCTTTAAAAACAATCGACGCTTTTAATAAAAGACTCGACAAACGTCCCGCTTATTTCTTAGGGCGTTATTCAGCAAAAACCAAAGCCAACACGTGTTTTGCGCAGTGGGCACAGATTGAAAAATGCGTCTCATTTCCTCCAACAATGGCAAAACGATAGGGGCGCGTCGACAGAGAGAGAGAGAGAGTGAGAGAGACGAATCAGAGGTCGTACAGAGCTAAGGTCGACGGCGTCTGGTAAAAGCAGGGAGAAATACCTCCGGTCACCCGCGAACAAACCCTTCGGGGAAGGGGTGAAAGGGGGAACGTTTGCTCAACGCGGATATGATTTTTTTCTCGAGGAAAGTCCAAAAATTTCGCGTGGGAAAGGTTCACCGGTGGGGGCGCAAGAAATGCAATTTGCTTGCGATGGACCTGGGTCGTAGCCGAGTTGTGCGTGTTTGAGCCAATAATCGCTTTTTAACGAGAGCATGAGTATCGAAGATTCGCACGAGAAAATATTTGGACTGGGATTTTACAATTATAGTAGTTGGATCGAATCCATTATTTAACTCGGATCAATGATTTTGAGGACTAGAAGATGAACGAACTTTTATTATCGAACTATTCATTTTAGCAATTGCACATTTAGTAATTATATACGCACGCAGTAAGTTAAATACCAAAATTTAAGCTGCAAAATTAAAATTTCTAAAATTATTCCCTTGTAAAACTTTTCAATTCAAAAAAGCCTTTATTTTAATTGTAAAATTTTTAATGTTAATTTTTCTCTTAAATTACAATTTACTACAAACTGCATAATATGCAATATCGACATTATAGTTGAAAATGCGAAGAATTCAATTTTAATTATTAACGGAACTTTCAATTTCATTCTTCAGAGTTATTTTTTTGCATTGCTTCAAATTACAATTGGTATCTGTATGCTTTTAAACGTCGTCTATTTTTCCTGGTTTTCATAACGTTATGATATATTACAGATGGACGCGAAAATTATAGGTGTGCACAATTGAGTTGTAGGAAGCTAACTCATAGCTTATAATAAAAAAAAAAAAAAATAATAACACAATAATTTAATAATATCATGTCCGCGAATCGCTGCGTATCCGGTCTATGCTTTGCTCCTCAACTTCCGCGATTCTCAATTACAAACGAACATTATATCTTTATTATAATTTATTAAAAGGAGATTGTTCCTTAAATGTTTTTTTAATTTGATAAAGAAGAATTTTGCAAATACTCATGTCAATATTTTTGTTATTAAAAATGGGCTTATTCCTTGATGTATTTAACCCAGTGAATTCTAAATAAAATTCGTGCTAACTGATCCAGTTTACAAACAAGTGGAGGCGTTTAGTCCCAGTGAACATATCATATAGTTTATAATTTGGTATTGATTTTGAAAGAAAATTATTTTCAATTATTTTCAATTATTTTCAAACGCATTTTATCGCAATATTCTTTCATGGCAAATGATTCTAAAATAAGGAATGTGATATTTTTCAGAATTATAGATGTAAATGTAAAAATATTTCAAGTAATATTAAATTCCCATGTGTACAGCAAATTAACATCTATGATAATGTCTACATTTATCATAGAATTATAATTTAAAATTTCCGCATCACGTAGTCTAGGAAATACGTCGATTAAAATACGAAGCCAACTCTAATTGTTTACGCTTATTACTATATTTGAATTTAGCGTTTAATTTAATTCTTTAACGTACGTGCTTGTGCAAATGCGAAGGCAAATGAATTTGATACTAACCTAAAAAAGAGAAAAAATGTTGTTATGCACTGAGAAATAAAAGTTTAAAAATTATTATCATGTATTGTAATGAACATTTTTTAATTCAATCAACTTCGATAGTTATAGTGTAAAGGCTTTCTTCTCAGTTATTAATACAATTACCATTGACGTGAAAAAAGGGCATGAAATGGTAACCAATAATTCGCAATAATGTTGTTATAGAATTTAAATACCGTAGTCTATGTGGATCTGTCGGCGCGATGTTAAGAGAAAAGCAAGTAAACAAACCCCACGTCAGATAGAAATTTTCCGGTATCCCTAAGTACATGTAAAATTGTCTAAATATAAATTATAGCTCTGGAGCAAGCGCTACAACGTGAAATTGAGTGGCAGTGCACGTTAAACCTCATAATCAGATATCCTCTCAATTCCGCTCGCCCGATGAAACCTCCAGGTCGAGCAAAAAGGCATACCTGGACAAGTGCGAGGATGAGCCCGAAGAGGAGGTCGGCTCTTCCTCCCGCTAATTAATGACCGCCTCATGCTAATTTCCCGTGTTCCTCCTTTCTCTCCCGTGTTAACCTGGGGATTCGGTGGGGAAATGCCTTGTTACGTCATTGGCCACCGTTTACGCTTCGTGTCCCGCATTTTGTTCGAGTGGTTGTGAGCTTGTGTCGTTGCTCCCGAACTACGTGACACTTACACAATCGAATACAAATGCATGCCATGTTACAGTTAAATAATTACAAAGAAAATCACTTTTCTTTACTTTATAATATGTGTGTCACGAGATTGCTTGCAGGGTTTTTATTTCTCTAATACTACAAGCAATTGACTCGATCAGCTTTGACTTAAGAATTTTTCTTGCTTATTCCTTTTCTCCACATCCAATTGTTAAATCCGGACCGATTGCGGTCTATCGAGAAAACATTATTCTACATTCTGCGCTTTCTGATCATTCTGAAATATCTATCTTTAAAAAGTAAAAAGAAATTTTATTATTTAACAAGATACGTTCGATGATTATTTATATGTTATTCTGATTCAGTACTCAATTATAAATCTGGAGGTATGATTTTTTAATGTTTCATAAAAATTTCCTATTCGCATGCGTGTTTTTCTAATAAATTATGCTTACATAATGCTTTAATTAGAATCAGTGTAAATTTTAATAAATAATTAGCGTTGTTATGTACAGATTTAAATTATTAAAGAATAAAAAAACAGAAGAAAAATACAAGTTTTAAAGTCAATCTAAATTACCCTTGTTTTTACATATTTAGAATATTAAAATTTTCTAGCCTAAAGTGAAAATATTTTTTTTTAGTAAAAAAGTAAAATTTTCCGTATATATTTAAAAAAGTGGAATAATATTTCAAACGATAAAATTCGTATTATGTGACATTACTTCAATCTATGCAAATAATTAAATCTAAACCAATCTAAATTCAATCGACATACTTTATGTTCATATACGAAACACTCATCTATCTAATATGATGTAAGGTTTAATTTATATTATATATAAATTTTATGCAAATTCGTCATTGGTTTCTCATGTTTCGTTGTTTTACCTTTCTAATCTTTAGATCGTGTAACGTACAGTTTTTTTTCTGGTTTATTATAAATTGACGCTGTACAAAAAAAAAAAATTAACTTGATAAAGGCCTTAGATCCAACCAGTAATCTTAGTTAAAATATAGGAAATATCAAACGCAGTATACTTTTTATGTTATCAACATGTTTTTTCTTAAATATGTTTAGGATATTTAGCGTTTTAGTGTATATTTGTAATATTTCCTATAAAATCAATTTTGCTTGCTGTAAAAATCTGCTTAAATTCTTTTTCATTCAATGTATCATTACGTAATCGTGCCTTTTGAATCTTAGTTCAAATCGCCGTTCAATATAAATGTTATATTTTCATATCAAGCGATAGATTCATGAGGAAATATGTACCGTCAACAACTTGTGCATTTATAACTCGTATCATATTTATAAAAAATATTGTAATAAGTAATGGAGTCTTGAGTGTAGAAAAAATTTTAAATTCTATTTATGTTACTTTCAGTTACCATCCTTATTAATAGATATATAAATAGATTAATTATTTGTTCTTGAATTTCGTATGAAATAGTATTATGCTTTATACTGATCATATTATGTAATTAGCATCTGTAGAAATATAGTTATTGCCCTTTCAAATATTCCTATTTATTTGATTTTCACGATCGAATAATGTATACAATCCTGATTTTCTCAAAGATGTTCTATCGAGTGAATTATTCATAAAATAATATGAAAATGTTGCCAATAAAAGAATTTCCAGCAAACAAAGTGAATCTATCGTTTCTCTGAATTTAAGACTCTATCCAAGTTCATTCGCCATCTAAAAGACAACTCATATTTGTGCTTCAGTACCTTCAATTTCAGTACAAATTAAAACGTCACTTAAACTATGTTCCTTTGTGCATCCAAATTGAGTCCTCGCGAGTGAAAACGTACGATATAGTTGTAACAACGATTGATGCAAAAGAGTGGAATCGGTAGTTTCTTCGCTGTCACGAAATGTACCTTCATCTTCTTAGTTACATTATCAAGAGCGAAGAGAGAGAGTTGGAATTTTCCATTGAACAATGAACAAAAGGACACTGGTGATGAGCTTAGAGTGGAAAATTGAGTGACTGTGACTTGTTTCAGTGTAATGTGAATAATTTTTTGTTCACGTGTGGTATCTGAATCATATTTAATTTTATCATTTGGTTTGTTTACTTGATTCTTTCTTGAATGTCTCCTTTCTTAATGCATCGTTATAAAAAGAGAAAAATACAAACGTTTCGATAGCACGAAAGTTAAATATAAATAAAATTTTAATTTCTTGCTCTACGATCTTAGTGCAATTTAAAGTTTACGTACAAAGAATAAAAGGCAGGCGGACCAAGTACGCGAATAAAGTTCTCGAGCGTTATTAGTGTATAGTTCGCATTCTAGACTAATTTTAAATGAAAAAGTATAAACTATAACGGTAAATTATCATAAATGGAGATCCACTTTGCTAATTCCACTATAATGTATTTATAACAGACAGACACATGTCCAAGTGCATTTTATTGTATTAAAGAACATATTTCGTATAATAAATAATTATTAAGGTAATTGAATATGTAGTCAGTGGTAATGAAGCATTTAAACGTAGCAGATTTAAAACTGTAATTTTATACGGCACGAAGCTATGCACTGCATTAAAGTATGTACATATTTAAGTCAAAGAATTTGTTGGCCGAGCTCTGCGTTCAACACATCAAACACATCGACCCATGAATTTCTCCCATAAATAAGCTCCGAGAAGAAAAATCCAACAGCCTCGGTTTCCACAACTAATTAACTGTCATTCTCGAGCACTATTTTTTTTTTTTTTTTTTTTTTTTTTTTTTTTTTTTTTAACGAGAGGGGAATGTTTCATTGCTCAACTGGAGTGCACTTGTCCCCGTGGTGGTGTATTGCACTAGACGATCGCGGTTCAATGACTTCGATCCGCGATATTTACGCACTAATTCGCAGCCTTCCAAGGGTGCAGCGACATTGCACATGCACTCGAGTAGTTCCTCGGGTATAATTGTACTAGTGCATTTTCATTAAAATGATAAGTAGGTCGTGGTCGTTTTGTTCACTATCCCATTGTCACTGGTCAGGACCACATCTTCGTTATCTCATTTCCAAATCTTAATATCACGAGAGGAAATTGAAAATCTTCTCTTTTGTACTTGCGTATGTATCTCAAAACTCGCATACGAAGTGCATTTCATCAAGTCGACCTATAAAATTCGCTGTTTACCGAGATTCTTTCACCATGGGACAATTTTTATTTTATGAAAGGAATACTAGTATGTAAAGTTGCTCTTTCGTTATCTATAAAATCATTCGTTTATTCAATTTAGATGAAAGTTACCCATTGAGGAGAAATTGAATACATCTCACACGCATATATGGAATTAAGAAAGTATCGCAGGTGTGAAGCAATTATATTTAATTTTACAATGATTAATTGTTGCTCATCTGATGAGAGAAAACAATCAGCTACTTTTATAATATAGTAAATTGTGAATGAAATGTTGATGGAAGAATATGATTAGAAATGTAAATTTTTCAAACTTTTATGTTAGCTCTTTGATTTATATAGTACGATTTTATATTTTAATTAACTAAAATAAATTTCTTTTTTCTTAATATTATTAAATATTTACCAACATTGATAAAATCGGAATAAACATTCTGAATCTTAAAATAGTTTAGATTCAGTAAAATTTGGGAGGTTGTAGCATTAATTAATTTAAATTAATGTTAAGTCTTATTGATTTACTCGAATTTATCTAATTAGTGGTTCTTTTATTGGGGTGAAAAAGGAAGAATTAATTAATTAAAGTATATCGACAAATTTTACGTCACCCACGAGGAATTTAGTAATTTAGTCCTTAGTATTTTATTACTGTGATTCATGAATGTATGTAATTATTTAAATTGACCATTTTTGTGATATTTTTTCTTAAAAATTCAATATATTAATAAATAATATATTGAATGTAGTTAAACGAAAATAAATCAAGTGACATAATGTGTTTTAAATATAAATCAGTATGTACAAAATATACAATAAACATATACCTATTAAAAATATTACACGAATCTTTTTTATTCTTTTTTGAAAAATCTCATGATTTTAAGGAAGTACTTATCAATAGTTCATATAAATTATAATAATTCAAATAACATGGATAATTTGATGACTCAAGATTTATATAAATTAAAAAATTTTTTTAAATGAATATCAAAAAAAAAAAAAAAATAGTTGAGAATGCAAGAGTATGGGTCGACCTTCACCTCGAAACTACGTCCTTCCTTCGATTGCGAAAACCGATGAATTGCGTAACGGTGTCGCATTTTCCGAAGAATGGAAAGTCTCTTTGATACTTCGGAAAATATTAATGGCTATTTTCCTAATTCCCTAGCTATTTTCCTGGGTGATGATATACAGAAAAATCCTGGGAGCGACGGTAGTATTATGCAGTGGTTCGTTGCCAATTCGTCGATCGTGCGTTCGATGTACAGGAGATAATGCACACGACAATACATGACATTTTCCGAATGACTTTTAATTTTGTGGGATCACATATGCATGCGACTTTGGCCCAATTTACAATCGTTTTAGATATGCACAAAAGAATAATAAGCGTGTCGTTCAAATTTACTTGTTGTCTAAAAAATTTTTTTCCGTATAGATGTACATATGTGTTCACAATAATGGAAAATAAAATCAAGTTACCAAATTCCAGTGAGTTATTACTGGAAAAGAATTTGAATTATTGTTGGTACATATCGTTTAATAGCATTATTGACATTTTTTCAGTATATTAAATTCATTATAGAAATGTTGAATAATTTTTTTTTTACTAAAAAGAATTTTATTTACTACCTTCAAAAATAGGTAGGTTGCACAAAAATAGTGAAAGATTAATTTTTTTATATTTTAGTGGTTAAACTAAGCTTATGATTGTCAAGTAAAAACGTATTTCATGGTTTTCAATTTAATGAATATAATGATTAAAACATTTTTTTCACTTTGGGTATAGGTGTGTAAGTCTTTTCGAGGCGCCAGAACGTCACACTTTAATTTGACAAATAGCCTATACGCTCTTTTATAGACGCTTATATCAATGTTTTTCTTTGGCGAGGAGAAAGTCTTTACATTTTGGCAATCTTTAAAGTAACTTTTTGTTGGACTAGAGTCAGGGGCGGGAACATTCCTTTCAATTTTTTAAAGTGTCGTTTGTGAATTGAAGAGACATTGTCTTTTCCTTTTCATTTTCAGTATTCAACATTTGTGAGTTGAAGCATCATGGAAACTCTTTCGAAAATATTACTTTACATACTTCTTCATCGACATATTCATTTGAACTCAAATGTCTGCGGAGAATGTTGTTATTATTTGGCGATAAGCGATTCCTCAGTTTGCAATAAAGTGTTATGTAACACTCATTTTTTACCCGTGGACACATGCATTTTATTATGACTATCGGTGCATTTTATCTCTTTTGGCTTATCTTAAACAACGCGAAATATTTTACAATTTTACCACTTACATCGATAGTGAGCGAGATACGGAGTTCGTTAGTAGAAACGTTTCAACGAAATCGGAATTGCACAAAAACACATAAAAAATCCTCTCAAAATCAGGATTAGAGTCGCCCTGATATTCGTGTAACATATAAAAGACACTCCAAGATTGATGTCGGGAATTTAACGAGGTAATATCGAAAAATATCTAAAAGCCGAGTCTCCAGAGCTCGAGCCAGTTGCACGCCATCGTCATTTGTCGATTAAATAGCCGAAGGGTTTTCCCGGTCGAAATCGGGAGATCGTTATCGGCAGACGCTGTGTCACGCATGCATTTTCCGAAACTAGGGGGAGTGACACGTGCGCAGTTTCGTTACGTAAGCTAGCAGGATTTTCTGGGGAAAAGTCGAGGTCAACTGGTTGGCTACTCGTTAGCTATCGCGTGGCTCGCGTAATGGAGGAGTCCGCGGAGAAATTAAGAAAAAGGAAAAAAGGGGAAAGGGGCTCATTCAATTACGACATTCGGTATAACGGAACGATTCATTTGCGGGTCTATTGTGCTTTTCCTCGTTTCGCTCGTGCTGCTCATTGCTTATTACGGAAAAGCCTTTCCCATCGGCTTTTATTCCCTGGATGTGGCTAATAATTGGGTCTGCGCTCCCCGCGAACTCGCCGCTTTATGGGCCCGGCTTTCATTACCCGAGTTGGAATCGGAAATGGCGTCCGATCCTCACGTATTCATCGGAAAATGAGCGCCACGTATCGCCGCGAATCGATCTAACAGGATTCCCCTAGCGAGATCCCTTTATTAGCTCTACTTCAAATTCCGCACGACTGACATTTTCCGTACATTTATAACTTTTAGAGGAATGGCGACGCTATAGGTAGCCATGGCTATTACCCACGCGTCGTAGGAGGCGGGGGGCGGGAGGTTAGGGGGAGTGGAAGGACGCGTGTTTAAGTCGTTACTTACCGCATTTCTGGCGTTGCGGTAAAATTACAATAACTCGTGAATTTATGTCCGTAAATCTAATAAATATTCACAAACTCTTGCAAACGTCATAAGGTAACATGTTAATCTACATGTACTCCTTTCATAGTTTCAAAATTGTATTATTAATGCACATACTCAATGATAAAGTCGTTAAATATTTTTTACGTCGGGCTCGTGCATTATTCCTGCTTTATAGACTCGCTACATGTTTCTCTGGAAAATCGTATTCTTAAAATGGATTCGCGTGGATGACGAAATGCATTGTGTACGTACGTATGTGAGAGGTTAATTTTCACAACACATAACCAGCTTTTTCAGACTCAAATAAAGTACACGTTCATATTCACATTTTTAAAGAGTTATCCTATAATTATGTTGGTTTGGGTTTCCGGATGATTAAATGTACACCTTCTCTTTTTATGGAACTTTTTAAAATTAGCAATAAATAAATTTTTATTTTTTTAAAACATTTATTAACACTGGTAATTGTATTAAAAAAAAAAAAAAAATTATACCATCGGTTGTGCCATCGATACTAACAATTATGAGTTTTTTCTCCAAGTGAATGTGCTTTTACTTATTTCTATATAATATATGATTTTTTCATTTTTTTTTTAGAATGGTCAAAGTTATAACTGTGAAAAAACTTTTTCTAAATGATAAAAAAATTATTAATTTTTTAATGCACGTAATATTTTTAGTTTATAGATTTTATGTAAATTAAATATGAATCATTCTTAAAAATTAATTACAAACTTATAAATCTCTAATAAGCTATCAGTTCATATTCAAAGTTTAAATAAAATTTAATATACTTTAATACAATTAAAAAACAAGCTTTATTTGTCTAACTTTATTTTTCTATGCTCACATGACTCAGAAATAATTATAATTTATTTAAAAATAGTCAAATATTCGTTTTTACATTTTGCTTATATTCTTTACGAATAATGTGCAGTATGTATTAAAATATATATTTAAGTACATAATTACTGGAAAAATACTGTCAGTTTCACAAAAAGTATAACGATAACAAGTTTTCTATTGGGTTTAAAACAGCTACTATAAATTATATTACATATTATTTTACTGAAAGTAAAAGTATAACAACTTTTTTTTTTATTTATATGTAATAATTTTTTCATACTGTGCACTCAAGTAATTCATTTTTTTGCATTATAGTTAAATAAATTACTGTATTTTCATTGTAATTTTATACTTTGACGCAAATAAAAGTTAAAATTAATATATTTCCCATTTCTAATGTAACTAGTGCATTAGAATTTTCAAACAATCTTCTAATAAAAATAAACTGCCGCAATAACTGTATGTCAAACTTGTACGAATTAAAATGTAAAAATTCCCAGCCTTTGGACTCGTCCCCATTAAAATTGGAATTCGCCTACGTTCATTATGTCTTTCGTCATTGTTACGAATGTACATGCAGGTGTTTTTGCAATTTCGTAATATTTCCATTGGTTTGACCTCTATTATTGTTAGTTTTTTTGTATAAACCCATATGGAATCAGTCGTTCTTATATGTACAAATATGAGATCTATTCTATTCTCGAAAAACTAAAAACGAAAAGTATTCCCGTATTTTCTCCCATTTCAATAAGTTTATAAACCGCACAAATTTATGACATTTGTAGTAGAAACTGGGATTTTTTTCTCTGTTACTTTTTACTCTTTAGTCCGTTCATTAAAGGTACTGAAAATTATGCTTATGTTAGAGAATATATAATTATAAAAATTGCGACTATCAACTTTTATAGAATGGCTGTACAAGAAAAAAAATTTAAACCATCGTAACGTGGCTCTTAAACAGTAAATAAGACTTTTAGTTTTTACATAAAAATAATAAAATTAAGTATAATAAATGCGAACGTTTGGCTTTACTGTGACCGATAAAATTATTGCTCAATGTTGACTTGGGCAGTCGCGGGGAAATGTATCACCGATAATGGCGATATTTAATAATGAAACCCGATAACATTATCGATGTGAATAATAAATGCAATATCGGATAATAAATCAGGGAGATTGACGAAATGCACTTGTTCTAGAAAATAAACCGCGCGTTCTTCCAGGGCTTTGTAATTTTTGCTACAGTAAAAAGGAAGAAAGATGACACATGGTGAAATCAGTTACAGTGACACGCGTTGTTGTATTGTGCAAAAAGCCTCGTAAAGCGTCGGAGACACAAGACACAAATGGTGAGAATTGCCATGGAAACGAATCAACTTCGAAGCCACAAACTATGTACAAAAAAATTTTTCCTCCGGCGTCATCTAAATATATCCAATTATCCATTTTCTATTTTTTTTGTCCCTTTCTCTTGGAATTACGAAAGTATTTAAGACTCAAATTTTTCTGGACTGTTGGCCAAAGACCTGCTGGTGTATTCTGTGAAGGTGAGTAAATTATGAGCGGACGTATTTTTGTGTACAATGGAATAACGTGCCATAAACGAATCTTTCGAAAGTAAAAATTATTTCCTATTTTCCGCCCATTTGTAACACGATGAAAAAAAGAGATAAGTGCTGACATTAAATGATGTCTCTGTGTGGAAAAGTAAACATTTCGTCTATATGATTTCATTGGCTCTATGCAATCCTTGAGTTTTTTTTGACATTTTTACATGGAAAAGTGACATTATAATTAATGTTGATGGCCTTTCAACGGCAATGTAATGGGTATAATTAAAACTAATAATTATCATAATTTAAAGATTACCTTATACATTAAATATCCTTTAAAAATGAATATTTTATGTGCAAATAATATAATTTTGCATACGTAGCTAGGAAATGGTTACATGTGTAGATATTTCTAACAAGTATTTCACAATATCCAATGTGTATCTTTTTCATACTAGAACTACTATAAATAGATAAATAGATGAAAATAAATATTGTGGAGTTCTTCTGCATATATAGTGTTACAAAAAGATTTTATCTAGTTCTGATTCATTGTGCAGTGTGTTTTATCATTATTATCATAATCCTCAAGAAAAATTAACACAAGTACATCATGTTTCACAAGTGGTTCATCGAGAAAAAAATGCGGAAGGTTCACCAATAAAGTGATGAGCTCAATTGGAACAGTCCATTTATGTTTCGAGCTATAAAGCCAATTAGCGCAAAAACAATAAAGATTTTCTCCAATGACGGAATATTTAAGGAGTTGGTAGTCTCACACTTTAATCAGCGACCGTGTCAATTTGCCCATTTAACGACTCAACTTCGCTTCACGTAATTGGCATAAAAATGTTAGCTCAGACGATTAATCCTCGGGGTAAACCGGCCGACCGAACCAACCCGTTCCAATTCAAATTCATTCGGTGCGACTTTGGCTGGCTTATCATAGGGCAAATCGGCTTTGCAGACGCACACCAGGATCCCGAAGACGAACGCGGGGGAGTGGATGCGGAAGTTGCGGAATCTGCGCCGCGTAGCGGTTCGCAGAGATACTCCCCCGCCATAACTTACGGCGGGGGCGTTTTGCGGCTGGGGGAGGGTAACCTGGTACCGTACGCATTGCGGGGGCGTCGTTAATTTAACGATCCCCAAGGCTGGGGGAAACAGCTTTTCCTCGCAGGTGATTGGCCCGGGGACCGAGTGCGAGCTGCGTTAACGCACTTTTTCGGATGCGACATCCTTCGATATAACCAAGATGATTGGCTCGCTTGTTAGTTTTTCCCCGAGAACAATGTGCCACAAGTTTATTGGACGCCTATGGTAGATAACAGTCACCTTCATAAATTAAGATAAATCTTTTATAATAATGGTTATTGTGTGTTTGTTCTCGGAAATTTTTAAGTTGGGCAATATAACGAAGCTCCGTTTGCTATTTTCGTATGACAATTTTCGCGGAAGTGAACTGTACATGGAATTGTTAAAATTTCGCACTTTATCATTACACGAACATTCAGTTTTAATTAAACGTATGCATGTATTGTTATCAATCATATCAGTGCGCTTAAACTTGCTAACTGTACATGTACTTTTCCGACAAAGCAAGCCATCCTGATATTCAGATCATCTGCCCGAGATACGTGTGACGGTGGAAATTCGGATTGAGTAAACTTTGCGCAAGTGCTTATCGATATTAAATCGCAAATTATGATATTAACCAAATCCGATATTTATGGAGTGAAACAATAGAAAAAAGATCGACTTTCGAAGTACGATACGCAGGTTACCAGTTTATAAGGCGAGTTGTGCAAGCCTGAATAATAGTTCACCACCGTACAATTTAAGCCGAGTTATCGTAATTTCATCGAGACCCCGGCAAGCGGAACGACGTGGAGCGAATTTTTCAAATTCGGAGTAATTGTATGCGCAGGTCGAAGGTATATACTTGCAATTTCTAAAACGAGCATCGTCGAGACTTCCCGTTCAAGACTCCTGCACCTGCGCGTCCCAGATCCGCGACCAGACTCTTTCCCCGGTCCCCCAAAAGGAGTCGTCCTAGAAAACCCGAGCCACCAAATCGCCGCGCGAATCCCCGAGAGGCAACGGGAGATGTAAATCACTCTGCTAATGAGTTGTAGAGGAGTTTGCTCGGCAGGTGCAGGAGCGCCGGTCTCGGGCCAACGGGATCGCGTGTGTGTTTTTGCGCGTTAAAAGAGCGAGCCGAGGAGACGACGACTCACCAGGTCAATGAACCTCCTCGCTCTGGATATATAACCCCTGCTCGTAGATCAGGTTCCAAACGCTTTTTCCCCCCTTTTTTCACGGGCGCTCCTGTGGTTGTTGTTGTTGTTGTTGTTGTTGTTGTTGTTGTTGTGGTTGTGGTTGCTGCTGCTGTTGTCGTTGGCGCGTCGGAAAGCTTCCGAGGAAATCTCGCGTTATTAAGGGGTGGGGAAGGGGTTCGCACTTCTTAATCGTCGGGTGCCTTTCTTGTGCGCCCGCCGTAATAAAGCTGCGGTTTGCTGATATTCGACTTCTTTATGCAGGAAAGGGGAGAGGAGGTTCACAAAACGTGTGATGCGATGCGTATCTGTATGTGCGCGATAATATTACATCTCCGGTAAAAACTTCCTCGGGTATGGATTTACTCGTTTCTCCTCCTCGTATTTTTTTTATCTCCACTGGCTTTTGTTATAGCCCATTATGGTGCTCGAAAAAATGGAGCGCCACTGTCAATGTTTACCCGACAAAAATATTCCCATTCAACGAGCTCTGTATTATCGTCTCGGAATTACCGTTACTCTAAAAAATCATTCTATTAAAATTGAAACCCAATACTTTTATCGCGAATATATTAAAACTTTGAAACTGGGGTAGAGACTGAGCGATGAAGCGCTTTTATTCAAATTAACTGTTTAGTAACTCTGCTACATTGTTTGCAGTTTCAGTTTTATTCTTTAAATAGTGAGAAAAAGTTAAGAATCTAAAATTAGATTGCACGAATTTCTAAAATTAAAATAAATTGTTTGAATTACTCTTGATATTAGTTATAATTTAAGATAAATCACGAATCGTGAAAAATAAATGATCCAATTATTTCCTTTGTACAAATAAAATACTTGTAATGTTTTTTGCAAGTAAGATATTCGTGTTAATTCGTTAATAATGATACAAACCAATTTATTTTATTTTATATTCCTGTTTAAAGTTATAAAATGTTCAATTTAAATAATAATAACTATAATAAAGCATACCATTTTTAAATACAATAGGTGCCTCGAACACATTTGTAACAAAAATTCAGACCAAGTTCCAGTAACTTTATATTTAACTACTCGAGGACAAAAATTTTTTAGTTTGAGGTGAAAATAGTGGATTGGATATTTAGTTTCATAATTTTTCATGATAAAAAATAAAGTATACGATTCAAAAACGAGTATAAAATTAAGCAAGTCATTTAAAGTCATATTTAAAAAAAGCCATAATTGCGAATTTAAAAGTAAATAAATTAAAAAACGGTTACAAAATTAAAGATAAATAATTAGGTAATTAATTTGGAATGGAAGTGTAAAAGTGAAATACTAAATACGAAGGTGTGCAGTTGATGAGTATGTGATCAGGTGGCAGGCGGAGGGGAGGGGTTCTGGATGCATAGCTGTATATTTGAAATACTTGAATTGCCGGCAGATTTATTGTCTATTGAGGAGCACGCGAGCAAGAACGTGATATTGATGGATATTCCAGTTAATTCCGTTATGTCTATTGGCATTAAAATTTACCTTCGAAACAATGTTATTCCAAATGCATTCTCTTTTAATTTAAGAGGATTATATATTCAAAATTTCATTCGCTTTATTTTATTGGTTATTGTTTTGCGCGCGAATTACCTCGGTGATGTAAGCGCAAATATATTTATACGGAAACCAGTGCTTCCCTCGTAAACGAAATTTTTTTTTTTTTTTTATTTTATATTTATTTTATATTTATTTATGTTTAAACGATGCGCGATGGATAATGAATGGACGGTGCTTCGCATATAATTTTCGCGCATCTTATCGCAAACAATAGTATTCTTGTTTCGCATAAATCACCGCATCACTCGTAATTGCAATTTTTAAAAAATGATGAAACTACCGAGATCTGATACGCGAAGCCATAAGTTACGTAAAGTGTGACATTTGTCTGTCAAGAATACGTGGAAATTGCGAGAAAAAGCGTGGAATTAGGAGCGTCTGTCGAGTGTGTTGGTTGAATGCTAAATGATCAAGGAAATTGCGAGGGCTGACTGATGTTGATGAGAGGAATTCCAAGGTAACTCATCAACATCGGGGTTTTCGACTATATACGACCTTATACATACAGTTCTTTTCATTTTTTGTTTGAAAATAAAAAATTCTGTCTCTTTGCCATCGCTAAATTGATCATAAGACCATTGCTATAGATCATCGAATCACAGTTCAAAATTTAAGGAATTCTTGTAAGTAGTGGGAGGTTGGATAAAGCAAGATCGTTATCTCGCCTTTTTTTCTCTATGATGAGAAAATTAGTTCTGCATTTCTTTTGATTGCGAGTAAATTTTTGCCTTACGCAATGATGTGGCTTTTATTGTTACACAATATATACCTTTTACATGAAATGATAACCTGTATTGCATCGTGTAATAAACAAAACTTTCATTGTATTAAGCCACTTTTGTTTGAGATAAAAAAAGGCTTCGAAAGGCAATAGAGTGCTCGTGATACACACAAGTTGAGACATAGTTACCTCCGAGCTAAAAAACAATATTCGATCGTCCCACATTCGACCGGATGAAAAAATTAAAAAATTCGTTGTTTAATAAATAAATAATTTTATATTTTCATCCTACAAAATTAAAATTCCCCTCTATTTAAAGTTGACCCACTGATTTAACGATTTTATAAACACAACCTACTTCGGGATATCTTTTGGAGCGCGCATTCGTACATCTTTTCAAATTCCATATTTTATGCGCAAGAGCAAAACCGCGGCATTTCTTTCCTAATCCTGCTCATATACTTTCGGATCCTTCCCCTCCCCCCTCCCCCTACCCCTCCCCCGGCACCCACTTTGGCACCGATGATCTCATTTCGCGACTCTGCGTGACTCTGATCACCCGCCTCTCAAACTCCGAGACGACCATGTGTATTTTGCCTCCTAACGATCATCATATGCTGGAATTGCGGCACTGGGAAATTTATATCCTCGGTGTTATCTCGATCGACGATCTTCCGATGGCAGGAAAATTCTTTTTCAAATCATATGTATATATTAGTGATTGATGTGTAGCATACGGCTTATCGGAAATTTCATCAGAATTTTGAAATTTTTCAAACTCCATTTTTCATGAAGCGATTTATTTAAATTGCAATGGAGCTCAACGTATCTTTATTTACCAAAAGTAAAAATACTTGAACCTCAATTATCATATAACAATACGTATAAAACCATATTTATTATACGAGATTTTTTCTATTTTAATTATCTAACGTTTTGTTACACAACTAAATAATCAAATAGTTGTAGTCTTTATAATTTAAAAAACGCTTATTTGTTATTCTAATTTAAAATGGATTAGCATTTCTAAAAGATGATCAATCTTTATTGTACTTAAATAAGAAGAAATCGATTGTATTCATCGCTACACAATAGAATAGAAGCTCTTAATTAGGTCGTCACTACGGAACAAGAACCTCATCTAAGAAAAGATTTTGAGGCATGCCTTTTTATTTTTACTAAACTCCTCCTCCGAGTAAACTTCATCACTGACTCGATGCCATCGCTGTTATCTAGGAAAAAAAAACAATCGTAAACTTTGAAGTTACAACATTCAATTTTGTTAGAAAATTACTTTGTTTAAGTGCTCTATTTATAAATGTGTAAAAATATTCAACCTTTTTATCGAAATAAATAGACTGTTGAAATTGGTGATTCAGAGAAGCAATGCTTCGCAATCTACAAAGTCGAATGCAAAGACAATTTGCTCAAAGGCTCTTAATAAATTTGAAATTGTTAATTATTGACGGAAGTGAATATTATGAGGAATAATCTCCGATCAGCTTAAACTCGTTTAAAAAAAAAAAAAAAAAATCGTCCCTCTTAATTACCAAGATGTAGCATCAGACTGGGCAAGGTAAGACGAGATACAAGAGATCGAAAAGCAAAACTGGACCTTAATCAGTATCAAAAATGAGAAGATGCAAAGTAGGCCTGCTCGCCTCCAAATTGCGGAGGTAAGCAGGAGACCTTGAGTCTTCGCCGACCACGGGGGATAAAGCCAAAAAAAGGTCGGAAAAGGAAAAAACTTTTCATCGGCACAAAGGGAATCTCGGCTGCGGTGGAATAGCCGGTGGTGGCGGGTAGGGGAATCGGGGGAGGGTGAGGGGGAGGGGATCGGATTCTTCAGCAGCTGCTTCTCGACTTATTTCCATAGCTGACCCCCTTACAACACATGCTGCAGAAGTTTTCTTCCATTCCTCCTTCGGTTGCGTATACCTGGCGATCGCTCGCTCGCTTTTTTTATTCCTCAACTTTGGCTGTGCGAGTGCTTAGAGGGTGAGAACACACGGGAGGATCGATCGGGTGCAGGATTTTGAGTTCTTGAATTCAGGTCGTGCAATTTAGGGGTACGGAGGAAAAATAAAAATGGGCATGAGTTCTCGAGGATGCTGATCTTTGTGATGAGCGGAAACGATACTTTATGCGAATGCGGTGGAGTGACCTTGAGCGAGCTTGTTTTAGACACAGTCCGAGGGCGCAGTTTTAACACGGTAGCAGACTCCACTACCCAAGGTTGTTGGTCGTGATTTTGTGATAATCTTGGGGCTATATTTATCGGAGATTGAGACAAAATTATAAGCTTCGAGCACTGGCTGCTCGAATCAAGATCCTAATGAACTTGAAGATTTATCTTAATTCTTTATCGAAAAACTTTGCGAATAGGCGTCAAAGTAATAAATTGACCTTAAAATGTAATATTAATTTTCAAGTGTAATGTAGCCAATTAATTAACTCGAATATCGAACCGCCAACAAGAATTCTCATGTCTTAATGAGTTTCCTTGGAATTACGAACGAAAAATAAGGGTAAAAAAGCACATCCGATCCAGCTGCTCCGGCCTTTTTAAAAACCTTCTTTCTCTATTTCTAAATACCAGACAATACTGTATTCCACTTTTTGCACTAACTAACTAAACTAAACTAACATCCTGTAAATAGTCTTCTTCAAACGAGTATCATGTAAATAAACATTAATTTTATACAAGAGATTTTTGAGAAACTCAGCAATGCAGTTTTACATTAGAAACTGATTTCAACTCTTCTTATATACATGAAATTTCCGACCAGTCTTTCAGGTATGTCTCTCTTTTCCAAATGAGTGACAGTGCAGTAATTCTTCCAGTTTCCATTGAAGTATCTACCGGCACTTCCGGAATTCACATTTTTCGTGTGTGCAGAGCACAGCTACTCGTGGTCATGACCACGACTTTCCAGCAAATGTAGTTCTCACTATCTTACCTTGTAAACCAATGTACTCGAAAAAAAACGCACCGGCATCTTCCGATACTCACCAGCCCAAGAAAACAAATGCAAAGGAATCGAAGCGTCAAATATAAGTTCCCTCCTAGCCAAAGTAAAATCCCTTCTTTGATAACAGTTTGAATATTTTTCTACTCGCCTCCGGTATTTATTGATGAATTTCGTGAAATACGCCAACCGAGTGACTCTAAAATACCCATAAATATCAGGGCTAGAAGATACCTTTCCAAGTGAAAATAGATAAAAGTGCTGTTCAATTCAAATCAATCCCATATAAATTCAATAAAACAAAGTATTTATTTTATCCATTGCAATAAAGTTTTCCTGAATTCTCAGCTATGCATTGGAAATAAGTTGGTTTTTATTTAATAGTAAAATAAATTTTTATTACGTAAGGTTATTTATTGGGAGAAAGCATTACACGAGTAAAATAATACCATCTCATACAAACCAAATATTCTCTTAACACATTTATTAAGGGAATGTTTTCTTCAATTCGTTATCAACGCCAAAGAGTTAGTGTACGTTGAACTTGATTAATTAATAAAGTATTTTAATTTTCTAATCTTGTGATATATTGGCTACATAAAACTTTAACACAGTATAAAAAATAGTACTACACTAGTATTTATGTTATAAATTTTAGTATTAAAATGTTACACAAAACAACTATTTTCAAGAATTTAAAACAAATTTCCATAATGGATGCAGGTACAAGCTGTGAAAACAAGATTTAGATGCAGGTTTATCAAGTGTACATAATCTACTAAATTTGAAGAAATGAGGAGGAAAGTAAGAGAGGGCTAAAGTCAAAGTAAATATAACGTTAATATGTACAAAGTTGTTTCGCAGTTTAAACTTTAGTACTTTAATATATTCTCATTTTTCCGTACGAGATATAATGACTATTTGAAATTCCTTGGAACTTATTATTGTAACAAATTCTTGTCCAGAGATTAATTTGTTTTCAGAAAGAAAATTATTTATAGCAGGTGCTATTTAAAATTCGTTGAGAATATTGTTGGTGTAAATTGATGATTGAATAAAATTTACAGTGGAAAAATGCAATATTCATAAATGAAAGTCATAAAATATATCGATACTTAAATATTTTATAATAGGATTATTGTATAAACACTATTTAAAAGAGAAGTACTTCAAATTGCATAAAATTAATAAAAGTTTTGAGTGTAAAATTTAAAAATAAAGAACATGAATATGTGAAAGATACGAAAAACATTTACAAGTTAAAAAAATCTATTGAATATGAATAAAACGATGTCGAGTTTTCGATTTTAAAAAAATTACACATTTTCGAATAGTTTTATGTAAATTTAAAACCAACAAGTCGGTCCCCCACTGCAGAATCATTTAATTTGTGCACCGCAACTATCGATCCGCTTTTCCCTGCAACTGGATAAATCAGCAAAGGCCACAAAAAATTAGAGAAGATACTTTTCTAAAATAGCACTTGCCGAAAGAGATACGAAAACCGACCACAACTGCTTCGGGAAATTCAAGTTCACCGCGTAATCTTGTAAACGCGGAGGCCGATCATGTGCGTATGTGCGAACTTGGTAAACGAGCCAAGATGAAAAGGGGGAAAGTTGCCCAGACCACAGGAGGTTGCGCAATTTCCCGATTTTTCTATTCGCCAAACGGTTAAAATGCAAACTCGGATAGGGAGAAAGTTACGCGCGGGACGGACGGCTAAGCTCCGAGTTTATGAGGGCCGCCGGTGCGTTTTACAGCGAAATTGCGATGTCGTGGTTAAATCGGACGACGACACTCGTTTACAGCCTGTTGTTACATGTCGTTATTCGCCAGGATGACGAGGGACGGTTACAAATTCCCACCGTGGCTTTTCCGCCCGGTGGTGCTCCGTCTCCCGGGTAATCGATTTGTGCGGAAATCATAAAAACGATCGCGGTCGCTTCCGATCAGACGGACTTCCTGATTGCTGGGCCAACACTCTCTCAGCCACTTGTCACGATCGAGGATGATTGATAAAATTGGAATTGCTAGAATCGATCATCGACGACTCAAAGGAGGAACCTGTCTCGGGTCTTGTGGAAATCTCTGACGAGTCCCAGTGAAATTTGCATTCAGGAACGAGGAAAGTCCGATACACGGAATTTACTTATTACTATTGTTAAAAATTTATTATTCGCCCAACTACAATTACAGCTCCAGCTCGTACAATCTATCCTTAGCATAATTTATGACTTAGAAGAACATACCGCAAATCTTAGCTATAATTAGTTAATTTACAGTATTGTAATTATAATTATAATTCTAATTATAATTGCAGAAGCTACGAATGAAGAATCAGAATCTTGTGGTTGCCGGAGTTTCAATATTTTTTACCACGGCAGACGCGAGCGAAATTTGCTTAACCACACAGCTCGGAAGAATATCCTGTGAATTTTGCGGATATCCTTACTTGCCAAGGGAATCTATTTCCGTGTTCTATCGATCTCCGAAAAACGAATTCAGCTTTTTCCTTCAACAATATCTATGTCTCATTGGTTTTCTTTTTTTTTTTTTTTTTTTTTAAAAAAAGGATCCCTTCTAACTAAATTATTTTTTCCCACTGCATTAGGGGGAAAAGATAGATAAGTAATAGCTACTCATCCGGCTGAGTAAACCGGAGACTATAAAACACGTTTTTATCCGTGAAAAGTTAGTACTCATTACGGAAGGGCTGGAGACTTTACTCCAGCGAAGCAAAAATCTATTTTATTGTCTTCGAGCTAATCCCTCGCGTCCGCAACTAGGACTGCTCATTAAGTCCGAGGAGGAAATCAAAGCCGCGGTCGAACTTTGAAGATCCAGGGTGCCGCGAACGTAGAGCGGGAAGGGGGAACCACGTGGTGCGGAAAAGCGAGCTCATTTCGATGGATTGGGTTTCCACTTTGTCGCGGTCGGCTTTCATTTCCAGAAGCCGCGGCGACCCTTGGAGGGGATATCCGGGATGACAATGGGACGTGGTGAAAACTCTCGACTGGCGGCTCCTCTTTTCCCTTCCCTGGCGCATTATCGATGTTTAATACCCGCGCATTGTTTCAAGCCTTAAGATGTCTAAACGGACGGGTTAGACGTTTCGTGCAAAAGCTGTTGTCCTTCGATTGCCTTAACAAGCTTCCAGGTGTTTTCTATTGTTTCTCCGTTTTACTTTATTTATTTTAATGAATTTGGGAAGCTTTTGTTGGGAGAATCTAAAGTAAATCAGAAGTAATTTAAAGAGCTCGATTGTACGCGATATCCAAAGAGTATTATTAAAAATTTTAAATTCTAACTATTGATTTTGACTATTTTCATGAATTGTAGAATTGACTGATACCTTTAAAATTACTTTTTACCTTAGCATTGAATAAATCATTGCACAGTTTATTAACAACTAATTTAAGCAAACTTCTTATCATATTATTATAGTATTCAATGCCATATTTGCACTAGAATTAGTGAAATTTATATTAGAAGGATCCGCAGACAGAGGTAAAAAATTTAATTCCTAAAAGATCAAAAATGCAATACCGACAGTCTTTCACTAATTGCTAATACCGAACTTCGTGTATGCCTTTTATTATGCTACATCAAACATTTAGCCTTTCTTTAACTAATTGAATAGTATAGTGTCATTGAACAATTAGCTCGGATCTACATAATGAATTATCAGCAATTGAGCTACAGGTAGAAATGCAGCTATCAAAAATGAAAATCTCAAAAAATAAACAAACTATTAATGAAAAGATACACGGAGAAAGATACACATAGTATCATTACTAATATTACCTGTATGATAAAATGAATATTAACCTCTCTCTCGAGATATAATATAAACAAAAAAAATAAATAAAATGCAAAGAAACCCATTTGTAGGAGATGTTCCGTCGATTCAATAAGCCCCGAGTTAAAAACAAAAGTACTGGAAATCGATTGTGAAAAACACGAAGGAAAAGAAGCAAAGTTTGGGCATTGATTTGTCGAAAGGAATCTGGTTAGCGGCTACTACAGCTAAAACTATACAACTGCCGGGTGCGTTGAAGGTTCGTTGAGTTTTTCGTTTTGCCAAACGATGCAACTGTCATACTGTAATCCTCCGGGAGTAGTATAAAGCAAAGAAGGTCCGGTACTTGTCGTGGCAGTGGCGAGGGGGTGGCGGGGGAACAACCAAACCGGGCAGACATTGCAGAATACAAGATTACTATTTGTAGTGTTGGAAGCAGGTAAGTAACGAGCGATTCGTATGTAGATGGGCACATTTGTACGCCTCCTCCCGAGTAGTTTTCTCTCTCTCTCTCTCTCTCTATCTTTTTCACACACGCGATCTTGTTAAGCCGTGATTTGACGATCGATGGATCGAAGGCGCGCGCAGGTCATTTACATCCATCGACGTACACCCACTTAACGGAACCCCGCACACATTAACACCATCTTACACAATGCAACCACTCCGAGCAAATCTTCCGTCGTACACAAGCACATGTGCGAAATTACATCGGCACGAGCAACTCTATAAATACCATATAATAAATATGGAGGCTAAACTTCACCTAATATTATAAGGATTATTGAATCATGCAAATTAGGTCGGCCGACTTACCCACCGAGCACAAAAAGTTCAAAGGCGTCGGGTAACGCTTTAGGAAGGGAACCGGAACGTAAACCAAAATTTTTACACAGTCCAAACGAAGATTGTAAGATAATATTAAATTAGAGTCTAGAAAAGCAGGATGTGAGCTATTATTGGGGATCCGTTTTATTGAGAACGCGCAAAACCTAGAATAATTAATAAGTGTGTGTGTGTGTGTGTGTGTGTGTGATACAAAAATGATTTTAAACGTTCGTGCTCAGAAGGTAATTGTTCATTATGATGTTGGACTTAATGACGTGCAATAAACACGGTAGAAAATTCTTAGTGTACAACACGCTTGTTCATCAAGTAAAATAACTCACGTTTAATCAAAGGAGCTTGTTCGTGAAACAACCATAAGCCACAGACTCACCTGAAACAACAAACATATAAATACGTTAGATTAATCATGCAAATGAAATGGAAATGGTAATGAAAATGAAATGATTGTTGAATGTAATTGGATTGTAATGCAGCGGGAGGATTCCAGCGTATTTTGCGGCGGACAATTTCGAAACAATTAGTCACCAGGTTTCGTGAAAAATCGTTTGGTAATGGCAATGGGCGCTCCTCCGCGCAACTAATAAATCTCACAAAAGTCAACAAAACGAAAGTCTCGGATTTCCTACGTGGATTTTCATTCAAACGACCTCGTGACCAGTGAAAAATTCACGAGCCGTGCACGAACGCAAAATGCAGAGGGAAGCCAAACGCATTAAGCGGCCACAAGAGAAACCCGCAGAAAACTTCTCGTCTGCCTACATCGTGTGGCTTTTCCTCGGTGCACCTCGCCGGAGGAATATGGCATACATGCATAATCGTCCACAACTAAGTAGGAGTGCAATTTTCTAAAAATCCCCAGTGGAAACAACCGCGACGCTTTGCCTGGCAAGTGGGAGGAGGAAAATGGGTAAAAATTGCTCAAACTCGGCTCGAGCGCTGTATTTTCAGTGAAATTTACTCGCGTACTTAACGCTTTACCCGAGATCTTTGCAGGCTTTACAAGTGCCCGGGCACATGTCCCTACCGGCTGAACAAAAATTGATTGCCCCGCGGCCAAATAAATCTCGACTACTTGAGCATCTTTTATATTAAATATTGTTTACGCTGACTCGAAAGTCCTTTATCAACAATGGTAGCTATTGTGCGCCATAAAGAAACTACTTTTCATTCATTCATACGAATTTCGTTGAATAATAATGGCTTGTATTTTCAGGTGATACACAAGCGGTCGTTTTTGTCTCTTAAACATCCTGCGAGCTTGTATTCATAATGCAAGAAACAACATACAAATTTTGATTTTGATTAAAGTGAGCCTGCATCCAACAAACAGATATTAATTCGTTACATCCTTTTCTCTTTCTAAACATTCTTGCCCAAAACGAATTTTTATCCAAGACCCATACGTGTAGTGGTATAAACAAGTATAAAGTCAAACAACAGCGAACTTGTCTCGGCGACACCAGCACTAATAAAACTGCCGGCGTCAGGGGATGCAAAAAATTTCCTTAAGCCTTCTTGGTAATTGCGTTCGGTACTTAGTGGTCCTCGGTACGCTAATGCCAGCCCAGGAAAAAGCTCCCGATGCACTCCCACGCGAATCTCCACGAGAAAAACCCGAGGCGCTCCCACGCTCCCCCTCTCCCGGGAAACGCAGGAGTACCGGTGCACGTACAGACCATCCGGAATATGGGTCGAACCACTTTTTTTCGCGTCTGTTTATCCAGCACCGGGAAAACATTTTTCTTCGCTTTGTATAATTGTGAGTCGGAGTTTGAGGTGACATGGAATGAGCGGGGGGAGAGTTTCGGAATGCCCTGAGATGTACTTACGTCGCTGCTTGTCGGGATTCTTAAATTTATATAACTTATAAATTCTTCAACAAACTACTTGAGGACTGTGTTAATCAAGAAAAAGTTACTTAATCGCGATTGAGATTTAGTTCATTTTTTTACAGCAAATTCTTGTAGAAGCATCTGGTGCGCGAAAGACAAACATTTCTTTTAACATTAGTGTTTGCTGTATAATGCATTTGTATTCAGTACTGTATAGCTGCTTTGATGCACTATACGGAATTGTGTATACTAAATTCTTGATTTCTCTTAAAATCTTTAAAAAAAATTGAACTAAATATGAAAAGTCATAATCTATTGCGATGCTTTGAAGTCTTGGTAGATACTAACTTATGTTTACTAAAAGGGTAAAGTATCTTTTACAAGATTCAAAGAAATATAATATCGTTCTTTATAAAGATGACCTTCAGAGACCGACAGTATCATGTCTTGAAACATGTGTGAATAGTATTTTAATAAATTTTTTTAAAATCTGCTTTAATGATTTCCAGATGTGCGGATACATTACGTATTTGATTTGTATAATATTACTATTAATATACATTTCATTAGCCAAGAAACGTATATTACCGTTAAGATATTCCTGTATTCGCAAAAAATATTTAAATGGTAAGAGTATTCAGTCGTAATAATAATAAAAAACAGAAAATTTACTAAAAAAAATTAAAAAAGTTCTTCCACACAACACCTACACGTGTAGTAAAAAGTATACACCTTTTCTGAGAACATTTATTATTTAGTTTTTAAACCTACGCATTTTTATTATTCTAAGTAATTTTATCGGAAATGTAGAGAAATTAAAACCATGAATAAAAAGCCAAAATTTGACTAATTTATGGGCAGTGCGCATAATTTTGTAAAGTAAAGTAACATTTTTCTTATATTATATGAAAAATAATATACGTATTATGATGCTAATAGACATGTGTAACATCCTTTGTGAAAGAGCTATGCGAATAAAGACAGTTAATTTTTTTCTTAATTCACACATTAACGTTGAATGGTATTCGAGAAAATTATTACTCATCCATGTCATAACACATTAAAATTTGCGTTTACACAAATACACTTACAAATTCTCACGCATAACGTATATCAGTGCAAAGAAAATAAGCTCTTTCCAGCTTCAATATCCCCGCCCCCCTCCTAAAAAAATAGCAACTTCCAATTTCAATTATAAATGCATTTTTGTATTCATACATTTGCCTTCTTTCACTTTTCAATGGGAAAGTTTTCCACTCCTCTTAGAAGCGAAACTTTGATAATCTCGCAATCACCTTCGTCCTATTAACCTAGGCTACAACAGATATCAAAAATTCCGAAGACGTTCTTGTGGTGGTGGTAAGGAGGAGGAGCAGGTGTGCACGAGAGAAAGTCCTTGCGACGATGTCCTCGCAATATGGAAAAACCATTAGAGTACCGCTCGGAAGCGAAAGGAAGGATATCACGTGTCTCCTCATTGCAGCTTCCAATGATTTACAATCCGAGTTCCGATCCCTCCGAAACGCGTTTTGCTTTTTTATGGTGCATAATAAGATCATACGTTTTACACCTGTGCGAGTCGATGTTTACGCCCCATACATTCTCTTTGCTCATCGAGATAAGAGAGAAACATTATTTTTTTGGAAAGATTATTTTCATGGTCTCTTTTTTGGAATTTGTCTTTAAATATTTATATAGTTAACTAAGCTGATACAACTCCTGATAAGATCCTTCAAACTTTACTTCTTTTTTTTTTAAGTTTAATACTTACATATTCAAGGCTTATTATTTTTTTATAATGGACAAAAAAGGATAAAAAAATATTAATATTTCATAAAATCATTCTATTTTTATAGATAGTTGTAAAATAAATTAAAGATTTTTGTAAATTATTATAAAATAAAATATCGAAATTAATTAAATATTTCTTCAATATATTTTTAACTGCATTATTTGTGGATTATTTAAAATATTTGCTGGATTTGAAATATTTTTATACACAAACTAAAAAAAACTAAACATAAATACGATACGACTTACGAAAAGCGTAAATAATTATTATTTTAAAAATAAAGAAATAATTCTCATCTGTCTAAGTTGTTCTGTAATAATGAAAATATGTAAAATATTGATTCAAAAATAGAAATAAAAATACTTTGCTGCCCAATCTGTATTTTGTGTAATGAAAAAAAGACTAGGGAATTCTTGCACTCTATAATAATATTAAGAATTCTTTAGTGCGAAATTATATTTCGCACTAAGATTCCAGCACGGGAGTTTGCATTATCGTTATTCAAGACAAACACCTCCTGCATTCCCAGGATTTTCTAATATTCGCGAACTCATTAAGGTAAATTCACCGGGTATCGTAATTGCAATGCAGATACTGGAAAGCCATTCGGTAGTTCGATAAATCGACTTTTTCACCCCCGACAACCTCGGAAAATCCCTTTCGAGAATATCTTCGGAGGATAACAAGCCGATAGATGGAATAACCTCGTAACGCAGCAACGAATTATTATCCGAACTAAGCGTTACAGATAACCCATTGAAAATTGCCATCGATTTATGTCTATTCGTTGAGAGGATAAGCCTTGCCCGCAAGTGAATTTCCATTTGATTAGACTAACACTTGAAGAGTTATTGCGTGAAATAGCAAAACCGAAAATAGTTCGCTCGTCGAATAGATGGAGTTAAAGATTCTGCGGTTTTTGCGTTATATAACTAATCGCTGATGGATTTTCAAGGCTGAGCTACAATTTCTTCAAGTCATTCAAGTGATTTTCCATAATAATAACATATAATGGTACACCATAATAATCAGCTTGGATGACAATTGGAAAAAGTCAAGTATATCCATTGTAGCGTTTAATATTTATACGCACATTTACTGTCTTTACTGATGCTTTGTTTTTAAAGCATTTAAACGTGTGTTTAAAATAGTCGGTATCGATGTCAAGAAAACAGATGAAAAGCACGCATTTAAATATTGAAATTAAACACGAATTAAATCACAAATACATAGTCATTTAAATAGAGAAAATTTTCTTTTCCGATAAAAAAAACTTATGCAAATCACGAATCATTTAAAATAAATAACAAACTAGTCTACTTTTTTATTCTTGCCAAAGAAACATTACTTTAGATTCAAGTCAATGGGTTTTTCTAAATAGAAATTTTCATCAGTAGATTCGTTCTAGTCTAAATTTTGCAGCAACCGATCACAAAACTCTGTGGTCTCCTGGAACGGCACCAAGAAATATTATCTCGCTTAATTGAATAGACGGAAGTCATAATATTTTTAATCGGTTTGTTTTATGCTTTAAATAAAAAAAAAATTGTGCAGTGACTATAATTTTTCTACTTGGAAATTAAATATAAATAAAACTATTGATATAAACGATTTTTCTAAAAATTTTAAGCGATGATAATTATTAAATTACCGGTTAGTTACGATAAAATGCGAAAGCCGATATTTTTTAATAAGTATAATTTAAAAATAAATGCGGTGAACATATGTGTAAGCATAAACATTTACTTCCATAAACTCAATCTATTTACTTAGAAATCATTATAAGTTTGTTAAATATATATATATATTTAATGGTATAATTTGTTATAAAATATTAGTAAAAACAGATTTATAGAATAGTTTTCCTAGATTAAACATCACTCTTGCAATTATTATTTATTACGGCACGTGTATTTTCGATAATAAAAATCACTTTAACCAGACAAAACAAAGATAGTCATTAGAATTAACTGCACATTGATTCGATAGATTAGCATTTCATAGGCCGTAATTTTCCTAGTGCTATCGAAAAAAGAAATTAAAGAAATTAAAGAATAAAATGAAACAATATTTCAAACAATGAAAGGGATTTAAGGTTTTTTATTTGTAGGTCAAGAACTAGAAATTAGTGAAACTGCGTCTCAATAGGCAGAGGATCACATGTTCTATTTTTACAATTATTAATCTAACGCTCGATAGGCTTTTACTTTCATTCATTCTGCTCTAAATAAAGCCAAACTGAATTGCCCATTGAGCATCGTGAAATATCACTAATTCCTCTCTCGTTGGTCGCGCTTCAATAATAGTTGGGTGTAACTTTAGGAGAAAGTCGCACTGGCCCGTCGGTTGTGCGTTCTTATTTTTTACGGGAGAGAGCACCTCTTCATTGTCCTCGAATTAGTGCTCGGGCGTTATTCGGGAAGTCGGCACTTGTGTGGATACGACAATTAAAGGACGCATTAAAATGAGCATAAAAGGAAAGTAAACGGAGCCGCGCAAAGAGTCTCATTACACACTGCGTTAGAGCTCGTAAAAAGAGATAGCGATACGCAGATCCACGACGGAGGAGAAACACAAAATTTAATCTCGGCGCAGACAAGATACCCGGAAAGAAAAGCCTAACGACACTTTAAGATCTTTTTTTCCCCTTGAACCTGTCTAGAAAGTTTTATCGCTTATTCAATAATTAGTCTGTGCATGCGCGCGGAGAAAAATTCATTCACAATCTTCAGCCTCTATAAACAGCCACGAGTGTCGAGCTGTGGGCTTTGAATTCCTGATCCACTTAAAATATTGGATAGGCTCTTTAATTCGATTTCGATTAGCGGAAACAATGTCAGAGTGGGTATTAGCGGTGTTGAGTATCGTAAATTTACCAAACACGTCCGATCGCGCCTTATCATTCCAGCGAGTATTTGATTACACGCTTTGAGCCAATACCAATTTTCCATTAAAATGCCACGAAAAAGGAACGGCGTTTTAAAATAAACATTTCAAAGTGCCGGGAATTGAATAAACACGAGGCAATGAATCCATCACGAAGCGGATTCAAATTCATCTTTGAGGAGGCCTCATCATCGTCATCGTCATCGTCATCGTCATCATCATCATCGTCATCATCATCATCATCATCATCATCATCATCATCATCATCATCTCTAATGGCGAAGATCCATTATTGCGCCTCCTATTGTCCCGCACGCGACTCTGTTGCCGATCCCCAGGTTCCGACCTGAACGACATGAGAATTGTGTCCGCGTGTCGGCTCCTCTCCGATCTTTATTCCCCGGAGCTGACAACCGCCAAGCTTTCCCATTGTCCGACGTTTCTCGCCGCTTAATTAACCGCGGCTCTTGGCCTTTTCTGGAATAGACGAGAACCTGGGTATCCTGGCCTAGAGCCGATACACATGCACGTGTTTTTTGCGTATTCACGCACTGGAGGTGTGCGAATTCGCGCGCGAGTGTGTGTGTGTGTGTGTGTGCAGTGCTTTGTCCCAGTTACGTGGCTCTTTATCCTTGTTCATTTAGCACGGACTTTCTTGGGAATCCTATTGTGATTCACTTACACTGGCCTTTGCACTTGTGCGGATTCTTTGATGTTATGAAAATGCGTTAACGGGGATGAGATGTTTATCGGATCGCGAACCCTTTTGTATTCGAATGTGTAATCCAGTGTCTTGTGGTCTTTCAGCACCTAGGCTTTCGCGTTTGTCAACTTTCAAATTATTTTCATTGGAGTTTAAGCATGAACGATGATGGACAATGCGCGAAATATTTATACAAGTGGGGCTGCAGAAATATAGATTACGGCTAACAGTCCAATAGTTCTTTGCAGATTATTAAGCAATTCTTCAGTTCTTTTATCCAAATTAGAAAGTGAAAAGGGAGGAGAAGAAGAAAGGCTTTCGTAAAAGTGTACCAAAGGGGGAACCGAAAGGTAATTCAGATCCTTTAATTAGCTCCAGAACATTTTTGTCCCTATTGTAACGCGGAATGTGTCGTTCTATGGTACAATAGAATGGGAGGAGGAAGGAGCCAAAATCTAGGGGAAAAGGAAACGCGCGTGTGCGATTCGAGCGACAAACTTTCTAAATTCGTATCGTGTACATGTTCGTGGGCAAGGAGAAGATGTCACTTTCACCCCGCGACGATTGATAAGATTCATCGGCGCTGGAATATACCCGGGTGGTGGGAGAGAAAAATAAGCCCGAAGCGGAAACGCGCGGAGGAAAACGGATGAATGCGAGCGATAAAAGAGATAGCCGCGTGCAGAAGGTATCGATTACCTCTTGTCGGCAATCATTTTCCATTCGCCGGGAGAAAATCGTTTGCAACAGCGGGAAACTCGAGAAAAGGAAGCGAAAGTAAGCGAGCAATGTGGCACAGGTATACGGCGTGTTTATCCCGGAAGAGCGATGGATGCGCAACGGAATTTTGTCGCGCGAATCGAGAGCGAATTGCTGCCCTTTCTTCAGTCCTTTTATCCGTTCAATCCTTTCAATCGCTGCAATCGCATCGGAAGAATTATTATCCCATACAGTGCCACAAGTGCCTCTTCTCTGTTTGTCGCGGGTACACCTGATGTCGATTTTTGCCACGTTTTTTCGTTCCGCTGTGGGATGCTGGATGTGCTCTTATTTTATGCATAGGTGTGTTGGATCGTAGATCCTCGAGATTTTGTTCCCAGCGATGCCATGCGATTTCCTTCGTGTTTTTTCTATCTCTCTCTCTCTCTCTCTCTCTCTCCTAAACTGCTCCTTAATAAATATTACATGCCGCGGTTAGGCATTGCTAATGCCAAATGCAAAAATTTTACGTGCTCAAGGTGTGCGATCTAAGAGGGTAACGGAATTTTTACAACGCGTGGATTGTTCTCAAAATTTATACCGATGTTCCTGAAAAGCATACCGCAATGCTCAATGGAAATTATACGGTGATACATTTTCTGACGCAACTTCTCCATCTTCTTAAGGAGCTAGAATGTACTGTTTTAAAGTAATGATACCTTCATGATCAATTAGAGGAGTTAATTAAATTATAGTGATCGGTTTGTTTCAGTCTATGCTTGCTAACCGGTATATGAAGCTTTTTTTATTACAAATTTAATTTATGTAACGATGTGTAATCTTCTTAAAGATTTGGCTAAGCATTTATAGATTATTTTCTTACATCTATAAGATGTTAAAAAATATATTTATCGTAATTTGTATTCTTAAAGATTTATTTCAAAATGTTCCTAAGAGATGTTATTCTTTGAAAAGAAAATAAAGTGATCTTTAGTGTATAAGCTTATGTTGTAGATACACAAAATGAATTTAATTTATAAGTACAACCATTGAAAGGACAAATTAGGTTCAAAAATGATAACTTGCGACCTCTTTTACAAGATATAATTAACTTTATAAATGTGTCCGGTTGTTAACTCTATGTAGTTCTTTTTCAAATCTCCATTCATGGTGTGAAAATAATTTTCATTGAATAACTTCAGAACTATCTACTTATTACTAATACGATTGTTATTGTTGTTATTGTTAAAAACAAAAAATAATGTCGAAACAATAGAAATGAATCGATTGAAGTGGGAGTTTGTTGCAAATCAGATGATCTTTACTGAAGCGAAGACATGCATTTTCTCACAAAAATACCTGGTTTACCGTAATTTCCCGGACCGCGATTACTGATCACTGTGAAATCGATGGACAGATTCTTAAAGATGGAGTCTATCTCTCTCTATCGATCAGTAGCCCTAGCTATTAGACGCCTCGACATTGCTTATTAGCATAGTTTTTCTTATTTCACCCCTTTTTCTTTTTTGATCCACTTAAAATACATAGATAATGCGATTCATAATAAAGCAAGAATATCGTTGATCGTCTTTTCCTTTTCAAGCTGTCATGTTTGCAATAACACTTCATATGAAAGTATTTTTTTAATGTGTAAGCATTTATCAACAAAACAATTTTCTATTCGAATTTTGTTTAAAATATTCAATAAAAAAGAGTCAATGAGTAATTTGTCTATTTTAATAATGTTCTTGAATAATTAAACGAGAACTAATGTTAAAAAAAATTCTTATTCAATTTTACGTAAATTAGCAATTTCCAATACTTCCCAATGATGTTAATTTTAAGAAAAATGAATTAATGAAATAAATATAATTACAAAGTAATTCCCTTAAGTTAACGATCGTATCATTGATAATTTCATGAATGGCTTCATAATTTCTTCCAAAATTCTTGGCTGTTTGTTTTGTCGGTTAAAAAAGATCCAAGTACTCTCTGTGGAGGATTCAATGAAAGTAGTGCTGACTTTCGCTGAAAACATTTAATACTTATGTTCCTATTCGAGCAGTTTTTCCTCTTAATTATTAATAATTGAAGACGTCTCCCTAACAACAAACAAGGGACAAAAAAAAAAAAAAAACAGCGAATGGGAGAGAAAAACTTTCTTCTTATTTGCACACAATCTTTCTGAATATCTCTATGTACCTAATCCCGCTGTAATAAAAAATTCAGAACGTCGACATTCCGACTTCTCTTGTGTATAATTACAACTCGGAGTCGCGTCGCTCGAGATTCTCGAAAATAATAAAAGGCGGACTCGACTATTTACTAACGATCTCCCGTTATTTATACGTACCACTACCAACGTAGAGACGAGAAGGAATAAGGTGGAGGAGGAGAAGGGGTGATGATTTTTTTTTTGCCGATCCGTCCCCTCAAATTTCTTCTTGTGCACGGTAGCGGCAGCGGCGCGGAATCGTAAAATCGATTAGCGAGCCGAGAGAGAACCGAAAACCGGTTATGCCTCTAAGGCCGCGCACCGGAAACCTTTCTTTCCTCGTTCTATTATATAGCGTTTGAAATGTCGCTGGAAAATGTGCGCACGCGCACCTCCGCCGCTTTCCCGGGACGAGTCGCGCGAGCCCGAGCCGCGCGCTTTATGTCTTGGTACTTGATTATCGGTAATTGCGCGTTTATTAATGACGCCGGACCGAGTTAACTGGATTTTCCCGGGCTGCCCCTCCCGCTCTCATCAAGCGTGTGCGTGTCTGGATTTTTCACCTTTTATGCCTATTTGAATAATGAGCCAAAAATGTTCACAAAAGTAAAAATGTGTTTTGCAAGGTGTTTTTCTCTCTTTGCATTTAGGTCTTTCTAGAAATCCGCGACCCCGTAACCCCGTATAAATTTCTCAAGATGGAGCGGAAAACTGTTTTCTGAAAAGCTATGATAAAAACGAGATAAAAAGCCGAATGATACTCGAAAAGCTCGGGCTCCGAATGATAAATCGGCGCTCTGGTATCGAAAACTCCGGGGATCGTAAAGAATTCGCGCTCCCGAGTCTAGGAGTCTGGCGTCGAAAAAACTCTCGGCGAGCGAATGCCGTTACCCTTCGGCACAAAACGGCTGTCTGATAAACCTCACCAGCTCGAGGTCAATTATGACATAAAAATTTTCATTTTTCCCGGACGCGTCGCGTGATTTGTGCCTCCGACTTATCGACCAGTTGCACGCGCCGCAAAAAAACTCTCAGAAACGTTGGATGAGCTACTTTGCGCTGCCAATGCAAACCCGCGAACTTGGTGAATGTGATGTAAATTATGAAGAATACACTGAAGTTGGCGAGATCCGTTCTGTGCACCTCGAGAGGATGTGCATTCGAAGTTGCATCTATCTGATGCGAGCCGATGCATTGGGTTGCCTCGACCGTTTACTCCTGAGAGGTGAGAATAGGCCCAAAAAAAAACCCCAACACACATTACAATTTTGTTTATAAAATAGTCCCCCCCCCCCCATTGTGGGGTTCGCTCTAGTTTTAGCTCGGGATTTCAAGCCTCCCTCTATCCCTCCTCGCAAACAAATCCTAAATTAAGTTTTGCAAGGTCCAAGATATTGATTGAAGTGATCGGTGTAATATCCTTCATAACCGTGTTTTCATTTGAATTTATTTCCCTTTCCCTATTTCTTACTTTCTTATTCTTTTTTATCTGTATAAATCATAGAGCAGCCGGTCTACCGATAAAAATTGTTGATTTATTTCAACTAGCAAGATTTTTTATTCCAACAGCAATATTATTAATTTATGTATTCAAAGTCGGTGCACTCGAGTAGTTTTCCCAATTATTAATAATAATTGATATGAATATGATAATATAATTTTACTCCTTGTTTTTTTTACGGGCTGAAATCCAGCTTTAAAAACTACTGCGATGATTGAGAGATTATATTATGATTATACCATCGGTATCTTAATTATATTATTCATGAATTCTGATGATTGTAATTTTTCAAAGGTGAATCCAAACGGACAAACATATATTCAAACAAAATACTACAAAGTAAATCATTTTTTATCGTTTACAGTTACTGTGTTTCTTCCGAGCACATCGGATATGAGAGCTAGTTGTATTACAACTAGCTCTCATGCCCGAAATTCAAATAAAAGCGTAATCGTAACACACATTATTTGATTAAGATTATGCGTATCTATCATCAGGTACGAGAGCAACTTCAGCTCATTCGTTCGTTCCGGCGTTTATTTCTTCGAGGCTCAACGCTTCGCTCGCCTTTCAGATCTATCACTATGTTTTTTGACAGGATATGTACAGATTACACGCCGCTTGTAGCATTAAATCTAGAATATAAATTCTTTGTGAAATGCATAGGCTTGCACGAGTATCGATTCGAGCATTTCAAATAAATATTTAGTGTTACGAGAGATTTACATCCTTGCTAGAGACTTTTTTTAAATTTTTTCGCTCGAAATTTCTTGACAAGCAGCCCGCGTTTTTCGAAATTAACTGACGATTAAGGGTTTATAAAAAAGTTGATATTTTTATGATGCCAAGATATTTATTGGATTTAAAATTTACCATAACTCCATAATAATTTATAAAATTTATTTATAAATAATTCATTGATAAAGTAAAAAATATTTCAATATCGTAAATAAAACCAAATTCCATTGAGTTTGTCAATATTTATTAAAATTTTTACAGTAATTTATTAGCTGTGCAATTGTACAAGCCAACAAGATATTATTAAATATTTGCTAAATAAACCATTTCACTGATCCATAAAAATTTTTATTGTTTTTCTTATTTTTTTTATAGTTAGTATACAACCGTAAACAATTTTGTTACTTAATACCTCTCAAAAATGCTAAAAATACTAAACAAATATTGATTCAAAATTATAAAGATTACTAAGATAAGATTTTAACCCTAACATGTTGGAATATCCTCAAGCTTCAATTCATTATATACCTTTTTAAAATTTTATTGTAAATTGTGCTTAAGATACCATAATTTATAATTATTACTTTATTGTGTACTAATAACAAATAAAATTTTTAAAGTTTACTATTTATTAAAATAAAGTAAGCAAGTCAAAATTCATCCAACTCCATTTTATATAAACCAAATATTGCAAGCTCAGAACTGTACTTTATTTTTTAAGATTTATAATATGTATTTGCTTGAACTCACTTTTTTAACAAGGTCATACTGAAAGAAAGTTTTATAATTAAGTTAGAATTAATCAATAACCTGTAATATAAACTGCAAGTGCAATATTTAAAGAATGCGTAGTGAGAAACATTTAAAAAATAAAAACTTTGAAAGAACTTTTTGTTGTTCTTTTTTTGATGGCATAAATTTATTGCTTAAATATTTCAAAGGGTACTAAAAAAATTGTGGAATAAAGTATGTTTGATTGTGTAAAACATGCAGTGCTGTTAACGTACTACTATTTGAGAGATGAAAAAACCCAAGACAACGTTCATATCTACTGTACCCTAAAACTTTCTTATCATCGTTGACTCGTAAAGGAATTTTTGGATTGCACAGCAATATTTACAGAGGTTAGGGCTTTAAAGGAGATCGGGATAACGAACCTCTATACCTGAAATTCGAAATTGAAACAAATAAATTTTATTCGCATCGCATTTCACGCCATTAAATCAATCACTCAACGATTTAAGTAACTCTCTCACACGTTCCCCCGACCCCCCGACCGCCAACTCCCCTCGTCGAAGGCCCGCGCGTGTAAATGCATAATTTTTCGTGTGGCTTTTTTGTGTCGCAGCAGCGCTCACCATAAAACTCAAGCGCGTACGCATGCGCATATATACATACATATATATATACACTCGCGTCGTAAAAAATGTTTTACGAGAGTTAGGACTACCTTCAGTAACAACAGTAACAGTCAAGAAGAAAAAAATCAAGTCTTAGAGCGAAGAAAAGATCGTATACGGCCAAAAAGAAAAATTTCGCTTCTTTTAAAAACTACTCGCTAGCGCGCATTTTTTTCCCTCGTAATTGCTTTAATCGCCTCAGAGAGAAAGAGAGAGAAAAGGGAGACTTTGGCAACCTTGATCCCCTTGACCTTTCTCCCGATCCTAAGAAATCATCGAGTGAAAAGAGAAAGAAAAAGAAAAAAAAACGGAGAAAAAAAACAACTCGTGAGTTTCATCGTGGAAGTGCGATTAACGCATTTAGTCCATCTCTCTCTCTCTCTCTCTCTCTCTCTCATTCTCTCTCTCTCTCTCTCTCTGTCTTCGTGGGTTTTTCTTTTCATTGGCTTCGCGTTAAAGAACTGAAGAAGAAACGGAACGGCATCACCCACACGCAAAAATAATAAACTAATCCACGACTTAGTAGTGACAGTCTGCGTGCGGAAAATACTTGGTATGGAAAACTTTATTTTAAATGCTGATATTACATCATAACTTGCTCGCGACTTTTCATTCCTCACATTGCTGTCCAATTTTTCATTTTGTAGTTTTAATTCCCTTCAGTATTAATGCTAAATTAATAATATAAATTTGAGCTCTACATGTGCATAACTTTAAGACCTTTATTTCTGCAAAGCTCATGAATAATTTGTTTCTATTTAAAAATTTTTAAAATCATTTATTCTGTATTTCAATCGTTTATATACAAGCTTATTATTTCATGATTCTCATTAAATAAGGACTAATTCTTTGAATTGTTAATTGTTATTTTGCACGGTCCAAATTTAATTTAGATAAAATACTTTGATCACTTTTAACAAACCACGATAAATTTCATTTTTTCTGAAATAATTTTGTCATTATCTTGATTATTAATCTCAAATAAGAATTGTTGCTTCCAATGTAAAAATAACTTCTATATTAAGCAGAACTTTAATAATAGTTGTATGAATTATTCAAATCAAGGCTCCGGGACTAAAAAAGGCGGCCAAAGGAAATAAATGGAGTGATCCTGGCCTCAATGAAGCTCAATTGTAAAATTAAGCGTTAGCAAAAATAAATCTCAATCAATATGTGTTTTATTTACCCATGAGCGCGCCATCGATCGTGCTTTTCGGTTGCCCCCGTACACTCGGGATTTGCGGTTCTTCACTCCATTCACGCGATAGACATATTTACTAATATGAGCATATGCGCGTGCGCGCTAGATCGCTGCTACGCGGCGCGTGCACGGAATGCAAATTGAATAATTCGATCGGTCGCGCAGATAGTAGTCGCGTATAACCGTGTCTCGTAGTTCCGGAATGCGTGTCACGTATGCGTGTATGCATGTATACATGAACGAAATTGTAAACGAGCGGCTCAGTGTCAGGTACATTACATATTTTAGCTGGATGCTGCTGCTGCAGCTGCCGCCGCCGTTGTCACAATGATTTAATAGTTTCTTTCATTTTCCTGCAACTGATAGATGATTTGATGTTGTTCGTAAACATTAATGGAAAAAAACAAGTGCTGCTCTGAATTGATACTTTGTGATGCAAATTTTTATGATCAGCTCTTTTTCAAAGTACATTTACAATCTATGATACTACTTCATTACATTGTCACAGCCTGAAAGTAGCTAATGAAATATATAGCCTCTGAGATAAATAATTGCTACTGTATACACAGTGTTATCGTGATTCGTTTCTTCAAAATAAATTTAGAAAAAATTAAGGAAAGAGTAATAAACTAAGTGAATAGGCAATGTTAAATAATAAATCAAATGAATGGTAGTCATTGGGCTCAAATGTTTAATAATTGAAATTTTTGAACGTTTGTGGCTTTTTGATTATAGTTTATTCACTCATCGTGGGTATAAATTTAGAGCTGAAGAAACGAAAATCGCTACTTAAAACTGTATGAATGTTCGTAGACGAATCGCGGTTATTAATCACAAATTGTATTTTTCATGTGAAAGAGCAGGTTTTACTTTGCACAACATTTGCACTGGTGGTTCATGCTACAAATTTAATAACATTTAGGGAACCAAGGCCAGACCGATTGAAAGATCGAGAAATCGAAAGAGAACTAAAAATCGACCGATAATCGTAAATCACGGTTTTGTTATGGATCTCGGGGTTTTTTCACTTTTCGCGTTTCCAAGTAGCGGCGGGTTCATTCATTTCTTTAATTGACTCCAAACATATATGTTATTAAAACTAAATTTATTCGGGGAACAATTGGTGTGTAAAAAGTGGAAGGGTCGGTTTTCCCCTAGAGAGACGTTGACAACGTGGACCGGTCGGCCCACTGGTATGTCCCACTTCGCCAACCGTACCCGTCGCTGCACTTACGGTCTCTCTCTCTCTCTCTCTCTCTCTCTCTCTCTCCCCCTCTCTCCCTCCGTTTTCTAGCGCTGTATTTTGGCCTCCATTGCATAATAACAAACGCTAACGTGCAGCTAAAGACTTTATTAAGGAGTCATCGCTCCTCACCCCATAGATAATATCTTCTTTATCCTTTACACCTACGGTCATTTTTTTATAGGAACATTTGTCGTTATGAAAGTCTTTTTGATTAAGTGCTCGGCTCTCCTCGAGATTTACTGTTCGGTTTTTAATTTAAAATTATTTAGAAGAGTGGAATGCCCGGCGCGGTGCGGTGCATTCAATTGGTACAGCATCCAAACATGTTTGGAATTAAAGGTTGAAGAAGATGTATGTGGAAGTATTTAATGTAGTTACGGATGATTGAATCACAGTTTAATACGGCGCTGCGAATTTATAGTTGGTTACGTAACTACTCCCCCTTTTATACGAAAATTCAATACTTTATTTATTGATTTATCGCTGAAATATTTATTTATTCAATACTCTAATGCTTTATTGCCTCTTTTCACGTTATAACATTCTTTAATTATACAATATAAATCCTTGCGCTTGCAATTTTATATTGCTAAATTTATATCTATAATAAATAGTTTCTAGCAGCTCGACGTTTAAAAAAATTGTAAATGTGATGAGGTTGATAAATAATATATTTTTCGTAAAAATTTATTTTTTTCGCGACGCAACATTATATTTAATATTGGACGGAGGATATTGAAAAATTACGAGTAACTAAAATATTTTTATTAGATAAATTCTTTAAAAACAATTGAAAAAAGACAACTAAAGAACTCGAAGGGAAATTAATAATATAAGTATTCCGTAATTCTGAATTCATTAATGATTCAAAATGTAACATCATTTTTATGAGCAAAGAGTATTTCATAAAACTTAAAAATATCATTAAATAATTATCATATGTTTATTTTTATCAAACAATAAAAAAATTAGCATAATTCGCTCTTAAATGATATTACACGTCACTTTCCTTTCACTTATTACATGTATGTAAACATTTTGAAAAAATGGAGTAAAAAATAACTGGAAGCCTTGATACACTTCTATATATTACACTTCAAAAGTCGTCTGCAAGTCTTTTATATCAAAAGAGCAAAGTATTGTATCATATAAAAATTGCAATATACTAGAATTTAAAATTAATCCTTATAAGATTAAAAAAATGTTTTCTTTTCATTTCAATTCATCTATTTTGGACGAGTTAAAACTGGTTTAAAAAATTATTATGCATCTACATATATTTTAAAAAAATATATTGTGTGAAAAATGTCATCATTAGATATATTTACAGAATATTTTCAATATTTCATCATATTAATGGACAAAAATCTAATTTTGTCACAATTTTTACTTATTAATTCATAAATTAAATAATGTGTTTATGAATATTGAGTCATTAATATCTAAGTAACTACGAAATAATGCTGTATTTGAAAATCAATACTTGATGGAAATATTTAATACATTGTATTTAGTCTTGAAGCTAAAAAAGGTTGAATCATAAGCTATGAATCAATCTCTACTGTTCTTGCAAAAACCTACACGCGTAAATACAAGTTAAATGCTATGAAATACGAGATCGATTTACAATGCAATAAAGAGTATTTTAATGATATAAAAGCACAATAATTGCCTTAATAAAGCTAACAAATGCCCTAGTTGACAAGGTGTATTTAAATGTTTGCCATTACACTATTTTCGACGTACATGAATTCCACTTCTGAATCCGAGTCAAAGTAGCCATCCGTGATCAACTAATTTTAAATAGCGCGTTTGAATTATTGGCAATGATTCTAATCACGGAGGCACACACACAAGGACAAACACAAACACGCGCGCGCGCGCCATACGCAAATCGCAAACACAGATCGCGCCGTCTTTCTCCGATCGAGATCGAAAGGCTATCGCTAAGTCTCGTTTCGGTAAAACCGAAAGTATTCATCCGCACGTTAACATTGACAATGGGCACTAACTCTCGACACGCAGTTGTTGCCCCCAATTTGCAACGACGCGCGAACGAAATCATCTTCGATCGGCCCATTCACTCGTGCATCGGACTCATACACCGGGGGCGGAAAAGTCCCAAATGCCTTGAGTTTCGGTCGTTGCAGATCTCTTGAAGATAAGTGTGGGGCTTGCAACCGTGACACTGAGTCACGTGAAGTCATTGCGTCACGCGCCCTGGTCCCACTGCTTTTGTCGATAAATGAGGATGTAATTCGACGGGCCGCGTGAGCGACATTCTCCTCGGCGGGAAGAAGAGCGGGTTCGGGGCGGAGGGGCGGAGGGGTGGAGGGGTGTTCGAGCGATAAGGGGAGGAAGCCACAGGAAAGCTTAGTCAGGCGGCGTCATCAGATTGTCAACAGATTTTTATCGGATTCGCGCTTTTTTCGCGAACCTTCGTTTGTTTGCTCAACTCTTTCCCGGCAGAGCATCTCATCTCATCGACTCGACGTTCGCCCGATGCCTCGATGCTTATCTCCCCAGGTATGCATTCTTTTATCGGCTCTATAATACCGATGAATACATTTTTAACTGCCGTTGTCAGCAAAAGCGTGTTTGATGCAACGAATGTCGGGAGAAAAGTGTCGATTAAATCGGAATACTTTTGGATTTTTTGCTTTTCCAGTCACGACGACTCCGAAATTTTAGGTGCGAATCGCGCAGTTTTTCCTGGGAATTATTGTGTCACAGCCCTACATTCACGTATTTATTCGAATGAAAAGTTTTGGATATTTAGCATCGCTTGAAAGTGATAAGAAATTTGTAAAACAACTTTCCTCCACGTGTGGAAAGCAATGAAAACACAAACTTGTTTACGTCTACCAAACGATTTAGCACGCTCAATAAAAGTTCTGTTTTCAATTTTGAATACAACTTATAATTGCTCATTTTCACACAAATACACACAGCCTTGCGTATTCAATACTTCAGTTACTATATAAACATCTTTTCGCAAGTTCTTCCGAAGTGCCTGACCGCGCGGCACTAAAGCTCTGGCTTTTGAGTCAAACTATAATGAACCCACACTCTAAATCAATTCTCGCGTTAATATTGACGCTTCGTTCGAAATAACTCTCAGACTAAATTTTGACTGCTAAAAATTCCAAGCGACGCCCACGAGTCCATAGGCCTAAAGTCCTTTTTTACACATTGTGCTCGTATGGTACCCACGAGGTCCAGGGTGGAAATAGACACACGTAAAGAGAGAGAGAGAGAGAGAGAGAGAGAGAGAGCGTGGAATTCGTCGATTGCCAGTGTCGCACGTCCTGAATTCCTCAAAGAGTATCGCGCAAAAGGGAGTGAGAGGGGCGGAGGGGCGGGGAGGAGAGGGAGAGGAGGCTAAAGAAAGAAGGAGATACGTGGCTGGAACTGCTACCGGTGTTTCGCGAGTTATTTGATGACATTTGAATATTTGCCGAAAACGAATAATAATATTACGTCGGGCATCCGCGTAGTGTGAGTGTGAATATTACCTCGGCAAACGAGCGAGATAAAATCAATATTTATATTGTAATGTAAATATAACTGAATTTACCAAGAGAAAAAATGTGTGCTACAGTACAGTAGTTTCGTCTTTGATTTTCAAGAAATATCTTTCTGCCCCCGCCCATCATACCAGTTTTCTACTCTATTTCATTTTATTTCGTTTTATTTGGAGGGCACGTGAGCGCATCTTCAGTCATGGTAATACGGCAGGATAATATGGTACATCGATCCCGTCCTGATAAAAGCAAATTGTCCTGCCGAGAAAAAAATATTCTTTGCATTCAATGTAAAACGGGACGTAAACTTACACATTTTTAAACGTCTCCTTACGGTACTCAATTTTAACACTTTCCACGCTCCGAGACTATCAACAATAAAAGCCCCCTTGCTTCATAATAATTAAGACCACTCGTTTTTTTTCTTAATTGTGTTGCCATTTAAAAAGTACAGTAGTTACAGTAATTTATTAATTTTGAAAGAATACGGCGCTTCAGAACTCTAATAGCAATGAGCTATTCTCGTTTTACACAAAAAGATCCTCTCATCGCTTATCAGGAAGAATTAAGACTTAATTAAAAATAATCCAAGGCGGTAGAATATTAAGTTGATCCGCGCGATTCCACGGTTCTCCACTAACATTTTCCCAACAACCTACCTACGCGATAATTCGCGCGTCTTTTATATATTGCATTTTATCGCAATTAAATCCCGAGTATCTTTTATTTTCACAGAATGAAGAAGACTTTAAATCCTCGCGATTGGGGTTGTCGAATCCGACAAATCCCCGGGTATCGATCCTACAAAATAATTACTTATGCCCTGATAATGATCAAGACCCCGGTTACTCCTCTCAATAGAAGGAGAACGAGGAGAAACAAGGAAGAAAACGTGGATCGGATGTAGACACTTGTAATAACCCTGGCAGACGTAATACCGAGCAACCGGTGCGTTCGTTTTCACATAATTCAGGTCGCATTTACGAAGACGTTTGAAAAGACGTTTTCATTGAATTTTCACGTTTATTGACTGAAAACCATCTCACCCCTCAACCCTTCGAACCCACGTGGCAAACGAAACCTACCAACTCTACTACCGGCAACCCGCAAAAATCAGAGAGGATCGATGTTGACGAAGGGAGTCTCAAGCGCAGACGAAGCCCTAAAAGGTCGGGGGGTCCGCAATCGTATACCCGAGGTCGGCTGGGCTTAAATCGCTAGCGGGATAACTTGGTCCTGCGCCTTTGAAACTTAACTGCTACACTCGAGAGAGAGAAAGAGAGAGAGAGAGAGAGAGAGAGAGAGAGAGAGAGAGAGACCGAGAGAGAAGATGCGCCCATTTCCATCTATTTACATCGGAGGCTGCGCTTCTAGCCTAGAGTTTACAGTTAACCTCGGGCCCGGCGCCGACGGCATGACACCTGCCGACCCAACCAACGGCGCACCAACTCCTCACCGCCGGGATCGATCCATCCGCTCTCACCTCTCAAAAATCCTGGGCCAGCGTCGCTTGAGGAGGCGCCTCCAACGGCGCAGAATCCCCCGGATCTGCTTTGCCTCTCCTACGCGCACTCGGGCTTTTCTTCCTTATTTTGGAGCCGTCGAATCTCGACGCACTAGAGAATCGCGGAACTGGGGATTCGCGCTCGCCCTCCTCGTCAGCGTCGTCCTCCTTCCATTTCACGGAAGTGGATGGACGATGAGGAGAGTCAGGAACAGAAGCAAGAACAGGTCGCGCGCACACCTAACGTGACGGGACGGTTAACAGGACGCGATGCAACCACTACACTCGGCTGCTCGAGGTAGACTGAGGCCGCCGCGGTTGGACTCTCTCGGCTCGACTCACCGGGAGAACGAGAGAGACGGAAGAGCGGCCCGAGGAGGGCCGAGTCGTGGCGGGGAGGCCCGAGTACGACGCTCTTGCGTGCGTGCGCACCGGGGCGGGGGCGGGGACGATAGGGGAAAGAGGGAAAGAGGGAAAGAGGGATTCGCGCTCGCCGAGAGGAATATTATTTGTTTGGCCTAAGAATCCCCAAGTGGACCGAGCCGAACCGTACCTTTTTTCCTCGGACTCCGGAAGATTGCGTAAGTCCCAATTCACCTCGAGGAGGACGTCACGGGTGTTTGAGAGTGTCCCCGGTGGTCCGGTTGGTTCGGACCTTCCGACTCTTTTAAATTTGCATTTGCCTTCGGAAAATAATGTTCCATCGGAAAGCGCACGCGATTATCGTTTCGTGCCGTTACTTTTGTCACCTGGTGGAATGCCTTTCTTCCGTACAGGTAAAAAGAAGCTAGTACAATTCGTTCTGTCGTCTTTGTATTGCAATTCTTTTCGTTATTTCGGAACATGTTTCTTGAGCATTGCGAATGCAATCAAGGCACTTTCCTTTTAATTCAGGCAATACGATTTTCAAAATAATTGTATCCTCCGGTAACGTAAGTCTTGCACAATTTCGCTATGTTATATTTCTATTATTTTGCGTTAAACGCATTCGATTAAAGACAGTTTCGCCTTTGCTCGACTCCAATGCAATTACAACTTAATGCAATGAATACCTTTGATGGATATGCCTCGGGCTGGCAAAAATAATTGGCTAGCCTGGCAGTTAAACGCGAAATCAAAACTTTTAAATGATATGTACACTTGACTTTAAACACCGCGAACGCTAATCTAATCTGGGCTAAAACAAATTTCTCACACTTGTTTCAGTTTTCTGAGATAAGGTGTGTTTAAAAGAGCGGAATGTAGTTTTAAAGGAAGGAGAAGCAATTCATCGGCTAGATCTATAAACTTTTTGACGTATCCACGGTAACAAAGTTACTGCAACTATTTCTATGCATTCGCACCTCAAACATTGAACTTTGGATCAATTTAGATCTGGGTAGGCCCGCTCCGCTTCGGTTTTATTTTAAAGTTCGCGCGAATAATGTAATACTGCATCTTAATACGGAATAGTGTGGAAAGAAACGGATGCGAAGGCCTGGAAAAGTAATAAAACAAACTTTCCTCGATTCGGATTTTCAATCGATGTCTGTTAGCGCAAAAATTAAAAAAATGTTTTATCCGTCCGTAAAAGGATATAATGAGGAGTTAAAGGCAGTAAATGTGTGGCGAACGCTATACAGGATCGTTTAAAATATGTTTCAGAAAAAAGGCTGAAATTTTTTTGCGAAGGAAGTTGTGAAAGAAGCGCAAAAATTTTGATGTTTTCGTGGAGGCATTACGAAACGATGCAACAATTTTTACAAATCGAGCATTTTTAAAGAGATTGACCGACCCGAGAATTCTTTGCAAGAGTTCAGTTTTTCCGCTTAAATAGTGGGCGAAAGGTGTAGAGTTCGAGAAGAAGGAAGGTGGGATTCACTCGTAAAAATCGCGGGAAGAAATGGAGCTTTGTATGCGTAATGAGAGTTTTCCGTCGTTAAGAATGGTCTGCGGAAAAACTGAAAATCCGAGATCTGTGATTTTAAATTCAGTATCCCTGTCGGGAAGCCTCGATAGGAACGAGGGGAAAAAAGCAGAGCGAAAGAGTTAAAGACCAGACAGATGGACAGTCGAGGAGGGAGGGAGGGAGTAAGGTAAGAGCGTCGGAGGAGGGGAAGCGGAGAAAAAGGAAAGAGAGAGCGAGAGAGAATTGAGAGGAGAGACGCACAGGACAACCTCGAGAAGGCGAGCCTCCGCTCAGGTCGAGGACGGACAAACGGATCTCTTTCTCTCTCCCTCTCTCGGGTGCGCGCGCACTTTGATAGCTCGCGCGAGTGTTTCGCGGAATGCAACTCGCGGTCTCGCGTGCGCGTGTGATTGCGCGTGTGTGGGTCACATTCGACCGAAAATTCTGGACCACCATCGGGTGCTGGGGCTCAGTTCCCAAATTCCTGCGATTTTTTCCAAGCAGATTGGAGCTAGCTTTTAAAGATCGATCAACTTTTTATTGTCCTTTTTCTTCCTTGGACTCGCTCGTTATGGGGTATTGAGTACGAGTGAGACTCGGACGAGCAGTTTAATCTGTTATGACTAAAATATCTTTATTAACTTTGGCTGACGTTCCGAGAGTTTTAAAAAGTTTTAACTTTACTTGCTCGCGCGGTTTATTGAAGGTAAATAAGCCCAAAAACTGCATCCGATCTTTTTAAGCGAAAAATTACCGTTTAAAAAGTGAGAGGGGTAAGTCAAGTTTTTTAAATTCAAATCAAACCTGCGGATTTTATGATTTTTAAAATCATGGGCTTCTTCGACGAGGCGTCATTTTTTGCTCCTAAAGCTTTCAAGGATCCGCAAAGCTTCTCTCGCAAATTCACAAAGAAGAAAGAACAAGGGAACGAAAATATTGTTGTTTACCGCGTTTTCTCAAGTCGATGTGCTAGTCGTTTAGGTGGTCGTAATTCGCACTATTTTAACATCCCTCGTAATTTTATGAGGGAATTGTCGTTGGTATTGTATTACAAATCACGGGGCAGGAAAAGAGAGAGAGAGAGAGAGAGAGAGAGAGTGAGTGAGAGAGGAAAAACACTTTATTGAGACTGTTTTAATAAACATAAATATACAACCGCGAAAACGCCACGACGCCCCATCCGACTTTAATTCTCCAAGTATATTTAAGCACGTGCGACAAATGTTTATTGGAGCTTGGCACCAACACCGGCGGAGAAAGTAATTTTCGGCGTTTTTCCTTCGGGAAAATTTAAGAGCCTGTTGTTGCTAATGTTGTAAATAACCCATTCTAAGGAACTCGGTTTTGCTTTGCCTTTGTTTCTTCATTTCCCTTGGTGTTGCGGGCGCATCGGGACAGGGATTGGAGAGAAAGTTACGAACTGCTGCCGCGATAATTCCATATTTTCCACCGACTCTCGCTAAACTTTGACCTCCGCGACATGTCACTCTGCACTTTCGGACTTTGATCCTCCAAAGGATAGCGGAAAATCCCGCGACCATTGGGCAATATTCAAATAATGCTAAACTTCATTAAGCTGGTCGTGCACACATCATTATTTTCAATCGTTCTCTCATTTTTTTGCTCAGGAATTATGCTTTCATGCGATAATACACTTTTCAAATGAGAAAGCGTGTAATGTATTTACAACCTAATTCGAACAATAACTTGTTATGTCACAACTCAACGTAACATTATTTAATTATTTTTTACATTTTACAAAGCATTTATGAGGATTTCCTAATTGCACTTATCTCTGCTTAATTGTTCGTGTCAAGCAGACAGATCATAAAATGTAATAGCTTTTAAAATAACTACAATAATTGTTTTTTTAATTCAACTTAATAATTTACTGCAAAAATTTAAAAATTGTTTTTCCGACACAACTAAAATAAACATTCACTTTTATAATAATTATAAACGTGTATATTTATCGCACGCATTTTTAGTCATTCGTGAAATATTGTTCATTCGTGAAATATTGTTGTTTTACCACATCTTAATTCTTGTATTGAATTGTAAAATCTTGTACTATTCAACCAAGTTTTATAATTTATTAAAATCTTAACTTATTTATGAACTTCCATTCATACATTTTTGCTCCCTAGTTCCATAGATTACTGCCATAAGCTTTATTATTTTAAAATATATCTTAATTTAATTCATTTCTACAGAGTTATGAGTACGAAACTATTATAAAATTCTCAATCTTGATTAAATATTGATAGCTTCCATATATGCTGAACAAGATATAAAAATAAAATTGAGTCACTTGATTTTTTATAAGGCTACCTGGGATTGATTTCAAGGGGACAACCTCAACATCTGATTATTTTGAGAAATAATATTAATAATAATCATAAAAAATGGCATTAAAAATTTCATCTTAATTTCTTGGCTTACTGTACAGCTGCGTAATGGATTTGCAATCACAAACCAAAACACATAAAAAACAGATATAATATAATAAAAACTTATTCCACATAAATAGCTTATTGATATTTTAAATGGAAAATACTTTTACGTAAATAAAAATATTTTTGCCGATTGTAATGTTAAAATTATAAAATATATGTTACGCCATTACGTTTATTCGTGAAAGATATAATTTCTGTAATTTCACGGATGCACTCAACGATGAAATCTCGAAATTGTTTCACTGTCACAAAAGTTTTGCTTTAAGGAAGCAATAACTTTCATTTGGCTAATAATAAGACACAAATTAATATCCGCGAATAGTTTCGAATTTAATGAAATACGGCCATTTAGATGCGCATTTCTCGGAGAGTCGCAGATAAAAGTTGTAAGCTTTGTTGTGAATGGCCGGAGCAAAGATTTGTGGTGTTTCATTTAAACCGAGAGTAAATATTCACGCCACATAGATTTTTCACGTCGACAAAAAAGGCGCTTACCTCGGGAGATAAAACTCTTATTCCTAAGATTATTTACAGCAAATAATCAGGGGTTTTTGCGCGATTACATAATTATGCCGTTTAGCGGCGTGTGCTATATCCGTTAAAATAAATACCCACTTTTTAGCTTACGAATGCAGTTGGAGTCCGTGGCCGGGGTAATTTGAGAGTGATTTTTATAAATTCATAAATTATTATCTGTATTCTTCTAAGATTGCCTTGTGACTGAAAGGATAAGGAGAGACTATCAGACTATCAGACCATCCAGAGCTTGATGAATAGTATGCGAGTTTGAAGCATTTAATCATGCTCTCACTGCTCCATTCTTTTGTAATACTATATGCTTTTACTCGCCCGGCCCCCTATGTGTTCATTACAATGCCCTAAAAATTTATTTTCTCAGTTATAGTTGTGCTTCTTTCGCAAATAGAATAATGTCATTTTTATCAGGAGTTTGAAAGGTAGGCTTATTAATGATTATTCGTTGCTCCGGCAATTTATTTAACCGCTAATTGTATTTCACAATTGTTATTCATCCAGTCGATATAGTACTAAATAAATATATTTCATAGAATGTTATTACCCTGTTTTATATTTCTTAATGATTTTAAGGTATCGTATTTTGAGGCTATGAATAATAATTGATAAATGTTATCGATGAATATTGAGATTATTTTTAATTGATTTAACACGAATCTCCTACAAAATACAGAACTGATAGCTACAAAAATTCACATTGCGACTAATCTAAATATTTTTTTCTCTCTAAACGAGTCATTCTTTATTGTACAATGATTATTAATTCTCTAATTGCTGGTTTAGCTAATCGTCACTTTTATGAAATTTCATATTATTCTTGTTCATTTGATAAAAAAAAAAAAAAAAAAATCATGCCGGAATACGTCAGAGTATTTGCTCTTTAATATTTTTCTCTTTGAATTCATTTTCTTCGTATATCACTCACATTTGTTCGGAGACTAAAAACAGGTCAGCAAATTATCAACAATGCCAATGCAACTGCCGCTTAAGCAAAAAATCTTTGGTTCAGGTCATAATAAAAATTTTACTTCGTATTATTTTGAGCAATAGGATTTTTAGAAAATTTATGAATTCATTAATAGAAAAATAAGACAGTAAATTTTACGTAATACAAATTTAATCAGTTTATTAATCAAATTATATTGTAAACTGAACACAATATTTGCATTTATTTTTTAAAACTTTAATAATGGAAGAAAACATCTATGTGCTTCTGTAGATATTTATAAAATTTATTATAATGTATGTTGTGCAAAATCTAATGAATCAATGAATAATAAACATCCTTAATTTAATAAATACTTAGAAAAAAACTATTAAATTAACAAATCAATTGATTTAAAGTATCCATACATAAGTATAGGGATTAATTTAAAAGAAAAATTTTACATTGAGATAATTCTTTCGTATTGACATTAATAAAATACTATACAAATAAAAGTTTAATGATCGACGAATCCAAAATGAACGTGCCCTGAATAATTGTTATTAAAGATGCAGAGCAAATAAATAATTCTGGAGCATCAAAAATTATACAAAGAAAATTTCACTTCGAAAACATACGCGTGCAGAATAAAAATTTTTGCAAGCACTCAGGCCATTTTATTCTTACAAATGAATAGTTAATCTGAAAAGTGAAATTCACTGTGCGAAAGTAAGCACGATTCTGTAACGCTAATAGAGATTCATGAAAACGAGCTCGTAATGCAAAATGAAATGGAAAATACCAAAAAAATATCGCAATTGATATTTGTGGAAGTATCGAATTCAACACAAATGTCGGTCGTGCAGCTCGAAACTACTTATGCGTTTGTAGGATCACGATCCATCGATCCTTACGCGCTTAAGCTTTTTGGCCTTGGATCTTTCTCTTCTTGGTAGCATTTTCAACTGAATGCCTCGTGCTTGTTCTTTTATTAGTCAAACAAAATGCCCACACTTTTCCATCTCTACTTTATTTGATTAGTTATGACGATGATTTTCATCCTTTTAGTTAATCATAGTTTTAGTCACAACACTTATTTTTCATTTTTTTAAAGTAATTTCCAATTTTGAAAATAGCATCTGATCTTAGGAGGTGATTGTAAATTCTATCAATCGATTTTTAACAGTATTTCGATTATTATAAATTTTTAAATACAATGTACAGCTTTTTTATGATTTAAGATGAGAAAATGGATATTATAATAGAAAAGACTGAAAATATTATGTAAAACAATAATATTTTTAATAAATTTAGTGATGTTGTTATAATATTAGAGTATAAAGTTATTACTCTTAAAAAATATTCTTTGTGGTAAATTTAAAAAGCTATTGTGAAATTCATTTACCGTTAACGAAATTATTGTTTTATGTATAAAACCAAATTGATTAACAAAATATTAAATAATGCTATTATATTTAATTATTAACCATTATATTTAATTTATTGAAATTATAAGAAAATTTTATAATAATTAATTTAAAAAATTGTATGATAAATATAGAATTTTAACGATAGTATACTAATAATTTTAAGCTCGATTATATAATACTCACAATATAAAAATCTTTAGAAAGTTACAATTATCTATAATTATGGATGTCCAGTGTTTATTTCAGTATTTTTCTTCTTGTTTTTTAAAATATTAGAATAAAATACATTTCTGTGTACAAATTTTTGCAGTTTTTTGTCTGTTTAGATCTCAAAATAGTACAGCAAACCCATTCCAATAATACTTGAGTCCAGTTCGTCAAGAATTCTTTTTTAACATTTACAAGCTAAAGGAACAATTCCTAACTTTTTCCCCGTCGTTTAAAATATTTGAAATGCAAATGATGGACGAGTTGTACGTTAATGACGCGACTGTCCATCGATCTACATTTCTCTAAACCATTATGTGTAACTCAAACGACAAAGGCTATTAAAAAAAAAAAAAATAAAAAAAAAAATAAATAAAAAATAACATTTGAATTTCCCCGAGAACGAGCTGATCTAACATGCCACACAACGCGATATATCGATTTGTTTCTTCTCGAGCTTATCCTTGGATCACGCGATCCTCCAGAAAACGAGACAAAAGGAAGTACGGAAAAGATGAAAAAGAAGGATATCGGACGATTATCGAACGGAAGATGCAAGCTAATTCTTCTCTTACTGAGAAATGAAAAGTGAAGGATATGCAAGGGGATAGGCGATAAGGGGGCGAACTCAAGGTCAGACACACGGGAAGTTGCCCGAGTTCATGGGTGTCGGACATCCCCATGTGCGTGAGAATGCAGCATAAACTTTCTCCGGCCCAGCAATTGCATCGCCAACGAGTGCTTTTCCTGTCCTGTTTTCCCCTGGATACTCCTCTTTTTTCCCAGGGCGCGTGGATACATTTTTCATAGTTTATTCGAGGGCGGAACTTTCCCGCTTTGACGAATCTCATCTGCAAAGACTACCGGGCGTGAGAGACGAATTAATAAACAGCCGTAAATATACAATTAATGAAATTGAATCAACATCGGAGCACTTGCATATCCGCAGCAAAGAAAATGGCTCATAATGCCACATTACCTTGATAATTACCATTGATCTATTACACTCAGCACTATTTCCTTTCGCTCGTACACGTTGAATTACAATTAAGATAAATTATTATTTATAAATGTAACATGTACAGACTTTCGAATCGTGGCGTTGTGTTTTAATTTTCAAGCTTTGACTCAATATCATTCGATTAGCTCATTTGAGTGCAGTGCCATAGACAACGCAATTATTAATGGTTTATTTGATAAACTGAATAGAAATTCTGATGTTGAATTATATTAAAATATTGAATATAGCGATACTACATAGACTGCAGGTATGGAGTACTTAGAATGAAATTAGGAACTGCCCATTTTTCTACCTGAACTTTTGGATGTGCCGACGACAAACTAAATATTATATGCAAGTTCAGTTCATTGTGAATATTCAATCGCGACACATCTTTAATTTTGTGTACTTCATTCATTGCCATTATAATCATTTGTATTTTTCTTGTGCTTAATAAATTAAATATTGTTTTATGCTTATTCAAATCGTGCGTGTTATTTCACTCGCCCTTCAACATAATATAATATTAGCCTCGACGGTATTGCTCAAAGTATGCAATGCGTTGTCTAATCAGTGCTTATACATTTTATATAGCTTTTATTAAATGAAGATGAGGTGTTATGAGCGATTGATATCATGCAAGATTATGAGTAAACCAAGTTTTTATTCATCGTGTGTTTTTTTTCCTAAAATTTACCAACACAGCGAGTCACACATTTGTTGCGATATAAACATTAAATAATTGAAACAGCACTCGTTCCATAATAATTCCCTTTGGCTAATTGATAAGAAAAACAATAAAATTCGTCAATGCTACGACTTTCCCCTATTCCGAGTTTACAAACTTGCTTGAGCCCGTGGATTTAAAAAATAAAAAGACTTGGTCTTATCGCCGCTTTCGTTTCTTGCACTCTTGATTCGGCCCTAACTGATAAGACAAGTAACTTTCAAAAGTGATTTCGAGGACTCCACTCACAATTTAATTAGAAACATCAGTGATTTTAGAGAAGCAGGCTAGATGTAATATCGAACGTTAATAACGAGCCAACGAGATTAAAAGGCGCAAACGAATAAACAGCAAAAAGGAAGCGAATCGGAGTAAAAGAGAGAGCCCTGCGATTGAACGCGTTGATGGGGATGTTGATAGGAATTGTTGATAGGGTCCAGGTACCACGTGAGCACTCGAACGGCCAGGGATCACCCGGGATATAAGGGCGCCGACGTCACGTTCGCCACCTTTAGGTAACAACATTAGGGACGACCGACTCATCTACCCCTTGTAGATCCCACACGCCTTTTAATTTCTCCTTCTAGAACACCCTCTTTTATCTCTTTCATCCCCCGCGATCAGGTTAGTTTCCCCGCGGGTGGAGTGTTTCGTTGTCGCGCGACTCGCTCGAACAATCGGTCTTCATATTTAAAATACAATTAGTTTGTAGCGCCTATTATCGTTCGACATTTCCTACAGATCCATATCTTATCCATATCTAATACGCACGTTTTTATTGGCCTATGAATGCTGGTAATAATAACCGAGGTGCACTTGGCGCGAATCTCGCAAATACGGACCAAACGGCTCTTTAATGAAATCCACATTAAAATATTGCAGGAAATGCACGCGTGTAGATTATCGGAAAATGTCAGTTGGTGAAGTTGCGCGGATTTATCGCAGTTTTGAATGGACAGTAAAGAAAGTATGCAGATCATTTGACTATTCAAGACGTAATTAAAATTATACTATTGGCTGTTGAGCTCGTTTTCTAATTTTATTTTTCTTTTAATTCCTCTGCAACTGAACTTGCATTGGTCTTATGAAATTGTAGTAGCCTTCAGAGATACCAGCATAACGTTTCATTTTCATGAACACTAAAAATGTAATGCGGTTTTAGGTTTAAGCTTTAGTCCGTGCAATGTTGCGGTCTGTGTTATTGAACTTGGAACATTTTTTTAGTACAGCTCACTGGTGTTATTCTTCTACATGATTTAGCATCTTGAAAATTCAAATCTTTAAAATATGCATATTGTGATGGCTAAAGTATTAGTTATACAGCGTTAGTTGAAACTGAAATTTAAATTTAACATAATTAAATTTTATACAAATCTAATATATAGATAGATTAAAACTGTTAGATTATAGATGGATTTTTAAAATTTTGATTATTATTTGAGAATATTATGTAAAAATAAATATATTTAAATTTTAGAGTTTTTTATCAAACATTTAGCATGAAGGCTTTAATAAAATCAAAAAAAATTTCACACACTGAAATTTTAATTACTTATGTTTTTGTGCAACCATATAAATTTTTTTTTCTGCTATTATGTACTTAATAACTTGAAACTTACATTATTAATTAATAATAAAACTCCGGAAGTAAGCTTATAAAATAGCTCATCATAGAAATTCAAAGTAGATAATTTAATTTTTGAGTAATAATAATAAAATCTGAGATAACAATGATAATCAATATTATTAATCAGATATTTGTTCCATTTCAGTCATTCAGGTAAGTGTCAGTGTAATAACGACCGATGAGAAAAACCCAAATATTCGCAAGTAACTGTTGAGATGGCAAAATTAGACAGGAATCCGCGTATCGAAATTCATTTCGAGGGAGAAGACAAGCTTTCTTAGATTGAAATTCCATCTGCTTAGAGTGAAAAACAAATGAGAAGGAGGCGAAGGAAGAATGTCAAGTGACAAAGTGACAAGTAATGGTCGTGGTTCCCTAATTGCGAGGGTTCCAGGTCACCCATTTCATTGGCATAATCCTAATAAGTGAATCGTTATCCCTATAGATCAGTGGGCGTGTGATCCTGACCTCCAGCCCATCTCGAGCCTCCCATCCGTGGGGTCCACCGCGCGAAATTCTCACCGCTTCAAGATGAATGATTTTCCACGGTTTTCCGGGCATACATTAAATGTCTCGATATCATGAGATGGAGCTTTGCTTTACGGGAAAAAAGGGTAGATCATGGAGAGATGTTGTAGGATAGATCGCGAGGGGATGGGGGACGCTTAAGCTGGCAATTCTCGCGCGTCGATCTTATAATTTAATATACAATGTAATGAACGGCCGAGGGGACTATAATAACGAGTCTCGTTGTGCCGCAAAATGAATAATGACGTTTCTAATGTTTATTTTTCTACGCGCTCAACCTCTAATATACGTAATTTCATTGCCCATCAGCTTTTATTGCATTGTTAAAAAATTATGATTACCTTGTCCCTCATTATTGTGTGTTGTAGCATAATCGATTTTCGATAATAAAATGTTGATTTCGACCGATTTAAGATTTGCGTTTGGCTACCGAAAACTACGAGCGTAAAAGAGAAATATTCATCGGTGTCGACAAATACTCAATATTTTTTTTCTCTACGTATTTCTCAAACATCTGTCGTTCGTATTGGTGTAGAAACAGTTCTAATGTATATAAAATAATACAACTATTTGAGTTGTCATCATATATTTATCATTTCTCATATGTACTCTAGAAAATACAACATAATCAATGTGGTACTAGATTTTTTACAACATACATTTCAAACGTCGTTATATTAATTATGCTATTACACGTCAATAAATACCTATTTTCTATTTTAACTTGTAAAAATAAATCCTAAATATACAAATTTATTTTTCTTGCCTAAAAGAAACATCACTACATAATACGTTGATATGAATGAATTGGCTAAAAGACTAAATATTCAAGAAATAAAAATTGTATACTTCTTAAAATCACATTAGTATGGTATAGGAATGTTGATAAATTAACCTCTAATCTTAATCTATTTGTTATTTATTAATAGCTCATAACAGTTATTTGCGATACGCATTGGTTCAAACTTTATACGTGCACTTCCATTTATTTTTCTTATTGAATGAGCTTTTAATCGGTGCATCAATTCAACCAAATATCCCAATCTACTAATTAAAATATCCGAAAATGACTTAATGGTGATATTTTCCTTCAATTATCCATTTTTATGGTCATCTATGCTTTTAATTCATAGATATTACCAAATAATATTTCAATATTCTCTTCCAATATTGGATAATGACTTTAATGCAACCATTATTAGGTTATTTATAACTTCCTACATATAAATTAAAACTAATCTAATATATGCTTAATGTAGATGCTTTTGAAACTTATTAAGTATTTTAATCAATTAACAACAATATATACAATATTTTACTGACGACATAAATAACATTGAGAAAATAAATTCCTGTATAAACGGAATTATTATAATTATTATTGCCATATGTTTTGTGAAATTGGGGAAAATGAATTTTTTTAAATAATAATTTGTTTTTTTATGCACATAATGAATAAATGATCTATTTCTGAGTACATTAATGCCTGCCTCTTATATTTAACTATTTAATATACAATCTAGCAATCTAATATTTCAAACATATTTTATTTATTATAATAAGAATATATTGATATGGCATTGAGAAACCATGATACAGTAACAACATTCAATTAAAATTTTGAATTCTCGAGGAGAAAGAGTCGAAGAGAGGTTTTGCAATTGTAGCGAACGCCGAGAAAATAATGGAAACCGTGAAATAACAATCTTACGTTAAAATGTAAAGTTCTGGATTGAGAAACGAGGGAATCCAATTCGTACGACGGCCAAATTAAAAATACAAGTCGGCCGAAGTGACCAAAAATTGAATTGGTCAGCAAACAATGTTTTCCAGGCATGAAATTCCAGAGGACTTTAACCGACCATGAACCGACCATAGCCAACTGGAGCCGGAGGTGATTAGAGGCTAAATATAAACGGCCATTTCGCTCTGTATCAGAGTGGCTTGTACTTAATCGTGGACCAACAACGAAATTTTTTCAAGTGTTATTACAAAACACGCCGATTTAAAAATCCTTCGATTGAGTCGATTAGGAAGTACAGAGCTATCAATCCTCTGGCTACCGCGGATACACGCACAGGCCACCGACACTCGAGTACCCGAGACCCTTGGCTGTGTGGGTTTCGTGCTTCTCTTGGCTCGGTTCAAATGCCAGCGAAACCAGCTATTACCTAACAAGAGCACTCGAGAAAAAGCGAAAAGAGAGGAGAGGAGAAATAACTATTAATATATATATATATATATATATTCAGTGTGAGAGCGAGAGAGAGAGAGAGAGAGGGGGGGGAGGGAGGATATAAGGGAGGAGAGAGATCCTGGGCTGCCCAGCCATTATGCCTTTGGTACAAAGAAATCGGCTCAAGGGCCAGGCTCGAGGTAGTGCACTTTCGTTGCAAAGTACTTGGGTTGGAACTTGGACTTGGATTTAGCGCTTCCTTTTTTAATAAGCCTCTTACTCTCCTTTGCTTTTTGAGGGAACAAGAGAAAACAAGAGGCAAGCCAGAGAAAAATAACGAGTTTCCCGCTGGAAAGTAGATGAGCTTTTTATTTGACGCTAAATAGACATTGGAGGTAGATTCTAGGCTCTGTATTAACTGATGAATTGCACAAGTGAAATAAACTCGGCTCTTATAACTAATCGGACGAGAAATATTAACAATATAATTTACTCGGCCATTTCAAATTCACGAGCGGGAGGATGAATGATTACAATAAATTAAAATTTTTGAACCTGTTAATAATAATTGACTCAGTTTTAAACGATCCTTGGATATACAGAAAAAATGAAAATTAAAGTGCTTTTTTAAAAAAATTTTTTTTTTGAAAATAGAAAAACAAACTATTGAAATAGTTTTAAAATACTAATTTTACATATTTTTGATGTGTCATTTTTTCTATTTGAAAATTTTAAAAATTCATTTCTACTTAATTGAAAGAATAAAAAATCAGTATTTTTTAAAATTTTAATTTATCGCATATATAAATAAAATCGTGTTGAATGCACTTTTACACACCCTTGTAAACCTTTTGTATAATAACTACGAAAATTATCGTGTAGGATCAAATAAGCTTTTAAAATAATTTCATTTATAATATAAATTCCGAGGAATATATATTGAAATGTAGTTATAGATGTACGTGGAATGAGAATTGAACTTGTGTAACTATCAAAGAACCTTTATATATGAATTCAATTTGAATAAGAATGGTTGTTCGTATTATAATATTTAAAAATGAAATTAAAAAAGAATATTGCGAAAAATACAAATTCATTTTATAATATTTTTGTACCTTAATTTATATGTAACAACCAGATTGTTTACATTAAATATTGCTTGGATGAGGTCTAATTTTACATATCAGTTAAAAATTAAATATTTTTTTCGTTCTATTTTTTTCTATAAAAAAGCAACAATTATTATTATAAATTATTAATATACGTATCTACATTACTGATAATCTTAATAAAAAATTTAAATAGTTTTAGGTTACCTATTCTCATCCAGAATGTAATTTTAATTTGTGGATGTATTTTGTAATTAAAGCGATTTTTTTAATTTGTTTTTTTTTTACGAGTATTGCTTTAATATTCTTTGAGTATAACTTTCGATAATAGTGGAAATCTTCCTAAAATTAATCAATAATAAACAAAATTTTGTGTTCTCGGGTCAAAATCATTTGGTAACGTAAAATCATAATTAATGAAATAAATGATTAATGATCGATATTATTACAATTTCATTAACATTTGAAATATATTTTTTCATTTTAATCTGATGTTGAATGAGTGTATGATATAAACATTAAATTAGTTTGAAATTAATATTTGAACCAAGCAGTATAATAATCGTTATTTATTCGAAGATTGAACATAAGATGATATATTATAGAGAATCATTACGTACATTTTACATATGCATATAAATGCACATGTAATCAGCATTTATATTCGATATTTAATTGAATCTTATCTTTAGACATAAATATTCAATATTGATATTCATAATTAATGTGAAAATTAAAGAAAACAATTTCGGCCAGGCGTTCGTGCATTGGTAAAATACAACATTAATTATTAGTCAATTTCAGTCCTTTCGTCACCTGGTATTATCCTTCCTTCGTCAGGAATCAAGGTCACCAATTGTATAACGCCAATGGATCAACGTCAACGGAATTATTAAATTATATTTGCTTGTCTCAGCGCCATTGAATGCTTGACCTTGACTTCACTTGGACCGCTAGCATGGGTAGTCGAAAAAATTGACAAATCAATCACAACTCAGACGATGCCTCACCTCAAAATATCCCGAGTGAGGTTCGTTCTGTATTGACCGGGTCATTAGCACGTGTGAAAAATGGACCTGGCACCACACTCGCGGCGCGACCCTTGGTCCAGAGGTCAGAGTGCGGGGAAGGACCGAAAAGGGATAAAAGGGTCGCATTCCGGGCGGGTGTGGAGTTCACTCGGGGCGTCGCGCTTTCTCTCCCGTATCCGTAAAAGGTCTCACCCGCGCTCCGGGGCCCAAGGGTCAAATTTTCCGCGCGGTAGTCGCCTTTCACCAGCGCGTGGGTGTCCGGGCAGCCGAGGTCTCTGCTCCACTGACATACGCGAAAAACGGGCCCTCGATTCGCTCCGCTGCTTTTCTTCCTCTTTCACCGGTCCTCCTTTGTCGCACTTTGTCTTTCCTCTCCTCCTCCTCCTCCTCCTCCTCCTCCTCCACCTCCACCTCCTTCTCTTTCTTCGAACGTGTGCATACGTCGTTCACCCGAGTCATTTATTAAGGTACCATGTCCACTTTTTTAACGCGAAAGTTCTTTTTACCGAGTCCATCTGTAATCTGCAAGCTGTTTTTGTTCCTTTTTCCCACGTTCCTCCCTTTTTTGCCCTTTCATAATGAATGAGGCACTCGAAAAAAGAGGAAAACCACGTAAACGTGTCCGTAACAAATGTTCGTAATGAAAACTTGAAGCATTTATCGAACTATCTTCTCATTTCTTCCCCAATATTTATTGCTCAAGTTTACATTTACTTTTTTCTTCTTCTTTTTTTGTTTTTTTTTTTTTTTAATCACTTGTGCTTTTACAAATACACAAGTTCCTGCATTATTAATTTTTGCGATAATTTATCAGGATGGTTTATAATCGTTACTCAAAAATATATCCTCAATTAAATTTTATTGAATTAACAGCTTGCTAAAATAATGCAATATTATAAAGTATCACAATTTAATTTTAATAAAGTTTAACTAAAGATGTAATTTAAATTTAATTACATTCGACATTCATCGAGAAAACCAGTAATAATTACATTTGTTGATCTTTGAACTCAATAATGGAATAATTATGGTTAATTAAAATAAAATATGCGAATGGACGTACATAGATATTAGCTGTAATTTAAGAATTAAATGTGCTATTGAATTTCCTTTTAAGGAGACAGATGGACAACAGTTCAAATTGAGTATTTTACAGAATAAAATATTAGAACGTATTGTCAATTGGCTGTTAAAAAATGCTGTTAACAGTTTTTAGGGTCTTTGGAAAATGTATTTTCTTCCATTCCACAAAAATAATAATTTAACAAATAAACAAATAAAAATAAATAAACGCTTACGCATAAATATATCTTCATAAATTCCGCAACTAACTCAGAGCGTAAAAGTAATAATTGTTTTGTACATATACCTCAAACTAATAAACTTTGAATAACAAATTTCGCTGTTGGTATTAAATTTATATAGTTCTGTATTAAATGTTCACCAAAAAGCATTAATCTTTATATTGTTCAAGTAATTAGACTAGTAACAAAACTTTGAATCTATCAAAAAATCAAAAAATGATATCATGATGGGCAATAAGTGACAGTTGTGTACGTTAGCTTCTTATCGCGCTTTAATGTTTATACTCACTACTTTGTGAATCCCCCGAATAATTGCCAATAAATTTTAAAAGCACCGGCAAAATTCAATCTTAGGATTGTCGTGAATCTGGACGAAAACCGAGCAAAACACTCCCCCACCACAGCTCACTGTCGGTTTTGGAGAGTCGAGAGGTTCTCCGGGTTCTGCGTTCGCCAGGAAAACAAAGCAATTTCGCACTCGCGCACTCCCTGATGGAACAGATCAGAATGCAAAGTGGAATCGTGTTTATGCCGCTGACCGCAAAAAGGGCAGCCACTTATGAAGGTATTCCCAAGCCCTAAGAGCGTTGATCCTTCGAGGAAGGGTGATCAGCTCATGAACTACTGACCGTTGCGTGCGTTTCCTCAATCCGGTCGGCGATCGATCCGAGCATGTGAGGATTACCCTGGCATTCTCCGATCTTGCACAAACTGCGCTTCCGGAAGGGAATTACCAATTGTTCGCGTGGATGAGCATTAAAATTAGTTGCCCATTAAATATAAGCAGGAATTGCATTAACATCTTTATCTTGTCGATACTTTTAATCATCAAATTCGAATGAATAAATTGTGGTATCATTTTCCATTTTTAAGTTGATTTAATATATTGATTTATTGCTAAATAGTCACCAGTATTACGTTTTAGCGTACACACACAATATTTTCATACAATATAATTGTGAATTAATGAAGCAGTAAAATTTGGTCTATCGAAGGCTTTCTCATACTAAAGATTATTACTGACCTTCGATGCCTCAGTAGTCCGCCCTCTGAAATTATACAGCTCAATACCTTTTATTTCTGGAAATGGTAACTTTAAAAATACGGTGCTTAAATATTATTGCATTCCAAGAGTACTTTTCACTTGGAAACTTTTAATAGAGAACATATCGAAAACTAAGAAATAAAATTTGTTGTTGGAATATTTTTTCATATTCATTGAATTATTGAGTCAAATGATTTTTCTATAAAAGTAAAGATACTTTTTATATAGAAAATACATTTTTAGATTCTATAGAATTTAAAAAAAATTATAAATTTTATGAGTTTCTAAATTTCCTGTAGGAGAGAGTGAATTAGTACTAAAAAAAAATTTCTTGTCTACAGAGTAAATCCATTTCAATAATAAAAAATAATTATAAACTTAAAGTAAATAAATAAAATTACTATTCATTGACAGTAGAAATTAAAATTAAAAGTAATAAAAAATCTGTCGCAATTGAAAAGCACCGTGAGATTTGAAAGTATAAATCCATTACAAATTGAAAGAAGTAGCTAGAAATAAGCATAAAAATGCAATATACAAGATGAATATGAAATATTTTTACTTCTTGAGAACGACTACCAAATTATAATTGAAATTTACCAAAAATAAAAAATAGACTCGAGATGGGTTGAGAGGAAAGATGAAGTGAAGAAAAATGAGAAAAAAATGTGTAAGTAAACGGTTAGAGATCGACGAAAGCCAAATTATTTATCCAGAGTGTGATGTATAATTGTGTATCTGCTTAAGAAGAATGCTAATTAATGTCAGTGAAATCAGGCTTAATTAGTGAGGGGATGGGATGTTTTACACTTTACCGTGTACACCAACCACAAGTGTGTCTCTTTTGGTGTTCTCAGATTTTGTTTATATCTGTAATTAAATTGTGAAGAATTTGCGTTTAAGGTTAACCCGAATGTTCATTGAGTTTGTAACAAGTTATAAAGCAATAATTTTTGGCACATTAATGTGTATAATTGTTTCACATTTTTTGAATACTTTTCTTAAATTACACGAGATACGCGAAAATACAATTTTTAAATACGTACTCTTGAGGGAATAAATATATCTAATAAATCTCAAAGGGCTAGGAATTGCATTCCACTTAAAAATAATCCTATAAAAAATATTCTGAAGAATATTTTTCGATAAAAATTTTGATTGAAATTGAATAAAAGAGAACAAATAAAAAAAATTTTTTCAAATAAATTTCAATATCAATCGTTACACAGCAGGGATCCAGTTCATATTATCCATTGACTCTAATACATAAAATATTACAAATTTATTAATGATTCGTAATAAGTACAGGAGAGTATCTATTCTGAGACACATATTTGAAAATACTTATTGTAATGAATAATGGGGGAGATTTTAGTGTGCCTCTACTGGACACCAAGGAAAAGGATTAAATTTACAACGACGTGCTGAATTGATCGCATGTTCAGTTTACTATATTCGTCATATATTCGTCATTTCAGCAAAAAATAAATCCGAAACGTAACGTTCAACTTGCTTTCCTAATTCTTGCCTCTTCTTTGCTCTATTTTTGCATTTTATAACTTTGTATTTCCTATTTATTAATTTATCTATTAACATTCAAATCTCAATAGAAAGTTTCTTTGCATTTTTCTTCGATGTGTTAAATTTCTATAAAATTTTTTTTGCTCATATATCATTGTTAAAAAAAACTGTAAAGGTGTAGTAGTATGTGTGTGTCCAATTACGCTAGGTGTCGCGCAATGTTTTATTGCTGAATGATTAAAATTAAGTCTCTTTCAACTAATATTAAAATAAACAATAGTAAAAAATACATTATATATTAATAGTACTTATTACTTATATTTTTAATAATTAAAAATTAAAAATTTCAATAATAATGAAAAGTTATTTTAAGATTTTAGATTTTAAATATTCTAGGTAAATAGCATAATCTTCGATTCAATCATACATTCAATAATAATTTAATAAATATTTCAATTTTAAAAGTAGTTTAACACATTGATTATCTAATATTTTTTTATTCATTATAATTTATAATTAATAATAATTATATATAATTAATAATAATAATAAAACTAAAATGAAATGAAATGGAAGATTGTCCTCAATTCATTTTATTTAATTATTTCCATGAGCCTCGTAAATAAGTTTTTTCAGAAGCACTTTTATCCAATTAAAAAAGATTATCGAATTCATAATTAATATGTTGTATATTTATTTTAAAAAATCTTTACATTATTTTAATCTTATAAAAAATTAGTTGTTTATTATTTGATAAGTAAATTCGGACTTTATAAATTATTCAAAAATTATTTAAATTTATATTATTAAACCGTTTGTTTTTCTATAAAACAGAATTTTTCACTTTTCGAATTTGAAGACTCAGAGTACAAATTCATGCCCGTAAATTAACATTTTAATTTATTCGGCCAGTCATTATTTGTCATCATGGGCTATCAGGATGACTTTTAAAAAAGACTACAAACACTAAAGACTCTTTGAGAGTAAAAAATGATTTCGGAATCTTGAAATTCAGATGATGTTTTCAAAAAACAAAATTATAGATCGGTGATTATTTTCTTATCGATCCGTTGGAAAATAGTCCACAAATTTGTTTACGGGAAATGTCGCCAAATGCGACCACACAAGGATTTAATAACCGAGTAAGACTCCTCTCCCTTTAAAATTCGAGTGGTGAGCATCCTTCTCCTGCTCCTGCTCCTCCTTCTCCTCCTCCTTCTCCTCCTCCTCCTCATCCTCCTCCTTGGCGAATGACTGTCATAAATTCGAAAGAGGAGTCCTTGTAAAAAGGATATTCACGATGCAAATGTGACGTCGCGGCGCTCTCGCTTCCGGCTCGGCGTCCCTAATTGTCGCTTTCGGCGTTCTGTGGGTTTACGTGTGCGTGCGTGTACGCGCTTGTGTATGTACGCCTATGTGTGGCTGCACCTCCCCACGGCCCTCAGCACTACCTTTCTCATTTTTTTCCCCTTCTTTTTTTTTACATATTTTCGTTTTTTCCTCTTCCTTCGTGTCGGTAGGGAGAAAAGCCATAGGCTGTACTTGAACCGAATTTTTTTACGCATTAAACATGGAAATAAGGTCCATTAATGATTTTTTTACTTATTGACCGACTATAAAGACAAACAGCCTTTCCTCTCTTCCGTCTAATTCAAATATTTTCGTCTAAATTCAATGGGTGGACGCAGTCACATTTTCCGTGGACGTGAGAAAATTTAATCTACTACAATCCTTTGCCACACCTACTCATCTTGTAAATTTTTTGTGACATTCTGACTCCTCAATATTATTTTACACTTTACTCACATATACGATGTAAATAAAGAAACTCTTTTCGAAACTCCCACGATATTCTTAGAGCGTAACTAGTTGGTGCTCTTTATTTTCAAATTCGATTCGCTGAAATGAAAATAATCAAGCAATTTATTCTGCAGTCATCGTATTAAAAATATGGTAATTGAAATTTTGTCTTTTCAGCCTTAATAATTTTAATCAAATTTATTTTTGAATAAATTTTGAACGAGGTTATGAAAGACAATTTTTTGATAAGTTATTATAAGATTTAAATATATTCTGTATGGTTTCTCACACGTAATCTTTTTATATTTATTAACAAATAAATTGGTCAATGTTGAGAAGCATGTTTTTTGTTCATAACATTACAATTTTCTAATACTTTAAGGTATAATTATTAAATTATATCTACAATTTTATAAAGTTGTTTTTTTTTATTTCAGAATAATTTTATTTTTTTTACCAATTAGGTAAGCAAATAATTTTTTAATTATTCCCCTAGTTCATAATAATAATAATAATGAAATCAGGTATGTGGTAAGTCAACAATTTACACAAAGTTTTATCAGTTATTGGCTGTATTATTAATTATAATGTATTCATCTATTGATTTTTGTTAATTAAATGATTATAAATCAAAATAAACAATACAGTGAATAACAAATAATTGTAATCCAGAGATGAATATTATTTTATTTATTTATTTTTTTCTTATCATATGCATAGAATTTTCCAATATTAAATACTAAGAGAAATGACACAAAGATAATTTAATGCTTTTTCATTAAATTTTATATCTTTCACAAGAGTGTTGCGTCACCTCAGTTTAAAGAAGAAAGTAGATTCAATGCATATTTGAGTTTCTGAGTAATGTACAATGAAAATTGTACATTACTCAGAAACACAGAAAGAATTGTAATAAATAATAAGAACTGCTCTGTATCGAAGATATAATATGATTTCTGAAATTTTTTATAAAAAAACGATTGCACTTTTACCGGTTCACAATCACGACGAGTAATACAATTTTTTTTATTATTGTAAATGGGATATTATAAAAACAATTTGAAGTGCAAAAGTGTGCAATTTTTTATTTTCATCATCGGTGTGAAGGAATCTAAAGGCAAAGTCCATATCTTTCGCATCACGTACAGTAAATTTTATCATTTTGGCTACCTGGAGAATCATGACAACGTCGAGGGATGGGTTGGCTCTTTCACACGCGGCTGCGACGTTAATCTCATTTTCGGCGTGGCCAAGCAATCAATATTAACAGGGCAACATCGATGCATCCATCAGCCCGAAAGAAATTTCAAATGCAGACGGGGCATCAATTGCCCGGGGAATGAAAACAAATCGAAGTAAAAGTAAAGCAGGAGAAAAAAAAAGATAAATAACCCTGAGCTCATCAACGGGAACGGGGTTTTATGTTTTATTGGCAATCGGACGCGATAATGCGAGTGGCGGTCACGTACGCGGACGATAACAAGGTGCCGGGTGACTTTCTTCGGGTGACGTGCACCCTGAGCTCCGGGAGGAAAGTAACGCCGAGGAAATCAAGAGTATTCTCATGCGCGTGGTGCGAAGAAAGCGAGGCGTCCCCCCCCCTCCCTCGACCCCAGGGCGCATCTCGGGTTAGACGCGGTGAAAGCGAGGAATTCGCCGATGATAAAGCCCGTGGGGGCGGGGGACTTTCGTTGTCGCTCGTCTTCAAGATTCGTTCCCCGCTGGCGGTGCACAAACGCGCCCATTGTTGGTGTTTGTGTGGAAATGATTCGCGTGTCAACGAGCAGATCGAGTTGGATGCTGCGGAACTTTTGACTCTCTCGGGTTGATTGATTCTCTCTTTCTTTCTTCAAATTCGCTTCGATTCGAGCTGGCAAATTGCTGTCATTCGACGTCGAGGCAATTTTTCAGCGATTAACCATTATTGTGCTGCTTGTCAAGCGCAATAACCTTTAAATGCAGACAATACAGACGTTCTGGGTAAGATGCAGTAGTGCAGAGGACGACAAAAATGATTTTCCTTGTAAGTGGTTACACAGAACTGAAATACTATGTGCATCTATGCAAAAATAAAGAGAAATTATTCGAAAAATACTCAGCTTGCGAGCCATTACCAGGGAAACGTATTTGTTAAAAATTACTGGAAATTGACGTTTACTTGTCAATTACTAGCTAATATTGGCGAATCATCATTTTCGTAACCTTTGCTTCCAAGATTCTTCATTTGACAAGATTTGCTCTATGAATCTAAATAAATTCGTCGTATTTTCAACAACAAATACATTCCTATGAGCTGTAAATGAATGGACATTTAACATTAAATTATGAGCAACTAATAATTAATGGTATAATACGAATCAAAATTAAAACTATGAAAATTTAATAATAAACCCACACTATATTCAAATTTTACTTTGATTAATTGTAGCATTTTGGTAAAGCAGTACTGCTATACAATATTTTATATAAAGGTGTAATTTATAATATTTAAGCATATTTTCATAATGACTTATAATCGCTAAATATTGTAAATATTGACCACAAGATTATCGCGAGTGATACCTCGAACCGGTACACCGGCGTTTAATTTTTCATTATTATTTTTTAAATTGTCAGTCACCAATCATAGATTAAACTTAATTTGTAAATCAGAAAAATATTTATAAATGTGCTTATCTAATTGTGGTGAGTCGATCCAAGTTAAAGTATAATAAAAAGAATAAGAATAAGAACAAGAGAGAGAGAGAGAGAGAGAGAGAGAGAGATTATTATTCAGTAATAAAGAACAGGAGCATTAGATTCAATTTGAAGTTCAAATGAAGGCACAACACAGTTTCCTTAGTCTTAATTCTAATAATTTTTTTGTCGGCGCAAACCGCAGCACGAAAATCGTATTTGCTTTTTGTAGGTCCAAGTGCCACCGTAGAAATTCATCTTTCCTCCTTATGATCGTGACTCGTTCGATCGAGGAGTCACTCTTTAATGACTTCTAACGTTTACTCGGCCACAGATAAATTTATTTTTTAATTACGGTTCGAACGGTAAAACGGTACTCATTATTTTCATGTGGAATGTGTAGATACATGTAAATGTCCGGTTCCAGAGAGAGAGAGAGAGAGAGTGGCGCGAGCGAATCAATAGCCTTTGTTCGGGACCATTCGGGAGGTCGAGCTTACGGTTCTGAGAAAAATTTCATCCGACACTCCTCGGTGGTACGTGTGCACATTAAGGTGAAGGGCGGGGGAAGACCGGTTGAGGAGTCGTCCCTAGGTCTCGTGCATACCCCGTGAATATTAACCCACTTCGACACCGGGGCGGAAGAGACGAAGGCGCGTGATGTGCAAGGCAAGTGTAAACTGGCCCAGGAAGTCTGGCCGGAAAACCTGCACCACGTCCCTGCGCTCTGTATCCTTTTCTCATATTTTTCCTCCCCCCTTGCCACATACCACTTGCTAATTACCATCTCACTAGTACTTGTTTTGTAATCGGTTGCGTTAGTCCGCAGCTTGATGGCGCCTTTTGTTTACTTTGTTAATTCATCTTAACAGTGTCGTCACATTGCGAATTAGTAGGTAAATTCGACTTTCCGCAGCCTGGCATTATTTTTTCGTAAAGAATTAGCCGGGCTAATGACTTGAGACTTTAATACTAATTGTGAAACAGGTTTCGCTGAGTTCATCATTAAGTGTCACTTTTGATATGCCTTGTTTCGATTATAACGATTAGTCATAATATTGTAACGCTGAGTATACCTAAACAATCAATTGACACAGTCGGTGAATTTTGTCCAGCAATTGTATTTTTAATTATAAATTCCTTAAGATTATGATAGTCTTATCGACATCTACGTTATCTTTATTAAATTTAACTGTTGCAATAATAAAACACTTAAAGTATATGTGTATCAAGTACAGTAAGGCTATAATGAATCATAAATTTCAATAATAATGTATTTACAAATATATTTATAACTTAATATCACGAAAATAATCTGTAATTGTAATAATATTTGTAATAATTTTTACAGTGATTATTACTTATAATTTAAAAAATTTATTGATTATCCAAGATGCGTACTAAATGTGAACTTGACATTTCAATTGTTTAGCTATACTTTCTCTTAAGCATTATTAATTTATTTATTATTTATGTACAAAATACGTGTTCGTGTACACATATCCATGCATTAATACAAATGTAAATTATAAAACATTAATAATATAATAATATAATTAATAAGTATAATAAATGTTATTTAAACTCATTACAACCTAGATTCTATATGCTTTAATTAATGATTATTTTTCAACTTAATTTTCAATATAAATAAATACTATAATTTAAATTTATTTACATAAAACATATTACTACTGTAATAAAATAGTTTATGTACCGCAATTTAGCATACTAAAAAACCTATGTATAAGTACTTTAATAAATCGATTTGAAATAAAAAAAAAATATTTATTCACAAATCCGCACTTGTACTTATAAGTTAATAGAATTTAAACATACGTTACATCTATCTCTCAATCGGCATATTTACATAGTAGTCTCTAAATCTAGTAATGTGCTTGCAAATAATTCTGTTTTTCAACTTTATATAATAAACAATAAAAGTGTATTTTCAAGAATCGGTGTCTTCTAAATACAAGGAAAATTATACTTGTCTTATAAATTAACATTGATTCCAATAAATATAGAGAAAAAAGGGCTGAAACAAGTTACAAGCGAAAGAGTTGTTGTGTTATTCTGGGCGCATGCGCCAAGTTATGCGGGTCACGTGGATGCGCGGGAGGATTTAAAACTCTTGAAAAAGCGATAACCCGAGGACCCGCATGAGGTAACGCATTGGGCAGATTTTCCCTTTATCGCGAAGATTCTCCAAGGAAATTCGCTGAAATTCAAGATTTATGAGGAAGGCCGTTTTCACTCAGATCTCATGCATTCCATGCGCTTCTTTTATATGGAACATTAGATTTTGAATGCTGTATATGTGTACGAATGTTGCATTAACTGTTTCCTGATTTTTAACCTACGTTACTTCGACACTATTTAATCGAGCACGATTATGTGTTAACTTTTTTACATTCAGTGTTATTTGCAATAAAAAATGTTTAAAGCAAAAAAATGTAATTACTAGGCGTTTTATTTAAAACAATTATAATTTTATAAACTTGAGTTAGCATTATTTTATTCAATTTGATTTCACAGCTTCTTTTTAATAATATACTTTATATTCGAATTCTTTAATTATCTATAATTATTTTAGAATGTTATGTATAATTGATGTTAATAAATTATATGTTTATACTTTTCTAAATAATTATTTAAATAATGTTTTAGTAGTAACATAATTTTTTTAATCGCGGTATTTTATATAGTTAATCATTAATAAGATAGCCAGTTTAAAGATGAAACAGCACCAATTTATCAGTGTAACATAGTTTTCATGTAAAATTTCTCCATAATCTTGAAATTTTTGAAAGTTCAGATAGATTATCATGTATGATTGATTTATACTGATTCTCACTGAGTTTAGCAAATTTTCAAAACCTCCACTTTCACAAAATTTCTTTTTACTTAGACATGTAATAATTTAATAAAAAATATATAAAGAAATAGGAATCATCCTTATCTAAAATTATTCATTTGTTTATATTATTCTTAATTTATTAAAAATTATATATTTTTATTATTTAAAAATATAATAAAATTTTATATAATTAACATAATATAAATATACAAACAAAAACAAAAATAAACGAAAAAAATATAAAAACATTAAAATATTTCGCATAAAAAAAATGATATTCCAGTCTTTCTTGCAAATAGACTAATAGAATAGTTATGAGGAATTATTCACATTTTATATGTTTTTATCATTTAAAAATATTTTTATAATTACAAAAATTTAAAAAAAAAAAGAAAATTTTTGATTGATTTATAAACTTTACTTTTATATTAAAATTGAACACTTATAATTATAATTAGATTGAAAAAAAAATACAAATAACTATTTTAAATATTGAAAAATTATTGAATAAACATAAAAGAAATAACATAAAAATAAAAGAATAAATTTAAATCAACTTTCTATTGTAAATTATAATTGAATATATATTGACATTCATCAATATTCAATAAGCGCAATTAAAAAATTATTGTACGTTATTCATTGGTATTAAATTGCAGTCACACTGTAAGAAAAAAATTAAGAATCAGTCACATAAATGCAATATTGATAAATAATGAAAATTAGATAATTATTTAAAAGTTGCTGCTCTGTACAAGTAAAGTATAAGCAGATACAAATAATCTAAAATTTTTACAAATATAATTAATTTTTTTGCATTTGTAAACATGTAATTTAACATCAATGTTTATTAGTGCCAAGTGCTCTATTTTTCTCATAAGTGTCTTTTTAGAATTACATAACTTTATAAATAAATATACTGCATTATTAGTGATAATTATGGCGTGTGAATAATTTTTTCTGATAATTATTTTATTGCTTAGAATTTTATTGCTCTAGTATTACAATTGCAACGTGATGTACAAACTCGTTGTCTCACTCATAAATTCTTCATAATAAAAGCTTGTTTTTTAATGTTTATTCCTTATTCTTAAAAAATTGCAAAATTATCAAAATTTTTCAAAAATTTTTACAAAATATATTATTCAGATAATTTAAAATTTATTTTTAATAATTGAAATTCGATTTTTTAATATAATGTTATTTTAAAATTTTAACTAGCTTTATTAATTTGATTAGTAAAGTACATTGATCTATTATGATTATGTAATAAATACTAATTTATTTATATTTTTTAAAATGATTTTACAAACAATACCATATTAAGTGATAATTGTACCTCAAAATATATTATTTATTTATTATTCAAAAAAAAATTTTTTTTATCGTTGAATGTTTCAAATACCAAGCAGGATTTTTTATTGAAAAAAATTATGTGATAACACAATAAAATTAAAGAATAATAAAATTTATTTCTCACAGGTTTGAAAGTTTATTTAAAAGTATATATATTTATGAGTTATTCAAGGTTTACGTGAAAACTATGTTTGACTGCAACTCTATTTACAATTTTGCGCGCAATCAATTACAATTTCAGTTCTCCTTTATCAATGACATTTAATATATTGCTCTCCTTATTAACTCAAAGGCATATATCAGCAATTAATGATTCATGAAAAAAAGTTGAATTAACAAATTATTGGTTGAATTGATAAATTAGATGCAGTCTTGTAATTTATTCACTTAATAGCTGATATTTTTGCAAATTTTTTGTTTTGATAATTTTTTCCTACTTTGAATTCCATAAATATAACTACTTTATCGAATAATATTTAAAAATATTTAACTCGGATTCTAAAATCTTATGATATGTACATATTAATTAAATGGATAATTTATTAGATATAAAACATTATTAGATTATTAAAATCAGTGTACAATAAATTAGTAAATAAATATGCTTGGTTTCTTGTATCCATTTTTATTTCAACAATAGCAACAATAATAATAATATAAAACATAGTATAATATAAATGCATTAATAATAACATAAAATGTAGTTACCGTTAAAGAAATAGATATAAAATAATCATATGGAAATAATAGCTGCGTTACACTTTTGATACATTCTTGATGTGAAGCAAATTATAACATCAAAATAATGCAAGATTAGAATAAGCGTAATTTGCATATCCATGGTATCTAAAATCAAAATCATATACTAATTATGACAATTGTATATTGTATATTAAGGTACTTACTTCATCTGAACCACAACAATGTAATGCAATACTACAATTTGTTAACATGGAATTTTACAGGAAAAATTCTTAAATAATTAATTACTATTGTATTCAAGATTTTATCATTTATTTTTTATTCCTATGAGGTAAAAAACTGTAATACGTAAATTTTCCATGGAAATGTTGTAATGGTTCGACCGATTTATACCAATTTGACAGTACTAGCCGTTAATATTACGAGATATCGGTTCCGTAGATTTGTTAGGCACATGACGTCATCTCATGTTAAATTTCCCGCCTATTACCAATTGGCTCGTACCGATGTTTTTCGAGATTTTCATTTTCGCATATTTCTTTTCACTCGCGTGTGACTTCCAGCTAATGAAACGAAATTTTGTCAATACAATCAGTGGTGACCCACGCTAGACCGACATCGAGGGGTCAAACAAAAGGTCCCCTAACATATTATGGGCGACATGAATTACATTCAGAAATCGGGTTACATACAGTTCGACCAAGGGGAATTGTTATTTACCACTTGGAGTTCTCGAACGCGACCTACATCTTCAACGAAATTTCCCATCTTCATTTTTTATTTGCATTCGGTTGGCTCTAATGAGATCATCAATCATCTTAATTATATCCCCGTGGACTCTAGTCGCTGCGGGTTTGATATATCACCCGCGTAATTCGCAATGAAGAATCTTTCTACCTAAAAAAGCTAACCGAGAAATATTACTGAAAGTCTTTTACTTCGCAGCCTCCGGTATGAACGCAGATGCTACTGCGAAATTAATTGAATGTTCAAGACTGTGCAGCATCTCTGATTAATATGTTGCTGATGCGTTTAGTACCGACGATTACAATTTCCAAAACACTCTGGAATTACGTGGAAAATCTCTTAAAAGAAAATTTTCACTGAACACCTGGTGTTGTTACCTTTCTTATTATTAATTATATTTTTGGTTTAATGAGCATATGGCAATGTTTATAAACGTTGAATTAATTAAAAGAATTCCATCAATATGAATTCATCCCAATTTTGTTATGTATCAATGTTATTTCGTTTGAAGGTCATTACAATTTTCAAATGTTTTGCAGTTTCTTATAGATTTATTGTAAAAAATATTTGTGTTTTGTGAAAAGTTGTTTGAGTGAGTTTAAATGTCTGTAAACATAAATTATTGGTTTAATAGATAATCACTTAACATAAGAGAAAAAAATAGATATTATTAAAAGAAAGATAAATGAATTGCAATTAAAAAAAACCTTGACGGTTCTTAGAATTCTATTTTTCTTTTTATTGATGAAACACTGTAAAAGTTAATTACAAAATTAATTGTAATGTGCCTTTGGATAACCATATATATATATATATATATAAATTGAATGTCATTGCAAAAAGTAGGTGTCTTTAGGTTTAATGCTAATGTTTATGACATGGTGATTCGTTAATTTTTTCGAAGAAGCGCAGCTGATAATAGCACTTAATAGACTCTCCAGGTGATTCAAGTAGCGTTGAATGTTAGATTTTACTTAGTGTAATTTTTACGAGTACCGAGAACACTGGAAGGCTTTTACAAGCGCATGTTACAGCTCAATGAATAAACGCCATTATCAACAACCCTCATCGCACCCACCAGGATTCAACCGACTTTCCAAATTTCCCAACCTCGTAAAATTCATCTTATTAACGTGGAGCTAGCGTAGATCGACTGTACGCGTGCGAGGCCATTAGATAAGTATTTGCAAACACAGTTGTAGAATATTAGGTAAATATCGTTATCAGCGGCCTTGAGTCTGAGCCAACTTACCTAGGAAATAACTGTACGTTAAATGGAAAAAAATTATAATTACGTCCAAGTAGAGAATAAAAAAAAAGTCCCGTAACAGGACATGGTATCTGTAGGAATAATCAGATGGATCGAACAAGATCGCGAATCACTTAGCGAAATCTTACGCTCAATTTATCGCGTCCATTGTACCGCGGCGACAAAAAATAAAAAAAAAGCTGGACTAGGCGAGCTCTTGGGGAATAAATAACACCGAATACCTCATCGAAGGCAAATAAATTATTCCGGGCATAACCATTGGAAGCGAAATCAGAAATTCGATCAGCGCACACCAATGATCGCCAATCGCCAATTCGATCAGGAACGGCGACACCTCGCCTAACCTCCAGTTGCACCTAACCTTCGATCTTGTCAACAACAAGAGTGGGGACGGCGCCAACACACGCGCACATTCAATGTCTGCGCAGACGCATTGAATGAAGATGGAATTATAAAGTTTTTGTAGCTATCAACCACCACGACAGCAGAGTGGCGCAGTGGAAGCGTGCTGGGCCCATAACCCAGAGGTCCGTGGATCGAAACCACGCTCTGCTAGATAAATTTTTTTATTAATTTTTTTTATTAATTTTTTTTTTTTTTAACTTCCGTCGTGTATCTTGGATTTCGATAAATTACTTCGATAATTTCACTTTTTATTCATTATTCCATAGTTTTCATTTTCGACGCTCGAGTTTGAAATTTCTCGAGAGTAGGTGTCAATTTACGAAATGTTTTAATTAAAATTTATTGCGCATCATTAATTAGAACTTAAGGATAAATAATTTAATAATTAATGTGATTAATTAGGCGTGATTTTTACTTTCTTAAATAATTGATGATTTAATGATCGAAAAAACTTTTTTTAGTATTCAATTTTTGATCAGCCTTTATTAAGAAATTTCTTTTAAATAATAATTATTTATTTATAAACAGTAATTATTTATTTATAGAGACTTTTACAAGAAACCAATTAAGTTTATATTCCTCTGGAATTCAAGCAATTTGAATATATAATAAGGCGGCTGCTCTCTTTATTTTCATGCGTTGCTGCATTTTAATAAATAATAAATCATTAAAACGAGGAATTTTTAATCCTTGTATAAAAAGTGAAACAAGTTGGTATTTCATTCAGATATGTCATGACCTTTGACTCAAATAAAACGATCTCCGTTATATCAAAGGAGTGAAAAGGTGCACAAATCGGCTCGCGACTAACAACGGAACGGAAGTGAAAATGAATTAACGCATATCTCACAATGATAACAACAACAACAACAACAACAATAATAATATTACAGAGAGGGGAAGGGTATTTCTGAAAGTAAAAAATCGGGACGAATGAACAGGAGCGCGCGCATTTTAATTTGTTTTTTTAATTTGCGCGGGTGTTCGCTCGGGCTGACAAGTATTTGCAATTCAAAAAGGAAAGACATCATTCATGTTTTCTTTCAGGAACTGACAAAAAGGCCGAGGCCAAAGTATCACAAATCGCATTCGCTCATCCACGCGGACATTATATTAAATAAATTGCTGGACCCAACAAAATATTATTATTCTTTGCATCGAGGTGTCTAAAAAAATATTGCACAGTGTCCTGCATTGCATGAAGATTTTAAAATTTGATTGAAATATTTTGCATTGAATACATTTTAAAAAAATAATTCATTTCTAATTTAAGCAATTGTTTTAATGCATTGGGGGTGTTTGACGTTCAATATTTAGTTGAAACAACTTTTAAAAAGAAAAATTATTTTTTTGTTAAAAAATTTTCGTAGAATACGCGCATTGATATACTTGACGTTTGATTAATTTTAATAGTTTTTAATATTAACTTAATTCATTTAAATATCATTAATTGTTTATATAAAGTATTATAAATTTATTAAATCCTACAAAAAGTACTCTGAACAAATTGTAATGATTTTAGATAATGACAACTGCCCTTTTCCCCTTGTATTTATTTTTTTTACCTTTTTTCTCAATATTATTTATCTTTAAAATAATTTATTAATTCAGAAATTTTGTATAACAATTTACATAATTAACTATAATCTCACAAAGCTATGTATGTATATCAAAACCTGGAATTTCTTCAACTTCAATGATCCGACAAATTCGAAATTAGTGTTTCAAATAACAATTGCACATTGCTTAGTGAACCATATTTAAATATTTGAATTTATTAAATATATCATCATTTTTTATTAAACCAATTACAAGTGCTTATTTTCTCAAGTAAAAACAATTTCAGATTAAAAATGTTTTTTAAATGATTTTGTATTATAAAATATTAGAATGAAATTAATCAAATTTGCGGTAATAAAAGAATTGCAATAATTCAAAAATTGAAAACGTGTTATTAACATTTGTTTATTGATATACTTTATCAAATCGAATGTAAATATCTTAAACGCATTATTCATTACTCTTTTAAATTATTTCAATTAAACTGGAAGTTTTAATAAAATAATAAAAACAGCCATTATAAAAACAAATTTTACAATTTTAATTTAAAAAATACAGTTAAATTTGATTTAACACCACCCGCGATGTTAATGTGTCAGCATTTATCAAAAATTGAGGTTGCGTCAGGCTCGTGTTACGCTTTCAGTCAAGCACCTTTTGTATACATTAATCATCAATTCTTAGCCTTTTATTGTAATAAAAAATAAGCCCTCGTGATTTAAATCGATGCGTTTTTATTTGATATTTTATAACCGCAGATTTTTTGATTCGTCGTCGTCGTCGTCGTTATTGTTGTTGTTGTTGTTGTTGTTGTTGTTGTTGTTGTTGTTGTTATCATTGTTCTTGTTGGTGCTGACGTTTTCATTGTCATTATCTTTGTCTGTAATTCCGTCGAGTTTTGATTGCGCTTCTGTGAAGAGGATTGTTCAAATTAAAATTTGCATAAGAATTTCTCAATTTTCTTAAAAGCTCTTGCCATTGCAATGCAAAAACGTAAAAAGTAAAGCTGATGCTAAGAGTGCCGGGCACGTCGATGCAGTCAACTTTCACCTTTCTCAATGTGATAATTGTCCGGTCGGAAATTACAGCTCATCAATGCAGATGTTCGTCACTTTGGCGAGGAAAGAAGGCTATCTTGAAAAAAGCATATCGACTAAATGGTTAATATCGCGTTTCATCGGATATTACGTTCAAGAATTCACAATTAAAATCTGCCCTCGCTCTCGTTATCCTTAAAAAAAGACCCATCCATTCCCACCAGCGTTTACGACAATAAAAGACGTTCTCTCATTACATTTCGACTCGAGCCGTGGACGTTGGATGCATCATACCCTTGGCAGCCGTGACTTTAACCTAAAAACTTTTCGCTTCCGCGTCGTCGGGCGGGTTCTGATCGTCTGATCAGCGTCTGGAGTGAAATCCGCGGGCCACCCGGAGGATCCGAGGCCCGTGGCCCCAAAAGGCGAAATGCACGCCGGCGTATCCTCATTGTCCCTGCGTGACGAAGACCTGAGCCACGCGCGGGTTCACGAGTTCAGCCGGGGTCAGGCGGCTGCGCACGACGGAGCCTCCCTCCCCCGCCCACGACCTTAGGCTCCCGCGCGTGGTCCACTTAACCTCGCCCGCCCCCCCCCTCCTCGCGCAGGTGCGCGTCCTCGCTCGAGATCGGCCGATTAGATTTCCTCAAAAGTGGCATTGGTTACGCGGAGCCGAGAGGTTTCCGGTTTCCTTCTACGGCGAACGCGGAACTCGCGTTAATTCTCATTTCTCTCTCCGGGAAGCACCGGCGATAATTAGCCCTGAGGATGATTACGTTCACCGTGTTACCCCGACTCTTTATTAATCGAATCAATAAGGCAGCATTCCAGGGGGCTTGCCCTTGCCAGGGGGATAATTGTTAACAATTATCCCGGGGGCCTATTAAGCGCGTTACGGGAAAGTGCTCGGCATTCGCGAGCAAGAAGAAATTTGTGGATATGCTCGGGCAGGAAAATGCGTCACGCTCGGCTCGAGGAATTAATCTGCCGGTAATTTCTAGTTGTGTTAACCAGAGAGGAGGCGCCCCTCCTCGCCCCCTCCTCGCCCCCCTCCACCGACTGGTGACGAATAATTTATTAACTCGGTCGTCCCTCGTGTTATTAGGCCCTCGCACGAACCTCAGACTAAATACACACTTAATACCACGTTAAATAATGCAAGCTTCGCGTGAACGCGCGCCGCCTCGTAAATTTCCTCTCGATCCCCGAGCCCCCGGTTTCTTCCCCCGCAGACCATCGACGGCCAAATTATACCGTAAACCGCTTTTGGGCCGAGGGCGGAGAGGGGCAGGGGGCAGGAGCTCTGCCTTCAAATCGCTTGCCGCGGCGTGCGAAATACCAAATAGCCCGAGCTCTAAATTATTTCGATTAAGTGAGAAAAATCTCTTTGTCGCACCGCAGACCGGAGTTTGCGAAATTGCGAGCAGCGCCCCGACGATGGCGCTCCTCTTCGCCTCCTCGACTGTATCATTACCGGGGAACCGTTCCCGGCGAACCCTTGCCCCTTGACCTCGGGAGCCCGCGCTAACTGTAACAATGCCACGCTCCTTCGCACGATGCAACCTTCATTTGGCTTTGAGAATCCTGAGGGATCGCGGAGTCTGTCAAAGCGGTGCGCATCCTGAAAAATACCGATATCGTTTCTCGCTTTTTGAATGAACGACAGCCATGATTGATTACTACTCTATTTCCTCGCATACTTTACTCCATTGTGAAACAGTGTTTGTGAATTGTGGTTTTCATTGCTAATACCTCTATTTTTCATTGTTGACAAATGATTAAAATTCATTTTTTATAAAAGACCATTCAAATGCTTTTACAATATCTGTAGTTTTTACCACCATTATGTACAAAATGAATCCTTTAACAGTTGCGTGTTAAATAGCAGCATAAATTCATTTACCACTTGTATAATAAATATTATAATAAATATTATTTTCGATAATTAGTTAAACCGTGTGCTAGTAAATTAAATTGTGTCATGCATAAAACAAAAATGTACTCGACTAGAGAAACAATTCAATTCTACTAATATAAAAAATTTCTAATATAAAAATTTTAAATAATATAAATATTATTTAAAGCATTATTGTTTTTCAAACTATAGAAACAAATGTCATATACAATCATTAAAAGATAAATCTAATATGCATATTCAAACACAGAATAATCTCCATTGAAAGTATAAAGATATTTTCATGCTACTTAAGGATTAACCAATCAATTATAAATTAAATATTTAGTTCAAATTATAAATAAATTATAATTTAACCTTCATTTCAAACCATATTGTTTAAAGAATTAGGGTTTTTAAGTTCAAAAGTTTTTTAAGAAAATTAAATATTTTAAATTTGAATATGATTTATCACTAGAATTTTTTGTGAAATTTATGATCTAATAATATACAATTCGCACTATTCTTATAACACTTTTTTTAAGAAGCATAATACGTTTTCAAATTACTTATTTATAGAAATAAATTATCATTAAATTAATAATTTAAAGCACATTTTAATAATATTGAAATGGTAAATGCAAAAAATAAAATCCTGTTACATATGTTATCATATTTTCCACATATTGCATGTATCGAATTAAAAAGAAATTTAACGAAACATCATTAATGCCAAAATAATCTTCTTAATTATTATGATAAATAGGTTTAAAGTATCACGGTACTTACTAAAATTCTATAATTTACGTCGCTTAAATTGAAACAAACTATCACGTTATTTTTATTTTTACGGATTCATGATACGCCTAAAACTGGCAACAGTAGATCACTAACATTATTTTTGGGATTAAACAGTTTATAATTAAAAAAAAAATATCAAAGTTTCAAAAGAATATTATATTTATCAATCGAACGGTATTCTTTGAATAAAATTTCATTTTTATGCAAAGTTTTAATTTACCGTGTAAACGTAAATTACTAAAATCTATATTCATAATCAACTGTAATCCACAAGAATTCAAATTTTGTAAAGTAAATTAGAAAGTCTTTTATTAGTAGTACCATATTGAAACACATTCTGATGTCAAACCAGAAGATTAAATAGATTATATGAAATATATTAATTTCAATTAATAATTCATTTAACTTCATTATCAGCCATTTTGATATTTTTATAAATATTGTTTCAAAACAATATCGAATATTAATGATGTCTCTAGAAACCTTATAAATATTTTTGCAAATATTTGATTTCACGCAATATCAAGAAATATATAATTAAATTTGGTCTTAAATATTAGTTAAAAAAAAAAAAAAAAAAATTATTTCTTTTTGACACTAATTGATCCTTTAAAGAAAGTTTTACTTACTTAATACTTATCTTATAAATTATTATGATGATAATTTTGAAAATAATAAGAACAATTTATATTCAATAATAATAGTAGTCAAAATCTCAATGAAAAATAAATTGTTGACAGAATTTCTACTTATGAAAATATTTCAATTTTTAATTCCAAATTTTGATGATCATGTATTTTCTGTAATTGAATGTATTTTTAAATACATATACGTCTTTTTATTTCCATTTTTTAAGCTGTAAAAAAAAAAATTAATTTAATTTATTTTATAGCCTGCACTTAAAATTATTTGGAATAAATATTTTCAATATTATATTATAAAAAATTATATTTAGTGATAACTTTTATGTAGTTTTTATTAAAATAATATTGTAAATTTTGTCGAAAAAAATTTTATTTATTTTTAGATTAGAAAGTATTTATTAATAATAAATTAATTACTAAAATATTATAGTAATCATTTTATGGAAAAAACGATATATGCCACAGTACATTCTCTCATAATAATTATACTTTATAGTTATCAAGTGCAACAGATGAATCATAAATAGTGAATATATTTTTATTACTTTTGTTTTTATTTTTAAACCATATATTTTTGTAAAATAACAGGGCAATTCCATAATATATATATTAAATAATAAATCGTGTCAATAAGTATTACACTTTAAAGTTGTTTTAAACATTTATTTATTAGTCAGTATTCATTATCATAAGTGTTAATATGTTGGTTCATGTAAGAGCCATTGACATTTAAGTATAAGAATACATATGTATGCGTATATAAATGTATGTATATATGTATTTATAACCATACATAGTTTTGTAAAGCCTCATACTTTCTAAAGTTTTTAGAGTGAAATTCCATTCTAACAGTAGTGGAATTTAAGACTGTAATTATAAACAGAGAGAATTTTCCAATAAAAATAAGCGTAAAAATAACAATATTTAAGAACATTGTGCATTTTTTAAAATTTATACCTGTATTTTTTCACTTATTACATTCATAAATAATAAGCTTATGATATATCGAAAAGGATGTTCTTTTAATACGAATGATAAATTTATCAGTAATCTAAATTGAATGAGATATGAATTAAAGAAGATACTAATAAGAATTATGAATGTGTATGATGCAGCTACTGAAGTAATTATATTTTGCAATATGATGGATCTTCCTGTTTTTTAATTAAAGATATATTTTCTATAACAGTATTTTCTTAGTATCATGGCCTTAAATAACAATGTGATTAAAAAATTTTTCAAAAACATATGTTAATAGTGTAAAATATCTTAATATTTTTATATTTGTATTTTATAATAATCTATATTATTATAATACCATTAAGTTTTACAACTCGAATATACATTAACAAAAATTTATGAAAAATTAATTTGCTTATTAAAAATGTACATATGTAAAATAGATTATGCTATAAATATATATTTTCAAAGTAAATACTATCTGCAAATACAAAAGATATATAATAATATTATATCGTTTAAAAATTATTAATAATTAATATCAATATCCTATCATTTACTTAAATTATTGAGTAAATATGTATATGAGTAATAAAAATGTATTATTTTATAAGATATTGATCATAGAATTCATAAACAGATAAGATAATATTAAACCAAGAGCTTTGCGTTGTATGTAATAAAGAATAAACTACATTTACATGCTTCTCGTATCTAATAATTATACAACAATTTTTAGGGCTTAAGAGTTTTAAATATTTTGTTTAAGGAAAAATAGATGAGCTTTTAATGTGCCAGAATGTACGAAATAATATTAATGTTTTTTTGCAATAATGCAGCATTTCACGTCAATTATTAACGTTTTACTTAAGGTCGAAATTGATAGTAGAAAACAAGAATGAAAGATTACTTATATATACATATATAGTTAATGTAGAAATTGAAAATATGGAGCAACAATGAAAGTAAGAATAAAGTAACTTAAAGAAATTGTTTTAAATGTAGTGTTCAAGTATGTAGTTTGTAGGATTACAATTAGTTGTGCATTGGAACACTACAGTTGCATATAAAGGAAATAATTGCTTTTTCCCTTGTAATCATGATAAAATTGTCAAATCCGAGATAAAGTAGATGTATTTTCATAAAGGACCAAGTAATAGAGCACTTTTTAGCTTTTTAACGAAATACAGCAAACTGAATAGATAAAAAAATATCCGTAGATTTTTCTTTTTTAAAATGCTACTCGGAAAATTCACCGGCTAATTTTTTATAAAGGATTTTAACGAAAAAAAATGTATTTTTTACGTTTTTTTGTTATGAAATAAAAAGTTATAATATAATAATAATAATAATAATAATAATAATAGGGTAAGACTTAAACAAATTTTCTCGATCAAATATTTTTTTTTTTTTTTAAGTTTCGTCCAGTGGAGCAGAAAAGGAGGTCGTGACCACGCGGACGCGGAAATTCGACGCCTACTCCAGGGCGATCACCAGTGACTCTCCCATCCTTATACGGACGCGGAGATACATTGCCAAGGTGACTTCGAAAAAGGACTTGGTGTCCTGGAGGATATATGCCCCCGACCCACCGGACCGCTTCTTGGGCTCGTTTATTTCTCGGCGCCACAAATTTCGGGTGGCTGTTATAGTTCGCGCCGCGGATTAATCCGGTGGAAAAACGTCACGAGGAAGATCCGATCCACGGGTCAGGGGGGAGTTTATGGCTGATATGCTGTTGTGGCGATAATGGCTTTGAACTTGCGAAAAATTCATCGATAATAAGTATGAAATATCGGCTGAAATTTCACCGGCGAATTTATGAGGGTCTTAGCCACGCCAAAATACTCATGCTGGACTGTACTCTTTTTTTTTATAATCGGCAATGCCAAGATAACAATTTCTTTTTTCAAAAGTAATTTCGCCGGTCAATAATTTCATTGGGGCCTCTTGTATATTTTGCGCGTGTAACATGAATAGTATAATCCAGTTGTCGATGAAAACTTATTTCACGAGGAGGCACCGAAGTTAATTGATGTGAGGTATCGTGCATAGCCTTCCGCCATTGTTGTTTCAGCGTAATAAGACTATTTAACTCCAACTCTAACTATCATTTTTAACTTAATTACCGTTCTTATTTATAAGTGTAATCTACAGTAATTACGTACTACAGTAATAATGTAATACATCACATCATATCGATTGAGAATGACGAATTTCTTTTTTTGGAAATATTTTCTTTACAAAGCAACATTCATTTATTATATTTCACCCAAAAAGGGCGAATTTATGTACTGCTACGAATTGTTGCTTATGTAAAACTTACAAAATTAGAAAATAAAAGTTAAATTCTACAATACCAGTACGTAGAAAATACTGTCTCGATAATCAAATCAAATAAAAAGCCTTTACAAAAAAAAGAAGAGTTGTTCATAAATGTATGCTGAAAAATTATTTATAATTTTTTTTTAAGTAAACAGTCTCCAATTTTATATTTAAACATTACATAATACTAAATATAATTGTTTGTGCAATAAATAATTATACCAAATTATTATCTATACGCTATATTTTTATAAATACAAATCTTAAATTTTTCTAAAATTCAATTTTTATATTGCATTACTTATTAAATTTAATTACATAATTATCTAAATAAAAAAGTTCAAATTAATATCTTAATTATTATTTTAATTTTATCATGACATCTGATGTCTTTTAATAATAAGTAGGTTATAGAAAATATTAATCATGATATGTGTGCTACACTTAGTTATGCAAGATATTAATTAAAATTCTAAATTCAGGTTTGAGTCTGCAAGTTTTACAAGTTACAAGTTTCATACATTTAACACCACTCTTTATTTTATTTTTCAAGAAGATAAAATTTTGAAATAAAAATAAGTGTTTCTACCTCTTCAAAATAAAACTTTATGGTAATGAAGAAGGAAGGAATATTATTTGATATTTTCTATATGAATTACAGTTCAACCAAAAATGTATGCCTTTCTAGTTTCTATGTAAAAGTTAGCAGTAACATCTGCATAAATTTTTAAGATGAATAAGGCTTTGTTGTTTGTTGTAATAAATTGAAAAATTGCAAAAATTTTAAATTATTTACCTTACAACAACTATTAAGTGCATTACTTAATGACAAAATTATTTTGAAATGTATGTTGAATACACTTGTGCATTGAATATATTATTATCTAAGATAATGTTCACATTGTATTTCATAAAAAATCTTTTAATCGTTAAAATGTTAACACACAGCTTAATTTAATATTTTATATTATCTTTTAAGGCTTATTTCATAAAGAAATAAAATGTCACTACAGCGTGAAAATACAGATCGTTGATGTGCAACAAACATGTTCTTACCTGTTTGTGGTTTATATGGTTTAATAGTATCGGTGCTTCTACCTGATTTTTATTGCCCTACGAAAGGATGGACTTTGTCACTTTTTATAATAATTAGTTCTTACGAAATACTAGAAAAGTGTTCATCCCAGCAAAAATATTTGACTCCTATATTAAAATTATATATATATTATTTATATTATTTCACGCGGGTATGTTGCATTTAATAAAGTTTAATATAAAAGCAAAGTACGTCACTTCCTGATTAAACCGATACAGATATGTTACGAAAATGAAAAGTATTGCAAAAATGTAAGGTATTCAATAAAAAAAATTTTTTTTTTTTAATATAATCTGTATCGATTTATTTTGTGAGGTGCATGTTTCACGTGGCTGTTAACAACTGTCTAGGAGGTTGTCGAAAGATCCTGCTCAGCATCAGCGGAGACACCCGGAAATCAAGAGAACGCGCGTTTGTTTCGGAAATTGATGAGAGAGCACTAGAAAAGTTAAAGAAAGACATGGAAATGAGGGAAGGAAAGAGAGAAGAAGAACAGTAAGGAGACTGGAAGAAAGAGAAAGGACACGTACCTGACGAAAGCCACATATTCAAGCTGCGGTTACCCTCTATTACATACTAAATTCTCTTTCGAGTGTAAACGCAAGTATTGTTAATATATTTTTAATGAATATTTGATATTTGTATATTTAATTTGTCTGTGTTTTATTAGGAGTGCGGTCGCATTTGGCCTTTTCGTTCTTATTTATACCGTTATTTTTCAGGATATTATCACCTCTGCGGGTAACTCCAACCCCAATTTACATGAATCATCTAAGCAGTCGAAATACATTGGTTCATCAACGCATTGATGTACATGTATTAACACATGTAACAAACCACGAGTACAAACCAAGTGTATGTATTACTACTAAAAAAGTAAAAAGAGATCTTGCAGTGCTCTTCGGTGTTGGAAAATTATTATAATGTTAGGAAATCTTATTACAGATTTACGACTATACTCTGAACACAATGGTCGACCTTTAAAAGTGCCGTTTCATGAAAAAATGTGCAAGTCTTTTACAGTCATGGCTCGTTTTATTCAAGAATATTGAAAAAGTTATATTAAACATACTGTAATAAACACAAATATAAATTAACATTTACGTTTCTTTTTTTCAACAATAAAACTCGTTTTTAATTATTTTATATAATAAGCTTGAAATTTATTATAAATGTTGTAAAAAGTTTTAAAAACTTTTAAAGATATTTATCAAAAACTTATTAATTCTACAACATTTTCTGTTGTTTTCAATCAGAATTTCATTTTATTATGTTGGTGGTGAACAATAATGGAGTTCTATAGTTTAGAGTGCAATATTCCAAACTATTATAGAGACAGATTAATGGTTCCATAATTAATAATAAGTTTTAGTATTTAGATAATAAAATTATTTTATCCCAAAAAATTAAAATTAAATAATAAAATATTGTAAAAATTGATGATGAAATATGTATAAACATAAATTTGGCATAGGTAAGAAGCAAATAGGATGCATTTCATTATACGATGTATTTATGAACACTTACAGGAATAAAATAATTGTATTAAAAGATAATTATATATTGATTTTACAAATTTTATATTTATATATTTGAAGAGTTGATATTTTGTTTATATTATAAATAAAATTATGCGTCAAGAAGAGATTATCTTGAAGTTAATTATTAAATAACAATTTAACAGTTTAGAAGAGTAATTTAGTTCTTATTATATTCGAAAATAATGAACAAATCAAATCTTTTTATGGTCAATAAATTTGTTTTTTACAATCACAGTTAAAAATCATCGTCATATTCATTTTTAGTAAGTACAACAAAATAAAATTAACCTGCATTTAAGAAAAATCTAAAAGTAGCACAAAAATTTTAAACTTGTTGCAAAGTAAGTCAAGCCGATAAATCTAAGAATTATACATTTTCATTTTACCTTTCTTAAATTATAAATATTTTTTGGAACCGTCATCGTTTTTAAATGCTCCTGTTTAAAATTTACGGATGTTTGTTACAGATATGTTTTGTAACTGCCCTCGGATAATCCTGATGACTGAGCAAGATTTAAGAGAGCATAATTACAAGTTGAATGTAGTTTCTAAGATGTATACACTCATCAATCACAATAATTTATTAATTCATGTGTAAATTTATCATTTTTAGGTATCAATTATTAGTTGCATTTAGACAAAGAAGACAATAATCTGACAAATTATACTACAAATTTTAAAAATATTTGCTCATACAATTTAAATGTATTTCATATTCCAATCTGGTTCTGAATATATTTTGAATAATTTTTATTTTCTATGATTTTTGTCTTACGCGTACCGTTATATTTTACGTTAAAAATAAGAATTGTTATTATAGTCTACAAGGTATTGTCTGTAAATGTGAGTGTTTAGAGCAATGGAGAATCATTTAAAGACGAATATAAGCCATTTTTCTTCTAGTGTTCATAAATTTATATTAGTTTGCTCTAGATTCAGTAAAATTTATAACATAACTCTTATTACCTTCGAAAATAACATCCTTGCAATATAATTTTCTGAAAATAAAAAGCAATTGTGATGATTTCTTATATTAATATTTATTATTTCAATAAATTATAAATGCTAAATAAAATATAAATATTTAATTTACTTTAGAATGGATATGCAATCCAATTTTATTCAATATGGTATACAAATGTATTAAATGATTATTTATGAATTAATAGTAGGATTTACAAAAACTATTTATTTTTTTCCTGTTTTCTTTTTGTAAATATTTATCTCTGATTCTTTATTTATTTTAAACATAAAGAATTTTTATTCAATTATTTTTTCACATTTATATTATTGTGAAAGATACGATAAATTATAAGCCAACAAAAGATATCAAGATAAAATCTTTAATTCTGTCAGTATTATTTATTTTCTGATTAAAAAAAAGTAAAAGGATAAAATCTTATGCAATTCAATTTGAATTTGACTTAAAGTCAGTCATGTACTGGGTTATAATTAATTTTTTAATTTTTATCATAATTATTTTCCTTGATTGTTACATAATAATGTGAAAATTATTGAAATTAATATATAAATTTTTTTTTTTTTTTTTGAATTTATAATATTTTCTTTTTCGCTGATTTTGTTGAATATTTTATTACATTAATAGTATAAATATTATTTTATAAATATAGGGACAACGTTTTTACGAAAAAAAATTAACGTTAAACAAAGTTCTTTTTATTTTTATATCATCAAGTTTAATTTTATGAAATAATCCTTTAAAAGTATGATTTTTTCTTTTAAATTATTCAGTAAATTTTGAAAGAATTTAATATTGTTTTAAAAAGATATTTCAAGTACGTAATAAAGAAATTGATGATTTATTTTAAAAATAAATGCTTATCTTCAAACAGCAAATTATAATTATATTTTAAAGAGTAAAAATGATATTTGTTGCAATATTTGCATAAAAAGTTGGTACAGGTTTACTAAAATTCGAAGACTGGGACATTAATTTAAAATTAATCCAGTCATTAAAAAATGATTTCCACCTAAGAGCTTATACTGCTGCACTGAGAAAGTGATTACGGTCTTATCAAATAACAAAAATATAGAAAGAGGCAGAAATCGACGAAAGGGTTGAAAGGAGGGTTTCGTACGAAAAAAAGATATAAAGGAAAACAAAGCGAATGGAGGAGTGCGAGATTCTCCTCTCCTCGATCTTTAGAAACTCAATTAAGCTCCGGTGCAATACGTCGTGATAGCGATCGGTATTAATCCAATAACTGAGGGTCTCGGGTTCGCTCTTTTAAGTGCCATGATTCGGGATCACTCTCGGTCCAGAATCGGAGGAGAGAGGACATGGAGATAATAGAGAGCTCGAGGAATGATTAATCGCGGCATTTTTCGGCACACGCTATTCGTCGTTAATCGCGTCCAGCATCCACATCGATGCGCCATTTTCGAGGAGGTAATCTTCAAAGCAGCCACCATATTTTCACCCCGGCTAATTGAATCACGAGGGATCTTTTTGGCTCTTACAAGGTTATATTAAATAACAAAACCCTTTCCCCCTTTCGCTCCTCGCTGCCCATTTAATCGCGTTATATGTGCAATAATGTCCACGATGTCCATTTTGTCATACTTGGCGAAGAACTGGTAAAAAACTCGTCGTTTACTTTCTTTTAAACTTTCCATGTGACTGCGGTATATTTTATATTACAATTATTATTATGTACGATATTACGAAGATTAACGTAGTAGGCAACACTTTCAGCAAAATTATTCACGAGGTATCTGCATGTTATATAAGGCTCTGTAATTTACATCACCTTCGTATTTTATACTCATGTGTTGGGATGCCAATGTTGCCGGAGTTTCCAAGAACATATTGTCATGAAATATTAATTGAAATACATGCAAATAAAACAAAACCACCAACTAACAATATATTTTTATGTACAATTTGTGAGTTACTAGTTGATCGAATCAATTTCAGCAGAACTTAATTCGTAATACATGCTAGTTGCGGATGAGATTGTTCATATTTTATTAAATAGACATCATTATATATGTACATTATCTTATACATTTCAAAACATTAATTTTTCGCTCGCTTCGGAGTCCTTCAAACGACAATCTTTTGAGATATGAAGAATTTTAATAGCGGTAACTTAAAATACACCCTTTACAAGTAATTTGAATCCTAAGTCCATCAACCGGTTTAAGCTACACAAAAGAAAAAATTATTTTAAATAAATTATCTTTGACATAGGATAATCTTAACTCTTTTTAAATTGGATTTTATTAAAACAAAAAAAGAAACTCGTAATATTTCATGCTCTATTATGCAATATTCATTTGTGCAACATTATCCGAATAATGCTAATTTTTAATGTAAATTTTTAAAGGACAATTTCAAGAAATGTGTATTTATTTACTTTTTCTTTTGATAATACATACCTTTAATTTAGTTTACAGTATTTGTAAATTTTTAAATAAACATCAACCCCAAAATTTATAGAATAATAGATTATTCAAAATTAACGAGGTGAATTTGGATACACTTGAAAACTTGGCGCTGTGCTGTTGACAGTCGATTTGCATTACGTAAGATCTTTAGATTGTAATCTAAGCAACGATAAATTGAAAAATTTCGTCAGTATTTTCTTAATAAAATTACCACTACATAAGCAAAAATTCAACATTATTTAAAAAACTCTCACCGTTCAGTTTAAATATTACATATGAATATTTATGAACTAAAGAATATTCATCAAATATAATTTGTTAATTTGGATGAATTTTCATTTTATCTTTTTAAAAATATAGTAAAATATAATTTTTAATTATTTTTACGATTAATTAGATTCGACAATGATTCTTACTCATTCAATTTAATTAATAATAATATTATAAAATCAAAATATCTGAAAATCTTAGGGATCTAACAATGGTAATAAGTAATTTTATACAGTTAAATTTTTTTTATTAACAATAAAAATAATGATGCACATAATAGAAGACTGCGATTCAAGTTAGAATAATCGTATAAAGAGTTAAAACTACAATTATAAAGTAAGTAATATTGTAAAAAAATTAGTTTGGTATGTGCATGTAGATTACGTGCATATATATTTTAAATTAGAAAGCAATTTATGAGAAGTTCAGTGGATTAACATCTATGCTGTAGTACTAATACATAGAGTTACATACTAAATTCTCAAAAGTCTTATAGTTAATATGTTCTAATACCGATGATTAATACAGATAATGTAGTGCTAAGGGTGTGCGACTTACGATAAGATGATTCCCAATTCAAAACTTACTGATGGTCTCACAGCTTGTGAGGGTGGTGAACTCAATTATATTACCCGAAATCCCAAAGGAATTAATTAGGTAAGTCAGGCCCTTAATTTGTATTATATGAATACCCTTGGTAAGCATGAATTCTAGAATCGCAAGTTGCTATACACATTTGCAATTTAATAGCCAATGTGCTTATATAATTTGGATCAGTAAAATCTTTTGATTAAATTTACTTGTAGGTCTCACCTAGAATGTCATTTGAAGATACTGCGTGATTCATTTTTTTGATATAATTATTAATTAATTCCATGATTCTGATGCTTCACCTAGGGGTAAAATCTAATTGAAAACCCTCGCATCTTCGAAGTGCACTAATGAAAATTTCGGGTAAGCGTCATTCTGAAAATTATCCTGAAATATGGACAGTTGACGAGAATCCAACCTATTAATCAAATCAAATTTTTAGAAGCAGAATTCATATCTTAAAATTTGGTATCTAATATTATTGTATGTTTTATAAATTTTCAGGTTACGTATATATGAAATATAATATTTCCAAAATAAATATTTTAGTCAATCCGACTGTAAAAAATACTTTAATTTTATAGATAAATACAAAAATTAAAATCATAGTTATCCAACAAAATAAATTTATGTGTTTCAAATTTATCTCGATTTGGAAACGATCGTACAATATCGTGATTACGTATATTCAATGATTCGATTCAAATTGTATTTGAACATTAATTAGTATTTAAATAAAATTATTAAATTTCAAATAAATCTTTCACTAAAATCATAGTCTGATTTTTTTAATTAAGTATTTCTTTATTATTTTTCTTAAACATTGTAGATATTCATAGCTTCAGTTAATTTATTTTATGATATGAAGACATTTTAATCAAACAAATTTATATAATATCATATTTATAATAAATTTTTAACGAATATTTTTGTACGTATATATGTCTTCATAAATATTATGATTATTAGTTATTATCAGACGTGAAAATTTTTAATCGACTTAACTAGTTTTTGTGCAAGTTTAACAGTTTGTTTCCAATGCAATTTTTTTGTTTTTAAGAAAATTGAATAATTTAGGATGAAAAAAATTGAGTAGAAAAAACATGATTTAAAGTATCGATTAGAAAGTTTACGAAGTGAACTTTATGCAATAAACGTCATGTCATGGTCATAAAATGTTAAGTTATTTAATATTTAAAAAATATGTCATATCAACGTATACAATGGTTAAATTTATTAAAGAAATTGAATCTTAGCTAAATTAAATTATTGACTACAATAAGGCTATATAATTTAATAATGATTGAATTAAATGTCTGAAAATACTCCATGCGGACCAGCATATACACCCATCAAATAATAATAAGACTATCATATGTGTGTGGGTGTGAGCCGGACTGTATGCATTTAGGCATGTAACTTAAAGCATTGAACTACAAATTAAATAAAATATGAACATTTCTCTTGTACTATTTTTGTATGTTAATATGATATGATTAGATTTTAAAACGTGTATTTAATGAATCATTACATTATACATAAAAATGCTATGTATAAAAAATATTAACGATAAAGATAATATTTTCTGCAAACAAATATTATCTATATATTATAATAAATTATATATAATTAATATTATTAATAATAAATAAATTTAGATATTCTAGGAAACGTAAAACTGCAAATAGAATCGAAAAGGATCTCGAGCATATATATTATACATTCATATAAATATTTTTCTTTTATTGCTTTAAAAATTTTACTAACAGTATTGATTTTTTTTATATAAATTTTAATATTTTGTTGAAGTGAAGTACAATTAAATACTAGTTTTTAAACTATATAAATTTTTAATTTGCCTAGTATTATTATTTATTTATTCTACTAAAATTATTAGCAAAAATAAGTTAGAAAAAATAAATTTGTAGTTTTTATTGCAATATAGTAGAGTAACATATTTGCTATTGAATAATATATATAATAATAAGCACGTAATGAATAATATTTAAATTCCTTGCCAATATTCTTGAATAAAATGCTCCGAGGGATTCTCTACCATAATTAACTGTGTACTCAATATTTAGGTGAAAAACTTTCATAATCTATAAATAAAAAACCTACAAATTTAGGGTATGAGATAAAATTTATTTTTTTAGAGATTTTCCAGATATTACATTTTTATTAAAATATAATTCTGGTTCACTAGGAATACTTAATTTGCATATTATTTGTAAAATACAGCGATTATTTTTCCACATAAAATGACAGGATAATATTTATTATACATTTTACATGATCGCGCATGATCTCAATATCTACAAACTGATTTACATAATCAATAGTTATTTAAATTCACTCACAAATAGTTTAAAACATCATCAATATCATGCTGCCTTTCACACATCACTGATCTATCTGTCAGCATTATAAAATTCTACTCAAACTTTATAAATGTTATCTTTTCTCCCAAAAATACACATTTATCATTATCAATGTCATTGAAATTGATGCTTATAAAATAATTCACGGCTATTTTATTCCAGCAGTTTATGACTGATTTGATCCATGAATATTTTACTTAGATTGATGAAATTCTTATTTATATAATAGTTGTATCTTTGAATACTATTAAAAAAAATTTCCTTTCAATTTTTATAGAAATTATACTATTACATTAAATTTTTTATTTTTTCAATTTTAATCATTAATATAATTAAAATTATATTATAAACAATACCTGATACATGTTTATTAAAATTAAATTTAATGATATATTGCTTAAAGTAATCGATGTTTTTATATCATGAAAACACTTTTGCTGCTAGATCTGTTTTATATCTTTGTTTAGTATTTTTAAAACTTCTTTTTCTGAAAAAGATCAATATAATCCTTTTCACTTATTTTACGCCAATGATACGATTTTCTATCATATCATTGATTTATATTTAATGAATTTTATATTTAATTGTATTTTTTAATGTATTAATATCAAAATTGAAAATAAATATACAATATAACATCTAAAAAAAATGATTAGGGGGCTATAAATTTTTCAGAGATTTATTTTCTATTAGTTCGATAATACTTACATTTCTTGCGATGGTTTTCCCCAAAATAATCATGCAGTTGAATAATAGTTTGACACATATATTTTAGTGAACACAGATATATGTGTATAGATACACCTTTTCATATACGCATTTTATACATGCTACCATTAGCACAATTGATTGACATTCTTTAATAGCGAGGTGTAAGAAGAATTAACGACGTTCATTATGAATGTATTTAGTCTGAAATTATGTTTAGTTTAACTATTCAAAAAGTGTATTATGTCAAAAAATTAAGACATCTTCTAATGGATAATGAGAAGTGTTTCTGGTAAATTTATCTCAAAGACTCTGGATTGCATATCATTAATCAAATTACATTTCATGATATTTAATTAAAAATTTTTAGGATTAATAATAGAATTGAAAAGTACTTTCTATGTAAATATGTGTAAATATATGTGAATACATTAACATTATGAATATTAATTTTGTAAAATATACGTTGTTTCATAATAAGTCTTATGATTTAATTTTAAGGTTTTATTTTCACAAATTATGTAAATTTATCGTATAATCTAAATAATGAATTTATTTTTTATAATGCGTATAAAATAGATTCTGGACTATGTTACGAATTGACATATTCATGATTATATTAAAGACCTTATGCAGTTGGAATAATATTATGCAGGAGAAATAAAAAATGAAAAAAAAGTGTTAAAAATTGTTTGAATATTTCAGTATGAATTGCTGTGCAGGGAAGTACAAATGGAAGAGAAATCATAAAAGTACAATTCAAAACATGTCTTATGAGTTAGTAAACCGATAGTAACCGATTGATTCGTAAATGATTGATTTGATTCTTTTGATATAAGAGCTTCTATAAATGTCTGAAATGTTGGAACAAGGTTTAACAATAGATAAACATGTACAAACATTGGGCTAATGTTTAAAAATGGCGAACAACTGCAACCGAGGCTTAGCACAAGAAGCAAGGCCCCCGTGACTCGACTACATTTTCGTTCAATTAAATTCCATTAATAGTAGGAGACGTCGTCGCCGACTGAATATCTACTCTTTCTCACACAAAAACACAAACACACAAACACAAACAGAGGCACCACGTCTATCCACGTAACATTGTAAATTAAAATCTGAAATTGACTTTCGCTTTCTCGTCTCGGTGACTCGCGAAATGTACTCTTTCCTTCTTAGCCAACTTTTGTCAGTTGTCAAGTATTTCTGGTCTTGCAAAGGTATTAGCCTTAATGAGGTGACATAATGAAGTAATCGATTCTGGATGAGGAGGACGACGGTTTGCCCTCGTCATCCTCTAGCTTTAGAAAAGTCTACGAAAAGGGCGAGTTAGAACTTGATGTAACATTGAAATAATACTCGTATATGCAGAAATTCAACAAATTTGATTATTGTTATTGGAGAGATAATGCATTTATCATGTAAATGTGTAATTTGAGAACTATACAATGAGAGAGTATGTCGTATTTTTGTGAATTATTAAAGAGCAAAAAATGTCTGTATTAGATTTTCACTCGCAAAAAATTTTTGCAGGATCTGAAGCAAAGAACTGTTCTCGATTAAACTACATGTCAGTATTTCAAAGTACCCTTTTTCAATATTATAATAAGTATGCATTTATTAAGAACTTTAATGAATAATCAGCGAACGTATACGGTAATCGATTTACCACGCGATATTTTTGTTACATGATTATTTCACTAGATTGTGCACTAGAAATAATAACTTGTTACGAGCCTTACATTTCTGTTCACATTTATTAATGATTTCTTGGAAATTTGTTCGAGTTCCGGGTTTACGACTTGATTAACGCGACTGTTTTCAGTTAAATTGATCAAGGATGCGATGAATTTTCGTTTTCTTCATGCAGAAATTAGTTATCAACGTTCATACATTCTCTAAATATTTATAACACATTAATAACATTTGTACTTGCAGCTAGAAAGATACAACTGATTTTATTGTCATTGAATATTTATAAAAGAAAGTAGGATAATGCGTATTTTGTAATAACATTTTTAAAAAATCGGTAAACTTTCGCATTTGCAATAAATCGTATTAAATGAGTGTTTATAGGTTCTCTTGAAAAGGGAATTTTTAAAAAACCAAACGCCTAACTAAATAACGACGTCCCCAATAAAAATAATAACAATAACGAAGTAAAAATTGAATTCCTATTGTAGAAAACAAAGAGTAAATAAGCACCGGCGTATTCGTCTCGGTAATAGGTTATTTGAGTTTGATTGCCATATTTATGACCGGGATAAAAGCCGTGTTGATTATTGCGTCGGAGCGCTCGGACCATCGTAAAATACATTTTGTTTTATGCGCGACAGAGGAGCACGAGTTTTATTGTAATTCAAAGTATCGGCTCGACTCCGAGGAAAACTAATTTTTCATACGCGCCTCTCAGCATCTTTCATCGTTAAGTCGCCAGGATTTCTCCCCGGAGATGCGCGAGTGCGCTTATTATTTGTTATGTTATCGGGCAGGAATCGCGTCATCCATAAACGGTCGCGTCGATAACTGTTCTGACACCCATCTCGAAAACAACTCTGGTCCAGGGGGTGAGAGCCTCCGCGTTTCCGCAAGTCCGGGGGGTGAGCGAGGGTGATTTACGAGGATGGGCCTCGCAAACGTGCCCGTAATAAAGACATAATTGGTGCAACAACGGTACAGCCTCGAGCGACGTGGATCCTCTCCCCCCCCCCTCCCACTGCACCCTCCACCCTCCACCCACCCCGTGCACCCTGTCTCGGCCGATATACGGCGCACGTAAATTCCGAGCGCGGAGGCGCTGAATTTATTGCCGAGCGATCGGGTAATTGCCAAGTGATCCGGCGACCGCGCCTAAGTGTCTCGTCCTCTTCCTTTGTTCCCTCGCTCTTTGTCTCTCGGTTTTTTTGAGGCACCGGATTTTAATTTCGGAGCTTTGCAATTAAAATGAGAGGGACACGCGCCCTCTTTTCCTCAAAGCGTTCCCCCCCCCTCCCCCTCTCTTTTCCTCTGTCGTTCGACATCCACCTCGGCACTGAGAGGAATGCGCGTGGAAATGCGCGCGACGGCACTTTTCTGGGCCGATAAATCACGCTTAAATAAGAAATCAGCCAAAAGACGCTTTTGAGATAATTGATAGGTTCGGGAGTGCTGGAATACAGTTTGATATGATAATGGAATTGAGGAACGGGGACCGATTTCGAGGAGTATGTGATTTAAATGGAAAATCAGTAAACACGCTCGCCCCTCCCCAAAGTTGTCGGTCCAACACAAATCCCGATATACGATTATTCTCATGTATGGGTTGATAAAATTGTACACGAGCACTTATAATTAATTATCATGCATTTCTATAAGGCAATATACGTTCAATTACAACCATGTGTAATCGTCTTTAATGTTATATAAATTGGCAGAGTTGGAGGCCAGTGTGTCCATATATAAATGTTTGGATCTGGAGGTGATCATATCTGGCTATATTGATGACATCACTTATCATACAGAGGCTACAATTAGGACCAACAGTTCCGACAATTTTTATTTTCTATTAACTATTTTAATATTTTATACTCTCACATTTTAATGATCCTTTTATCGTAATTTATAAATAATTTGATAATTAACATTACTTTATAATTATCATTATTTTCAAACCCATAAAAGAAGTCGTTTTTTTTTCTTTAAAAAAAGCTTGTTCAAAATTAATAAATTTGTCAAATATTTATGAAGTTAACGCCAATGCATAAACCACAATTTTAATTTATACAAAATAAAAATGTGTTATTCATTTGATGAATCATTAATTCCAATATACGGTATAGCTTTTAAACAAAAACCCACTTTTTACTTTGGTATTTATTTTATTATTCATTTTCCTCTACTCGATATTTAACAATGTATAATAAATTTATGATTTTTTAAAAATATACTTTTCTATTTTTATTAAATATTAATAATACTTGATACAAATATATCTTTGAATAAATGAAAAATAAGTGTCTTAACTGTGATAAAATTTATAAGCTGTAATTATAAGAATACTATCGCTTTTGTCTACTTTGTTCTAAATATTTAATACAAAACCACTATTATTTTCTCAATATGAAATTATAATTTTTTTAATGATAATATTGGTTTATTTTTTACTTATATTTAAATATAACGTGTAATGTAGTTAATTAATTTGATTTTCTAAAAAATTATATTATTTCATAATGATATTGTTCAGTAAAACTTAGTTTTTTAAAAAAAAATGTTCCTTAGAAAAAAATTTTTTTAATTATCTAAGATTTTTGATGTATTTTAGAAAGATCATTTTTTAAAATCTTGCTATAGCGAAAGAGAAGTTTTTTTGTGCAAACAAACTCTACTAAATTACTTGCATCAATCCATTCCCGTTCAAAAAGTTAATGACATTTGAAAATAGAAGCATCGAATAGTCGTTAAAATGAATTTCTCTAAATTTCCGTCTGATATACGTAGAGTCACGATGAAAATCCATTCTCTGGTTCGAGAGCAAACCTCTGGACCTCGAAAAGAGCCGTGATTATTTTCGTGGTGACGCTCCTCGCAGTTGATGATGAACGCGAGGTTTCTTTTGTCCGGGTGCGCGTCCATCAGCAGACCTTTAAAAATATGTCCCGAGTGATGTACATCTGGGAATGGCGATTACTCACCACGATTCGAATTGTTACCACGAAATGGTTTTTCAGGAAACTTTACTCAATGGCGTCGGGAAATTTATGTCGCGCACGCGGAATTTTCAATGTGCACTCGACCAATATTCACTCGCGACAAGTTAAATTTACAATTAGCTAAACTGATTCGAGTTACATTGATCTAAATCTCTTTATATATATTTGTAAATTTAATATGTTGCTGCTCTTTCTGAAATACGCATTTAATTTTGTATGAGACACTGTCTGCAGATATATTTGACTGCGGTTTATTAATAATTTAATATTCTTGCCTGAGAAGTGTTAAATTTAAAATTTAAAAAGAGTAATTTTTATCATCTGGATTTTTAATTTTCAAATAATTATAAATAAATAATCTTTAATTTTTAAGTATTGCTAATTTAAAATATCTATTTAAGTTCATATAAGAAACAAAGGACTTTATTTGTTTTTGCCTTTCGCGACAAATTCACACTTGATTAACGACTATATAAAGCATACGGCGATGGTGCAAAGGTGCATCTTCTCCATTAATCTTAAGATTAATAACACGAAGCCGTATTTTATTTCAAGTACTATATCGTAAAAAATCTTTCCTTTAATCGTGTACATTTATGGACGTTCGACAAATAATTATTTTTCGCGTGAGCACCTTTAATCACGACAGAGAAAAACTGATGGAATTGAAATAAATCTGCATTTGATCGCATATATCGTCGATTCTTTATCAGAATAAAACGACCCCGTTTTCAAAAATTGTCGAAATACATACTAATCGGTCTGATTTCTACGCTATACTTAAGATCGCAGGCATGGAATGAACGGAGGCGGACCCAAAGATCTGCAGTAGCCGCAGTTGTGATAAGATGCAATGACTTCTCGCGCGGATGCTGTGACAACCTTCACTGTACCAGATTTTCTACCCTCGAATAATGTCTTCACAAAATGTCCTTATAGGTCGCCTATATATTACTTAAAATAATTTTCCGCGTGTTTGTTTTTCCTTGTCTAAGTTGATGTCCTCCGATTTTAACGCGCTCATAATTATCCTTACCGAACAACTCATCCATAATCGTCTTTCAAGACGTCTAGATTAGCTCTTATGAATTTTTGCTACTTTACTAGACGATTGATTATAAGTAGACAAATTCGCTAAACATTCGTTTAATCTTCTAATTTTTGCATCGAGTTCTTATTTTTTATTTCCGATTCAAGAGATTGTAATTGAGGATATAAAATGAGTATAGAAAAATAGCTATAACATTATAATTAATTATTTGAAATAAAATATTTTCCATCCAATTGGTTTGTTTAATATTCATAGTTATTTTAATGTTTTTTCTGCTTCACTTAATATGTAACCAAATATAAAATAGTTAAAAAATTTCCGCTCTACTCGATGAATCGTTAAAATTTTAAATGCATTCATAAAACTCATTTAATGATTTTAATTATTGGGAATGAATTAATTTAACAACGGTTATTCATTCATGAAACATTATGTAAAAAAGTTTTATATTATCTATTTACTCTTCGATGCGTGGACTAAAAATAGTTTTAACGTCGAAATTACATATCCGATAAGTAAGGACAAGGTTTAAATATATTTGACACGAAGCACTGAGCACGTTATCCGCACATACAATAATCACCATAATTACCGACGGCCGGCAAAATTTATTTATAAAGCCGACAAGTGACTACCCTTGACGATTGATTCAAACGAGAAGGGAAGGAAGAGAAGGAAAGGGAAAAAAAGGAAAAGACATCATCGAAGCACCTCTTGGATTCTCGAGCTTTCGCCGATTTGCATAAATCTGCAACCGACCGCAAATCAGCAAAGGGCAAACAACCTTCGAGCCTCCCATCAATAAAGCACCAAGGGCTTTTAAGGGCCCCCTATATCCGCTAAATATATATCGCCCTGTCGAAATGTAAATTGGCCGTTGTCGGCGCGATCCCACGGGCCAGAGTGCGCTGCGATATTATTCTCTCTCCCTCGGGTGATCCGGGTTTTGTCGAGGAGGTCGACTCCTGCACTCCTAAGATCGTCCTTATCGCGACCTCGGGATCGAGGACGGACACGAAGATGGTCGCGAGCATAATCCGTTACGCAAGTACTCGGTCTCTAATAACTCGTCCACCATTTTCTCGCTCTCTCTTCAGACAAATTACTAATGAACCTTAAATTTTTAATTTTTGGATAAATGGATTGAAAGAGTCTATTACGGATATCTAAATAAAATACATTATTAAATTTTAATAATTATTATATACATATATTTTTCGAATTTTATTGAAATTATAATTCTTACCCATAAAATTACTTAACATCTATCAACTTTTATATTTTTCTCATTCATTTTCTTCAAATTTCTTAATAAATTATTTTAAGTACATATCCGCAAATCGGTTAAATGGCTCTTTATAATGAAATTTTTAATACGTATGATGGTCAATAATTGTAAACCTTGTAAACGCCAAAAAATTACTAACAAAATTTAATAGTTATTTTATTGACTCATTTCATAATATTCGACTAAATTTCTTTCACATTTAATTACATCGATAATCAATATGCAAGTGGATCAATCAAAAATTTCAATTAAATGAAATCAAACTTAATTAATTATTTTATTCACAACAGCTGTCAACAAAAAAAAAAAAAAATAATTTCACATGCCAAATAATTCAAGATCAACACATTTTTTATTTTGAATGAAAATAATTCCTCGGTTTATATTCTTTCTTTTTTAAAAAATTTATACAGAAAATGCTATGTATAAGTACATAAAAAAATTTATTTAGTTTATTCAATTAGTGATTATCTATAAATTAATTGTATGAAATAATCCTTTTGATAATATATTTTATTATTTTAAAATAATTGCTTATTAAGTATTAAAACAAAGTATTAAAGAGACTAAAGTAATTTATATTCTTTTAATATACTAATTTCAGTGTTCTATTTTACATACTCAACAGAATATTGAAAAAAGGAAAAATATTTTAATTGTGAGTTCGTTTCAATAATTATTTAATAAGCAATGGAATAGCTTCTTATACTAAAAATATTACACGTATTAATAATATCATCTACTCAATCATTGTCTTTAATTAAATTAATAGGCATTTTATAATATCGTTTTATAATATGCTTAATCTTCACGGATCTTTATAAAATTTATTTTTTGCATTAGCTTATATCTATTAGGAATATAAATCTTTTTGGTGGCGTTCTTTCGATTTTCGCAGATCAGATTATCGAATAATATATTGAACTACTGTCGAAGCTTGTATAATTTTAGTAACTCCATCATTTCTTAATTTTTCAACAGCCTTCATTAAATTTACCTGTAGTCGTATAAACGTCAGTTTCAATAATTTGCACAGCACAAAGTATTTCGAACTGATAAAATTGAAATTAATAAACTTATCAATAATATTAATGAATGTGGACGTTAGATTTTACACAGATTATTTTTTATGCATCGCATTTAACAAGTTTATAATTATAATGAATATTTTTGAATTTGTAATGTTATAAGATTCAAATGATTAATTACTTTTTCAGATAATTTTTAATCGGTTTCAATGTTCTTTCATAACATTTTTAACGATATAATTAACAATAAGTAAGTAAAATTAATAGTATAATACAGTGCAATAATCATGAATATTTCAATTTACATGATATACTCATATATTCATTAATAGTTGCCTAATTTCATTTATTTATTTAATAAAACGATTATGGAGTTAAAAAATTAATGTTCACAAATCATGAAATACTACACAAGAATACTTATATTGTTCTCTAGAATATATAATTATCAATTTTTATTTTATAAAATATTTCGATTTCTATTTTCAATTTTCAATTATTACAGAATATTAACGATGATAAAATAATATTATTATCTTTATATTAAAGAAATGTTTTAAAAAGACGATGTGTTTTTATTAATTCGTTATAATATTTTTAAATATTGTTTTTAATAGTGAAAGTAGTAAATATTAAAATTTAAAAATTGAAAATAAGTTAAAGAAAAAAACACGCTGAAGGTAACGCACACTAATTGATGATGGATAGCTTGTTAATAATTTCTTGCAATGATATCAGAGTTTAACAAAGAAGCCTTTGTTAAATCTCTCATTTTATTTATAATTTAATGTAGAATTTAAATTCTCAATAATTAGAGGTAGAAAGTTTTATAATTTTTTTTTATTTAAGAAAAATCGATGATCTTAGGACTTATACGTATACGCTTATAGACTTTAATTGTTAATAACAATGTCGTCTATTCACAAAATCATGATTTATTAATACTTATCTTTTTTGAAATTTAATGCTGAAATCAGTTATGCAATTTGTTGTGGTGTAATTGTAAAATATTTTTTGTTGTATTCAATTAATCGATGATTAACGCGTATGATTAGTAGTACATGTTTGTTAACAACAAATATGTCGAAATATTTAATTTTTTTTTTCATATTAATTTTTTTTAATGCTTTTTATTGTCTTTAGTATAATTTTAAGTATATTTATTATATTTTTTTAAGTTTTTAACAGTTGAAAATTTTTCCTGAAATTTCACCCCCTATTATGGGCGGCTTTTAAGGGTGCAATAGATTTTTTTTTATTTATTTGATCATTTCATCCTTATGTGATGTGCACTACGTTGTTTTTTCCAAAAAATATTTATTTTTAAAAAACTTCAATTTTTGATGACACTTGTAACGTTCTTCGATTCATTTGAAAAGTACCGATCGTAGATCAATACAACAAAAATAGGAACTCCCATCTCTAAAAATAAAGTCAGTGGCGTGAGCTTAAGTTAATTGTCATATCTATTGGTATAAATTCAGCTTTGACTATTATTCAGAGTGACTGACATCTCACTCGCTCTCATAGTCTCGGGGGTTACGGTCCGTCTACGACCGTGGCCCAACCAAGCGGATCCACACGAGAAGATCAAACGCAGTTGCAGCATAGAATCGGCCAGACTCCGACTTTGAAATCCGGGGAAGGATTACGCGTATTATGAGTAAATTTAGTGAACGGGCGGGCGAGGTATCCACTTCGCATCCACCTCCTCCTACTCCGGAACATGACGAATGGTTAACTCTGGACATCATCCACAGGAGGTGAAGTAGAGCTGGTGGAGCGAAAATTTGGTGCGAATGACGCATTAATATAGTGCGATCCGAAGGCTGACTCCCGTTCTATAGACTAATTCCAGACCTCATACTGGAACGTCCCCCAATCTGCATAACTCCGGAGAATTAACTTTTTTACTTATTTATCCGAGGAAATTTATGGAAGTGAAGTCCCGTGTAGTAGTACTCTTAATAGCTAGAAATTAAAACCTCTTCAAGTTCTGTTTTTTAAATTCCTAAGGTTTAAGGCCTTTGGCAGACCTAAGCTTTGATATGATGAATATATTTTATATCCGTGAAAATGATTACCTTTGCTAATATCTGTATTGACGTTGACACATCTATAAATGGAAAATGGCATTGCATAACAAATTTTTCATTTTAGCATATATTTGACTAAGCCAAAAAAAACCATTATTAATATTAAGCGTAATTATTGTAATCAATTCTCGGAATCTGAATCAAGAAGCTGTTCAGATTATCGGATTATCAGAGTTCAGATATTTATACGAAAAAACAAAGGGCTCCAATGAACAATTCACTTTGAAAATTTAAGACTCGCAAAGGAAAGCCGAGTAGGTTGTGTGCCTTTTGCAGGTTTCGTTGGAGAATTAGAGGTGTGTGTCATGTCAGGAGACAATGTCTTGGACGTTGCTCGTGTCATGCAACCCTAACGCACTTGAGGACCAAGAATTATTGACGCGAGTCACAAGTCCGAGGCTTTTACGCTCGTTAATACGGCGGGGCTATTTTGAAACAAGAGCGGAATATACCAAATACAAGATGTACAACGTTGTAGATGTATAAGACGACCTACGTCTGAACTTCAGCCAAAATCTATCCGATACACCGAATAGCTGGGCGAAGCTGTAAATCAACGGACTCGTGCTGTTTACTCGCTAATGGGAGGTGTTTACGTGTTATAATCCTAAATTGATTTTGTAAATCTTAAAATTCTTTTTGGAGAAATAATTCAATTGGAGTTTGTCTTTTTAAATAAGCTAACTTTGAACTGGCTAATCCAATTATCAGTATTTTGGAAAATCAATACGCAGTCTAAGTGTGGGTGTGGGTGAAAATCCTACTGATAAAAAACCCACTTTGAATTGCACCGAATAATTGTTTTGTGTGGAAGAGAGACCGATGGTTTGTCGATCTCCGATCGCCCCAGGCTCTCACTCTCCAATCTATCTACCGTTCAATCCCATCTACCGATTCATTTCACCCAAGATGAAAAGGACGACCTGGACTTATCCCGATCAAGGGGTCAGCCACGCCCAACAAATCAGCACCGAGCGGAGTCTAATTAGCCAGGGAGATATTTCTTAATCGAAGGCGGCGGGCCCTCGACCTGCGATCCTTGGATAAGCTCCGGGGAAGTTGCATAAGTCGTCGTCGGCTCGTTATGCTGTTTGGCGACGGAGAAGATGTGGAATGTGCCCGGACGTCACGTTTGCCCGCGTGGCCGATCTCCGGTGGACGGAAGCCTCCGGAGATCGGACGTGGCGATAAACTTCCTGCACTTTGGGATATCGCTCGTGCTCGCCTCTGGATTTTCTTCTTCTTCTTCTTGCGAGAAACGGGATGCTGGGTTTTCTTGAGCTGGACCAGTGGTACTCATTACTTCCGACAATCATCTGGTGAACCAGCGACGATCGATGCCTGCTGGTGATGCTTCCTCCGTTTTCGACTTTAATATTCTCAAGTCGATTTAGTTGGTAACAGGTTTATAATAATATTGAAATAATCTATATAATGTTTATTATAAACATTTATAACGAAACCCTTTTTCTTCGGTACTTGGTCAAAATAAGTGTTCTAAAAATCATAAAAATATATTGATAATACAATTTTACTTATTTTCCGTAAATTAAATATATGAAAAATATCTGAGAATTATGTTTAAATATGAATTTAATTTTAAGTATTAATTGAGTGATATAAACAAACAACATGTACAATTGTGAAATAATTTATGTAAAATCAGCAGAAAAATAATTTCTTTTTTTTTATGAATTCAAATCCTGCTTGTTTTTAACATGAATATGCTAGCAGTCAGAGTTTGGAATTTTAATTTGTTAAAATATCAATTACAATGATATAATAAGTGCAACACCAATGCTGAGGTACACAATGTTTAAAGCGAGAAATATCATTAAATAGTTTGCACTAATTGTTTGAGCGATCGACCAAACTTGCGGACGCATGCATTCCAGTTATTTATTTTCTTGGAGCAGCGACTCATAGTAACATAAATTGAGGATTAGCAAATAATGAGGGAGAATTATGTTCTAGAGCCACATTGTGCTAAATGTTTAAGAAAAATTACTTTTTTCCAATGCTTTTACATTCGAACATTATATTAATTTTAATTACATGCATCAAAATTATGCGGAAATATTTTAAATTATACTACAAAGATAATTCTATAACTTATTATTTTCAGGATCAAATAACCTTTAAATTTTTTTTATTGCTATTAACTATTATTATTTATTGTCAATAATTAATATTTATTGCAGATAAAAAATATTCATAAAGTTTATTTAACTTTCGTAATATGTTTGTACATCCGTTTCTATTCACGTATTTGTATTAGTACATATCCTTATATATTTTATGTGTACACCTCTTAAAAGTATTTCATTGAAAAATAAAGAATAATAATTTTTATTACAGCATTTCCAAGTCATTGACATTTTTTAAAATTAAATAATCATTTTTTTTTTTTTTTTTTTTTAAATTGTACGTTAGTGTAATTTTATTTAAACACTTAATCATTGTGTATTATGATTAATTAATAATAGTTAACATAATTATAATACACGAGTACTATTAATTATTCTGTAAAATTATTAAATTATTAGGTTCCATTGTAAATGAACTATTATTATTATTTATTTAGTGACCTAAATTAGTCTTTGTATTCAGAGTTCATAATACCAAAAGTAATAGAAATATTAAAAATATAGCTGTAACATCATTTGTTTGAAGTCGCAACTGTTGGGTAAAATGTGGTTTTTATGACAGTTTGCATTTAAAAATCTACAAATAGTATTTAACATGTGTTGATTATATATTGATTCTCGGTATACTCCAATGAGTTACAATTGCAACAAATGATTTTATCTTGTCAGCTTTTTTTTTTCTTGTAATTTTTATCTTATTTATTTTTTTTAAATACATTATTCTTAAGACCTGAATATCAATAAAAACTTTCAAAGTTAACAAATTTTGACACTTATCCAGTAATACATATATTTATGCGACAATGAACTTTTCATGAAATGCAAATATCTTTCAGCTAAAACGATACTCGATGCAATTAAAATTCTCTTAACCCTCGAGCAATCAATAAAATGTCCGTGTAAAAGGAAATCATGTTCATAAAGATATGGCTTTGGATATGACGGGGTTATTAATCCTGGAAAGGAAACATTTGATAGTATGTATCAGTATTTGCATGAGCAAAATTAACCAGAATAAATGCAAACTCGATTTCCTGTAACTGAATAAACGTGAAGTTTTACATATCGCCGGGACGAATAATTGATTTAACGAAAAACGAAGACAATGAAACGAAGAAGATGAGCAGCGAGAGATGATAAAACGAAGAAAAGATAAAGCGAAGACGGGGAGACACGCAAAAAATGAGAGATAAAAATAAGAGGGAGAAAGTGAGAGGGAAGTGAACAAGGAGAAGGTTTGACGTAAAGAGAATCGACAGCGGCATTCGACCTACATTTTAGCGCGAACGACGCCATTTCGATTTTGTCCCTTCGCGTCAAGGAGGTTGTCAGGATGCATCAACTCCTCGGGGACCATCCGCTAATTACTCCGGGAATGTCGTCGCTCTTCCTTTCTTCGCGTGTCAGTTTGAGAAATAAAAACCGAGGCGGACCCGAGTAAACTGAAACTTTAATACTAACTGGAATTTAATATTGTTCCTTTTTGCGCGTGGTAAAACTCAAAAATACCACTGTTTTGCACGAGCCTCTTCTTTTTGTGTTTTGACGTCTCTGGACGTCTCTGGACGTCTCTGGTGGGAAAATGATGAATTTAGGATATCGCAGTAGACATTTGTTACAATGTACCGAGCAAATTGATCGATGGAGGGCCGGATAAATTTCCAGTTTTCCACGCCCGAAGAGAGGATCGAGATGATAAAGCAAATGAAATCGGTTCTTGATTAGCAACAATTAGGTAATTTTGTAATTTTGCGAGAACGGGTAAAGCCGGGCTTGGCTTGAGGCTGGATTTTCAGGGCGATCCAGACAAATGAAAGATGCGAATCATTTCGTTTAGCTGGCAGATATAGCGATTGGGTTGTGTATCTTCGCAAATGTGTTTACATGCGACCGTCGCTCCCTTTGATCTTTGCGGATTTTTCGCAATCTCATGGCTTGTGTACGAGCAAATCGCAACTCTGTACTTCGATCCGATATCGAAAAAGCTCGGCAACTCAAATGCTGATGCACGCGCGAGTTTTCAGATTCGAGACTCATCGTGTATCCCTGATGGACATAAAAACGGAGTGACATGGCTCTTTAAATGAATGAATGCACTTGTTTTCGATGTTAAATAAAAAATGCTGATTGCTTTGGAGCTACATGCTAAACAAAACAATAACAAAAAATTAAAATAGAATTTTCGATCGACAATTTTTATGTCTATTCATATGAATGAATAAGAATTTTGCGACTTTTCCCTGGACATAGTCAATTCAGCTCTAAATTCAATGGAAAGTTCGTTTTTTGTGAAACCTAGCTTTACAATGACATAAAATTTATGTCTACAAGAATTTTTTTTTATTAAATGAATAACAGTGAATGGTATTTATTTACATCTTATTATTGACTTACGAATAAATCTAAAGCTCATTATTTTTTACTTTTATTATATTAATATTGTAATTTACTTACTCCAAAGTACTTATAATTAATATGAAAACAAAATTTTATTTAAAACTAAGTAGTATATTTGTTTTTAATACGTCATAAAATTCTTTGATCCTTACGCAGTTTTAAATATGAAGCACGAATATAAACTTGATTTAAAAAATACCTATAAATTTAATATAAAAATTAATTATCTAAATTCCATTGGTTTGATATTACAAAAAAATAAATTAGCCAATGGAAACATGAAAATATTTTTAACTTATATAAAAATGCGTACACTTATAAAATAGATAAGAAAATATACATACATATATACAAGAAAATATACTCAGATAAAGACAAATTGTTGTTATAAATTTGTAAATTTTATCAATCATTAATATATTTTAGTTCAATTAAAAATAAATTTATATAATTAATAAATAATTTAAATAATAGATAATTCGATAAATATTTAATGTATGAAACCAAAGTTAAGTATTTATTCCATAGTTTCTTTTCGTATATCGTATATTAAATACAATATTATGTATACAATTTAGATAAAATTAAATTTTTCATAGTTTATGCAATTAGTTTAACTAAAATATAATACGGCAAAAGCATTTATATTTAAATATGGATTCTTTAATTAAAAGGAATTGATTTTTAGTCAAAATACATTGTGATTTTATCAGATTCAATCATATTTACATATACAAATAAATAAAAATTGATTTTAATTTGTTACATAATAATTGAAAGTTCTTGCATGTAATTTAAAATTTTTAAAGATATCAGATTTGCAAAATCTACACAAAATTAACATTATCTTATAAAATTCTATTTATTTAAGCGTTGTAAAACATTATTTAGTCTGATGAAAATCTGCCTTATAAAAATTAATCGTTTTATTTTATATGATTATAATTTTAATTATAAATATTATCATGATATTAATTTTGATACTTTTTATTTAAATAAAAATTGATAATAATTATTTTTTAAATGCAATATGAATATTACTTTCATGCACGTTTAAATGTAATAGTTTAAAAACATTATTTTTAAAATTAATGTTACCATAGCTACCATTTTATTTTAACTACCTATTTTATATATTTATTTATCTAGTATAATTTCTTAATAATGCAGAATTTAGAATTAAAATGGAAAATATTATTTAACTTTTTTATTTTAATGTATTTTAATTCTTTTTTTCTTTCAAAAAGCTAGAACAAATGTTCTATACCTAATATTAGTGTAACAATCGATATTAATTTTTAAATTTTAACTAGCTTTAACTGATTTTAACTGCTTTTCTATTTAATATAGTTAGTTATAAATAAATTATTATTCACCAATTGAATATTAGTAACAGTAATAAGTACCGTGGTACCGATTTATTTGGAAATACATATGAATAGTAGATTTTCCACAACAGGAAATTTAATACCGTTGCTTTAGAAATATAGTGGAAAAAGTTTCTTTACCTAATTGAGAATTTAAACTATAAAAAATAAAGGATTATTCGTGAAATCAAATATCTTACTTAAATTTTATTATTTTATTTTTTGCATCATAAAAAAGCGCTTCTTACAGTTCATTCATTACCTATATGTTTTAACGATAAAAAATGAGTAGTAATAATCAGTATTATATTACATACACAGACATTTATACAGAATATTATGTACATAGAAATACACATAGAATTTATTGCATATTTATAATTTTTGATTACATACATAGAAAAAAGTGAGAAATAATTACTTCTAAAATGAAAAGTAATAAAAAGGACGAAAAAAACATAAAATTATACAAATCAAGTAACTTAATAGAATAAATTTTTAAATAAAAAAAAATACTCTTCCAGCATAACTAATGTTTTTTATATATATTAAAATTAGAGAAGCATAAAGGGTATCAAATTGCTTCTAATCGATAGAACTAATTTTAACATTTTTCTATTATTTCATTAAGTGAAATAGATTCTAAAAGTTACATATTTTGTCGAATTTTTAAAAAATAGTCAATAAATGACATTACAGATTTTAATGTTTTCTCCTATATTTAATACAACTTGTATGTAATTACTCGATAATTTTCTTATTTTTACTTTTAGAAAAAAGTCAATCTACAAATTAAAAAAGTCAAACTGATCTCTGCAAATAATATTAAGATAAGTAAGAGAAAAAGTGGGAGAAAGAGAGACTGTGAAAGAGAAATAAAATCCATAGTATTATCAAGAGAGTGTCATTTACTGTCACACTATTTTAATTCATGCATTACATATATAATTTGAAAATTGTATTTTTTAAATTAATTTAGAAGCATATTTGTACTTCTATGTAATAGGACAATAATAAAAGTAAAATTTAAAAGAAAAGACTTATTATTATTTTTACTTATAAGTAAGCGACAATCAAAGGAATCAGTTTGTATCACTTTATTTAAGACTTTAAACTTAAATATAAATTAAAAAGTAAAATAAATACTTGAAAAAGAGAAAAAACGATTATTGATAAGCTACGCATTCTTATAATTTTAGTGATTTTGATTGCGGATAAAAAGTTTGAGAATTCCGAATATACCAGTGATAGCAAAGAAAGATGATGTTCATTTGGCAAGAGTTTGATTGAAGTTATTTTAAATTCTGATAGTCTTCCAAGTCTTGAATTATTAATTGAAACAAATTTGTTTTTATTTAACAATTTTTTATATTAAATTAACACTTAGTTTAATCCTACTTGTATGTATATAATATTTTTTTAATTAATATATTATAATTCGTTTGTTAAGTTAGATAAAATGTCATATGAAACAAACAAATTTTTTAATGTATAAATTACTCTATGTAAGTTGTTAAAATATTTTTTATTTCAAAATTTATTTAAAGATATAAAAATTGAAATTAAAAGACGTTAATTTTATTAAAATCTCTGCATAAATCATTATATGAGAAAGTCATTTAAAGCTTGTCATCAAGTTTGGACTAAATTAAATATGACCGAAGAAAAATGTCTGTCGAAACCTAATGGATGAGACATTTTTCGATTTTTAATTTTTATTTTAATTTATATACTTTGCATTAAAAATACAAGTGAAAAAGCCTGTTTACATTCTTTTTGAACTTGTCTGATGTTTTAAATTATTTTCAGAAAATAAGCTTTATTAATATAATTTAATATTCATTTAAATTCATTTAAAGGTAATACTAAAAGATATACTTGTAAAGTATCAATTTTATTCTCGAGTTGAGTTTTATAATTTAAAAATTTAATTTTATCTAATTTCCTTATAAAATAGATTTATTTATTCATATTTTGACGTTAATATTTGATATTTTATATAATAATAAGAATAGTAGTAAAATTACTTCATATATTTATTCACGTATAAGAAAACAGAGACAACTTATTGCATTTTTATTTATTGTTATTTTTTTTAGATAAATTAAAGTAACTATATTTGCAAATCTGATAAAAACAATAAATTTTATCATATGACTAGTATCAATATTAGATAAATAAGCAATTTGAAAAATACATTTTTTAAAAAAATGAAATTTATTGTCTCTTTGATATGTTACGGTTAGTAATGCAATAAATTGATAAAATAATATAATCTATAATATGACGTCGAAACTTATTTAGACTGATGTAATGCATTTCATTGTTGATATGAACTATTATTTTAGGAGGTCTTTATTACAAATAAATTGTAATAAAGACTACTTAGTTATAATTTCTTTATAATAATTTCATTGTACATAAAAGTAAAAATGCCATCGAATGGTTAAAATGAGTAATCATACTATTTTGTATCATAATTCACGTAATAGTTATGCAATAAAAATTATGCAAAAATGTAATAAAGTTGTAATTAATGTATGTATAATATCTACGCCTCGAATCAAATTCAAAATTTTCGTAAAAATGCGCGAATTTCATTAAGATCTTTAGTTTTACTAAATACTTCGTTTGCATTGAAAATGCAAATTGCACAAGCTCTTACGATCTAATTTGGTATCGAATTTCTAATCTTCGCCTCTCTCAGATCGAAATACGATGCTTCGCTCGTCGAACAAGACTTGACGGATTTATCCGAATAAACTAGAACGGCATCGTTTACTCCAACTTTAAATAACTCGATTGTTCGTGTAAACAGCTCATTAGAATATTCGTAAAGGCAGTTCGGAGGTGAGCCTTGATCGCTTATTTCGAGATCGATATTCCGGTGGAATTTCGGTGATTTATATTTTTTTAAGCACTCGTCTCTCTCGCTCTTGCCCTCCGCAATGATCAAGAGGCCGAAAAGCTTCCTCGACCTAACAGGAGGGAGAGAGAAGGAGGAGTGGCCTCGTTATTTCGGGATGCATTTTGCCGAGGTGATGCGAAAGCGTCCAAATACCGGGACCGTTTTAGCGACCTGGAGGAGACTTTTACACGACTCGAGCGAGTGCATTTAGTTTGATTGCATAATGCGGATCCATCCTCATTTTTATTTGGAAGTGTGGACCTCGAAATCCAGGTAGAAATCTAATCGACTCCTTTTTTCTTCTTCTTCTTCTTCTTCTTTTAACGATTCCTTATCAAAATATGCTTTTTTGATAAAAAATGATTTTGCAGAAATTTACAAGAGACGATTATTTTTCCTCACTTTCTATCCCACCGCTTATTATTTCTGTTATTAATAACATTATATTCAGATTATTGTTTTATGATTGATGAAATAGGCTCTCAGAATTATGATTTCGCTAATCTTGTTGAACTGCTTCTTTTAACGAAGGATGGAATTTTGAAAATGTACATTTGACGTTCAATTAATACTTTGTTTAAGCGTGGCTTTATAAATTACGTGTAATCAAAGTAGTTATACAATATCTACTCTTATAATCTAATTCTAACTTAAATTTTTAACAGACTTAGTATATTTGATTAAGACATTCAGTTTGGTATTTATATATTTAAGCCGTACTCTTTTAACAAATATACTTTCACGTGATTTATTATTAAAAGTAAAAATACTGTGGTACACATGCTTAAGACATTCAAAAAGTTATATTGGTGAAATTTCAGCTAAACGCTGTTTCGCAATAAGAATGAAAGTCTTTCCACAAAAAAATTTTTCACAAAACATATCTTATTTTATTTTTATTTTTGGCAAGACATCCTAAAGTTAATCAAGAATTTTCATGGAATTTAAAACTTTGCAGAGTTTTCTTAAAAAGTATTGCATTTTTATTTTAATGCCATTTTTTACAATATATAAATTTAGGTAAAAATCTATCAAACTCAATTACAGCTACGTTACACCCATAACAATGATTTGTTTGCATCGTTCAAGAATTCCGTTGGAGAATTACAGCGACAAAAGTTGTACAAAGTGCGATTGTATCTGGAGTTTTAAAGTTTTCGCGAATTTAGTCGGCGATAAAAAAAATAATAATTCCAAATGGGGATAGTACCTTACTTTTAAATTTACTTTTAAACGAGCAGATACTCCGGCAGATTAAACAATAAAACAAAGCTCTCGGTCTTGATAACATCTTTTGGTAATGATAAGTTGATTTTGGTGTAATTTAAGGAATAGGCAGGCACCCAATTGGTTATTTATCAAGTTTAAAATAATTAACGCCTTAGAGGAGGTAAGTGAGAAGGAAATACGGCCTGAGCCGTTGGGCACAAGAGGCGGAAGGGGACGTGATTTTCAGTAAAAATATCGCTGACAAGCCTCGTTCTTTCCCCCGTGCATGTCAAATAAGGTCGTATTTTTCGAGCTCCTCCTTTTTAAGAGCCTGCAACTCGGAAACTTAATGTACAACCTGCACGTATCACTTTTATCCACTCTCGTAAATCACAAAGTCAGCGTATTTTTTCGCAGGCATCCTTGGTTTTCTCGTGGATATACTTTAAGTCTTTATCGACGGGGCGGGTCATAAGACGAGGAGCCGTCGCCATTGACATGGCACCTTTATAACTTTTACTCGGATTTCCAGTGTAATTGTTATTGCAGCTTCGGTATCGAGCCAAATCTGTGCTTTGAATTTTGCGAAAATATTTTCGCCATCACGTCGGAGGAGCATTTTGTGGACATTTGGCAGCTTTTAAAAGCAAACGCACCGACGTCCGAATGTCAGTCAACGGGGCAACCACTCGTGTCTCTATAAACAGAAAAGCCGAGAGCATTTCTCTTTTCGTGTCCGAGCTACTGTCTTTAAACCATGACCTTGTGGTTTAGGCGTAGCGTGTAAAGTGATGGAAAAGAAGATAAGTCCGGAGAGCGTGGGTACGGAAAAATCCGTAGATTGGGGGAAAACTGTTTTCCCCTGCATTGTTTCTTTTGAAAAGCTGTAAGCTAGAACGAGCGTGACTGAATTTCAAATTAAGAGAGAAGGGGAGGGACAAAGAGCCTCACGCCTCACTGCAAACGCCAGGAACATTAAGGAACACCAACGGAGAGAATCGAAACAGAGAAGTAGATGCAGTTTTCTAGTTTAATTACTCCGGCACCCCTGTGAAATACTGGAAAATTCCCTCGAGAATATTAAGCGCAAAATAATTACGTGACATTATTTTATCTGCTAACAGTAAATTGGACGACATCTTAAACATTTAAATGTAACAATAAATGCTACAAAGTATTCTTTTTTATTCTTTGGAATTGTAATTAACGGTAAATCGTACTAATACGGAAATCTACTTAGAGATTGCGCTTAAAGCAAAAAAGCTGTTCCGTTGCGCTCAAATATAAAACTCGACATGCATTGTAATGGTCCATTGAAACTAATAAAATGTTTTGGTTGCATTAGTCATGGGAGTTGGAGTAAGACGGGAACGTAACACGATTCCGGTGTCATCCAAGGGTATGTCCCCTGTTTTACGAGTGACGTGGTCATTGATAAATCGAGGCGAATTACCGATTTAGAATCTTTTAATGTTTCGCGGTCTTTGCCCTTTCCCTATACCTTATAAGGGCACTTTTTCATCGCCGATAAAAATAAATTTTGCCTTCGTCCGATAAGATATACTCGTGTCATTGATGATTGTGTTTTTTGCTAACGATGTCGGAACGAATTTATTTAAGTGCTCGAGCATAAATATTTTAAAAAATCAGAAGGGCCTATCGCCCCGAGCCTTAACTTTTAAATACGCGTGTAAGTTTATTTTTAACCGAGGAGCAAGTTCAAAAAACTTGGATTCTTTTATCGCGAAGAAAAAAATTTTTTCATTTTGTCTCGATAGTCCTAAAATTAAGATACGGTTTAGTGCTACTGTGACTTCGGAATGTTTGCGCGTTAAAATTTATCAGAAAGCGAAGGCAATAAGTCTCGGTTTAATAGCTTTGGAATTAAAATTAATCATTTATCAAAGTGAAGGCATTTTAATCTCATAATTGAGTGTGTAATAAAGTGATTCGTCTAAAAAAAAATCTGTACAGGTGGACAAAATCGCACTGTTGTCTGCACGTGCAAGTCGTCCCGAATAACTGCCAAGAATTTCTTGAACCACGCTGTGCAACGATCAATTCTGTCTGGTTTCTAGCTTCTGCTTTCTTTTTTCACTTGACAATGTACTGAAGAACGGGCGTAATTGAAAAATTACTTTCTAATTTACTTGTCATATCACAATGAATGATTACTGATACATGTACAGTTGGTTATGTCTGCTCTTAGAAGATCCATTATAATTTTATTCCTTTTTGCATATTATTCTTGATTTTATAAATGTGCAGTGAAAATTAATGTACATTACTAATATTCTTTACAGCACATTTACTAGTGTTTTTATTGCAAAGGCATAGTACACGCGATTTAATTTTAATAAATTTCTTTAGACTGATATATATATATTTTTATATAGACTCTTTGTTACATTAATTGCTATGAATAAAAACTAATCGTTTTTAAATATTAGCATTTTTTTTTTTATTTTATTTTAAATTGTAATTATTATTCGGTGAATCTAGCCATGTAACTAGTTTATTATTATTTGTCATAATTCAATTTTATTTATACAATTCGACGTGTGATATATTTATTACAGCTATAAACCCAACCATTCCTTTTCTATAATTACAATGTAATATAAAAGTGATTAAGTGAAATAACAGTAAAAGAGTAAAATATAAAATTGATTGCGAAATATACAAAACATAAATATACGTACACGTTAATTAAGAGTTTATTCGTATAATAACATGTGTGAAATTGAGTTGCAATGAGTACAATTAATACAATAATTGCTGACTACCGATAATGAAATATTATTCTTAATGGCACGCATAAGATGGAAGTAGTATTATATTGCTTATTCGCGGAGTTTTCGTAAAATTCTTCTCTGTCACTTACTCAAGAGCATCCAGACATTAATTATTGATCCAAACAGACAAAATCAATGAGACCCTACAGAGTAAAGAAACAAAAAAATGCAAAACACCCCGTCGACAAGGGGGAACAAACAAAGTAGAAAATCGACATTCAAATTTGCTACAACACACGCAAGTGCAGTAAACGATTCTTAGACCTCGTGTCTTGACTAATATCACTCGACACCTCGCGAGACAGGGAAATAAAGTATAAAAGGAAAAGCGCGCATAAACTGGAAAGAAAATTCAAAGTGGAAGGCAAAATCAACAAAAATAAAAGTCCATGAGGCCGCATATTCATTGGCTCGCCGTTGATGGAACGTCCTTATGAATCAACATCTTGTTCGAATTTATTGCAATTTAAATCACTCAACGAACTCAGGCTATTTAATTTTGGCAAGGGTGAATATCCATTTATTCGTTTCTATATCTCTTAGAATTCGAGAAAATCACGAAACAAAGTCACGATATTCTTGACAAATATTTGATAGATCCATGAGAATGAGATAACGATATGCCATCCATTGAATCCCCAATTACAGTCCAAAATGTAACGACACATGTCACGTACAATTTACATTTTTCACAAATATTAAATTGACTAGAAATAGACATATCATGGAAGATATGACAAGTATTATTGTATTAATTTATTTTAATAATATTTATTTTCGATGGCTAGATAAACTGTATGCGCTTCATGTAAATGTATGAATATTGTATTAGTGTTATCATATGGGTGTAAGAGGTGATAACACGCAAGTATAATAATCGCTTTAGCCGATTTACTTTTTTTGCAACGTACTATTTTTGAAACTCATCATGAAAAACCTATTGAAGAAAGTCTTATCGGAAGAAAAGCTGCTTAATTTGTTTTTATTTTCTAAAATATTATTCACCTCAAGTACACTTTAACAATATCGTAAGTTTCATTTCATTATCTATCAATGTATATTTTTAAAATACAACAGATGACAAACAGTAAATTTTCACTAAATACGTTGCAAACTCTTACATGACACAAAGAAATTAAAACGTAAAATTAAATAATCAAATAAAATCTAATAGTTTACCTTTGAAAATTAAATTTCTATTTCACTTTTTGTACTCGTGGGAATTTGTATTTTATAAATCAATTTAATCGGTATGTTCTCTTATATAAAAAATAATTTAAAAAATATTATTGTAATTATATGTTATTCGAGGAATAATAATGAAATTGAAGGAACTTAATATATTAATTAATTTTTTTTCCTAAAAATTTGCCTGAAAGATTGTTACATTACATTACATTTTATTTTTTGTTTTAGGGATTATTTTGAAAATTCGATAAAATAATAAAAAATGATATAAATTCAATTGAATGATTCATTAATTCGATCAAGTTTATTATATTTAACTACAATTATAATTTAATATCATCATGTAACATTGTATTTGATTATAAAAACAGGTTTATGTTTTTAACATTTAATGATTTTTATCCATAGTTTTAACTACTATTAAGATTGTTTGTTACAAAAAGAAGTTAAAAAGATGATATGAAATAGTAACGCAATGGAAAACCACGTTAGCCAATAACCGTGTATGATTAAATTACATCATCAGTTTGAGAACAACATTTTTTAATTGAGGCATAGCCGCAATTGGTACAACTGTATTATATTTTTTTTATACAAAAGATATCTACACGGACATGCATAAAAATTATATTCTGTGGTTTCTACTTGTATCATATTTTTCACATTGATTGTTTATTAATGTTTGTTTATAAACTTTATACATTGATGAAAAATGGAATAAAATGTCTGTATTTCTTATATAGTGGGTTGAAATAAATTAGATCAAAAGTTAGCTAATATTATTATAATGATTAATTTACCTCACGTATTCAATAATGAATTATGTTTATAAAATTATAGTTTTATATTTTTAATTTTATTTTAACTAAAGTTCATTAAGTTTGCAATTTAAATTAATTTATATTACATATGAAACTTATTTTAGAAATTTAGACCTGTTATTTTCTGTGAATAGTATACAATTTAAAAAAATCTCCAATTGATAAATTTTTCATTAAGTAATATTTTTGCTGCATATCATGAATTGTAATTAAGTATTTTTAAATTTAATCCAAAAATTACAATTTATTTTGAATCTTGATCGAATCTATACTAGAACTATTTATACTTTGTCTACAATTATTACTACAAGTATAATTATTGTAAATTAAACATATGCCATGGAGATTCAGTTTCTAAATTGACTTATAAGCGTATCTGTACTCTTGTAGTTTATTAATTATAATGAATTTTCAAATATGTAATAGTTGGTGTTATTAAAAAAAATGTAAGAATGATTCTTGAACTGTATCACTAAATTTGTACAAATCTATACAATGTGTGATGACTCTATTCGTGATTATAGAATTAAACTTCTCTGCAATTTAAATGGATATTGACTATCAAGTTTAATGAAACACTTTTTTCTTATTCAGGTGAAATGAAAAAGAAAATTTTAACTTTATCTAACTTTTAATGAGGTCAGTTATCAAGAAATTGAGAGTATCAGAGAATGAATTGAATTAATTTTTATAGTTAATAAGAGTTGGAAGGTGGAATTAAAAAAATGAAATGTAGTTTGTAACTTCCGGAAATAGTCCTCTTGCGCAATAAAAATCTTTATTATTTTTTTTAACAGAAATATAAAATCAATTGAATTAAATGAGATTATACAAATTTGCCATGGGGTGAGAGTAAAGTGGTTGTTGAAATAACTACACGTTGCACCCAATATCTTTTTAATTATTGAGTATCATTATAGAAAGATGAAAAAAAGTAAACTTTCACTTCGGCAGTACGTATGTTCTGTGTATTTAATTTCACCGTTAAAGTGTGCGTTAATAATCCTCGCGAAGAAAAAAAGAATGAAGAGAGAGAGAGAGAGAGAGATTATTCTGCAAATTATTGCTTGCGAGTTGGCTGGCTGGATATCGGCACCGACGCAAAATATCCGCCGTGTCCGAAACGCTAAAAATCTATGGGATAAAAAGTGAAAAACATCTACGGTGGCTGTTAATTCGCATTGAGCGGTTAAAGTAGCCGATGCGTATCGGAGGCTGTATAAGATGAAAAATCTTGGTAGCTAGGCCAATAATTTACGGTCCACGCGTGTCTGCTGTTCGCGAGGATGTACTAATTAGGTTCGCGATGTTTAGACATTATGTATATAAATTAACCGATGAAGTATAAGATTTTTTTTATCGGTGATTGTACAATCTGGAGTACCTTCAGGCATGCGTTGTGGAGTGTTTGTGTCAGTTCCGTTTTGCCATTGACGTTATTTATTTTCTTTGCATGGGAAATGTAAATGCAAAGAATTTCGGATTGGACAAGATAAATGATACTCACGTAAATTTATTCATGTTTGTCGTGTGGGAGAAATTGATGTACTTATATAATAACAGTTTTTTATTTAATAAATAAATATTTGTATCTGAGAAAAACTAGGATAGGTTAATGCGATTAAAAGGTCATTGCATTATAATAAATATTCTATTTGCGAAATTATTCGAATAGTATTAAATTGTCAACTGAGTCAACTTCTGAGCGTCAAATTATTCTTATTATTCCTGATTTTCATCTACTAAGTGTTTCAAGCGTATCAAAGTTTATTTTAACCTACATGAAAGTGGAAGTACGTGTTGAGGACATAAATTTCATGGTTTTAAGGTCCTTTTTGTAGTAATAAGGAAATGTATGAAATAACAAATGAAGGAAATTATTTATTTTTATTATATACGAATACAGTGCACTGTATTTTTTAATTTTAGACGCATTAATCCCAATACAAATTTTTAATATACATTAAAATGTTTTTACGCACGTGAATAATTATTCGATATTTTTGGAAGGAAAGGATTTTTTTTTCAATTATATAAAACGGATTTTTTTGCATTATTAATGCAAAAAATTTACCTTATAATTTAAGATAATAAAATAACAAAAAAATAGATTTAATGAATAGCACAACGTTTTGTCAGTCGTATTCGTTTAGATTAAACTTAATGTTTGATTCTCAGAAGTTTTAAAGTCAGCAGACATTAGGAATAATAATATTTATATTCATTATTAAGTGATTCATATTAAACATTCTCTGCATTCATATATATTTTTTCTGTTTTTGTAGTAAGAATATTGAGATTCCTCTTAAATAAATTAAAAAGTTTTATGTTTAGCCATTTGATTGACGAAAAGCCTTTAAATTATATATCGAAAAAATTCCAACAAAAGTAATTCTTTAATATTAACTCATATCTAAGTGAATGATGAAACATGATGAAAAAATTTATAAAACCGTAAATGCTTATGAGGATAATTATAATTATTTTTTAATGTCATTATTTATTTTATTATCACGTGATACTTTAATGTAAATGAATGTTTTTATTTAAAAAATTTTTTCTTCTTCACGCAGGGAACATCAATTGTAGAAAATCTTTTATCTTTAATCTTTGTTGGTATATATTTGATCATGGAATGAATAAATAAACAAAAATAGATAAATTTAAATAAAAAGTTTTACCTGAATCAGATAAAAGAAATAATGAAAATTTTAAGCTGAAATTTAAGCTAGAAAACATTTTTATTTAATTTTTTTATAATATTTTAAGTTATTTAACTCCAAGTGAACAGATGTACAATTAATGTGTCTAATGTATGTATAAATATCTATAATTTCAAACCTGGATAGAACCATTATTAAAGTTCAACCAATACACTTGACTTTCCATCTTTGCAGTTACGTGTAACGTTTTTCAGCTGTCAATTTTCTTATCCAACCGCCAAGCTTCACATGCCTGATAAGTGTAAAATATGCATACGTACATATGTATATTACATATTGGGAGTAAGTAATGTGAGATACGGAAAGTCGATTCCGATGAATCGTGATAAATCTCGCTTTACTTTCGAGCAAGGGAAAGCGAGAAAACAAACGGCCATGACGTATTCGTCATTCAAGGTTCCTGGACGAGGAGGAGGAGGAGGAGGGGGTACGAGGAATAAACGATATTGCACTGATAGCGGCTGCAGGAAAAATTCAAGGAGCAGCCACGCGCTTATGCTCGTTGCGTAACCTGGTAATTGAACCGTTTGATCGTGAAGCTGACGTGCAACAGTGACACACCTGTTGGTTTTAGTGATAAGGCGCACAAAGTAGCTGAAGTTTAGAGTCGATTCAACTGCGTTTACAATGAAATAACGCATAAAGTTATAGGCGAAATACAAGCAAATAATGCATTAGAAAATATAAACGACGCGGTGGGATGTGCGAGGATTGTTTGCGAAAAATCAATCCTGGTTATCTGAAAATCTCGTGAAAAACATTTTACCCGAGAAGATGTGAATTAAACCAAATGTATTTCTGCATTTATCACAAAAGTCATAGCGGCATAAATCGGAATTAATTCAAAGTCATGGTGGGATTTTCCTTGGCGCCCGGGAATATCTTCATAAAAATGAGGTCTCTTGTTACCAAAACTTGGTTTACTTATACTTATTCACCGAGTAAAATACAAAGTTTCTTTTTAAAGGGAATATTTTCTAGGTTAATTTATTGACACGTTTAGAAAGTGCTGTAATTTAAATTTGCTTATGTTATTTAAAAATGTGAGACTCTAAATTTATATTACTATAAATCAAAAATATGAATTTTCTTTGTTTCAATGTAAATTTACATTTTTTTGTATACATCAGATCACGAATAAAATAAAATCAAGCTACCGCGTGAAATATTATAAAGTGAAAGGCTCTAGTACGAAGTATTATTGTAAGAAATCCGATATTCTATCTCTTTATCATTCGAAAATTTTCTACTATATACATGAAATAGTGTGTCTCATTTATTCATACGATTTTGTAATCTAAAATTTGTTTAATATTTGTTAATTTATTATCTTTAATAGTAAGCACGTGGTTTTGCATTTGGTGGTACTGGTGAAATTTAGTGATTTACTGTAATGTATATTATCGTCAAAATCGAAAAGACTAATTAGAGTTTGTTAAACGAAATATTATCTATTCATCGGTTTGTTTTACTACTGGTTTTAATATATTTGTGTGCTAAAAATTTATACAATGATATAATTGATTTCTTTTAGATACATACATTATTGAAATAAAAACTAAGTTATCTCTGACAATTGATAGATGAAAAAGCTGTTTAGTAAAAGTAAACAAATGGAATTGTATGATTGTCAACGTCTATAGTGACATTTTATCGTCAAATAATCATCAGTCCTTTAAAAAATAAAACTACATTCAGGTACATTTTTGAAAAACTGTAATACCATTTAGCAGTTACTTATATTTTGACATCACATAACCAGACAATTAAAGGTATCAGAAAACATTACAAATCAAAAACTATTTAAATGTTTAAATATCAGATACATTTTTTATATTACGATTAATTTTATTTTGTGCTTGATAAAGTTACACTACAATTATAAAGGATCTATTAAATTTACTTTATTCACACATGACATACGATTATGAGTTTTAAACTATTGCATTATGTAAATATCAAAAAATTTATAATATCTCAATTCACGTGAGACATTTTTTTGCTTATTTATGTAGAATATTACTTTTACAAGATACTGATCCAGTTTTATCGATCGTTGATTAAGTACCATACTAGATTTATAAAATATTTAAAAATTCTCTATTATCACTAGAACAATACATAAATATATATATCACATTCAGAGTATAAAAAACAAAATCATTTATAATATTTGACTTATAACTTTAGTTCGAATTAGATACTAATCACTTCACTAAATACAAATGATTCAAATAAAGTCGTACAATAATACTAATAATTAGAAGGAACAATCGACTTTTATTCTTACGATATACTGGTGTCCTTCATTTTCAATAAAAACCCGAGTTTCCACACCTGCGAAATGTCGAAAGCGCATACAAATGTGGGAGGGTAATTATCGACACCCTAACCAGAACTAATGTTGGTGTTGAGTGCAGGTGCTGCCAACATATGCGTGACGATGATTTTTTATTTTATCTATCACTGATCGGTATTGGTGGCACTTTGGAAATTTTTCTCGTTACTTACCATTACGCGAAATCAAGTTGGTATGTGGAATTTTTCCATGGAGCGGTTCCATTTGGGTGTTAAGTCATTTTTGACCTCTCGAATTTAGTGATTCAAGGGGGTTGAATTGTATGGAACTTTGACAGTAGTTGAATATTGATAAAAATCAGACTACAAACGTGCAAGAAAGTTCTTAAAAACCATACTAAATTATGACTCCGTATGATAATGATTATATAAGGAAATATTCATTGTTTGTGTTTTTAGAGTTCTAACTATGAATAGCTTGATATTAAAATTAGCTAATAAATTTATAGTACATTAATTTCAATTAATTTCTTGTTCAGTATTTTTTCTTTCAAATGAATTACAATGTCATAATTGCATTTTGTTAGGCGCACATACAACAATCTAATGATTTTATGTGTACTAATGCACATTTCTTTTATACATTCAAAAAGTTATTAACAGATATTTCTCTTATGCTTGTAATGCAGATTATTGTGCAATTTAACATACAACTTACTAACGAATATCTTAAAAGTCACTTTCATACTTATGGAACATTAATCTATAAAGAAAAATTTAAATGTCTGATTGTGTTTTAAGTGTTATTGGAATCTTTAAAGAAAATTATTTATGTTGCTGTTTTTTTTTGTTAAAAAAATTTTTTGTGAACATTTCAAATAAATTGTTCATTAATATATTTAATTTAAGTTGTTTTTTATTTTTAAAAGAATAATGCGATATTAATGTAATAACAAAAACTATTTAAGTTTAATAAATATACTCTTTTCATTTTTAAGTATTTCATGTTGGATACATTTATCAATTGTAAAACTTAAAGTGGTCATTTAAATTAAAACAATAATATAAAGATTATAATGGACTCCAAATAAAATGTTATTTATCGGAAAAATGTTTATTGTGCAAAAAAATTATTTTATAAAATAAAAGTAAAATTAATATTAGAATGTGAAACGTTAAATGGATAACGTAGTATTTCGAGTAAATTTCTGCGTGACAATCAGGGTGATTCAGAAAATCTATTTATATCTTACCTATTTCTACGATGTCAGTTATATAATGAAAGTATATTTTAGTAATGCTAATATTTATGACTTTAAATTACTAAATTTACAGGAGCAGCTTTTCACAAGATCATGAATGTCTAAAAATTAATATATGATTTATTCCGAAAGTATACTGTAAGTGTTTAAAAATGTACAATAAACTAAATACAGCATTTTGTTTTGACTTTACAGAAAGTTAATGTATTTATGGTAGTTTTTGGAAGGAACAAGATTATAATTTTCAACTCATAAAACCAGCATATATATCGACCTACGTTATTAGTCGTTATTGTCACCATTCGTTATCGTAAACCTACATATTAACTAATAGATAAATTAATTGATTATTAAATCATAAATGATTTATTTTCAACGAAATTATCACAAAATTTGTAGTTACAAATGAAATAATTTAAATAAAATATTTTAAAATATAAATTGATCATAATCACGTGTACTTAAAGTTTAATTTAAATCTATATATATATATTTATTTTTTATAAATTGTTTGAAATAATGTCATAAAATTAACGATTAAAAGGTATTTGTTTGAGTACATTATTAACTGAATTATTTAATATGAACTTTTTTTTTTAAAATTTATATTACGATAAAATATAAACTATTTTCCAAAATTTTGTTTCTATTGCTTTATGATTTAAAAAATATTTTCATGTTTATCTTTATATTTAATACTGAAGATTTTAATTCAAGTATTAAATTCAATTATTCAAATTATTTTAAAAGTTTGATAGTATGAAAATTACGAGAAAAAACTAGTTTCCACAAGTGAATTTTGAATGCTTTTTTAATATTTATCTTTTTATTTTTGCATACCACTTAAATTTAATTCTCATTCAATAAAATTTTAAAATAGAATTTTTAACAATCCAATGTTTTATTCCTTTTAAATACAATTTGTTTTTTTAAGCAGTAGAGCGTGTAGATTTATTGCAAAACGCAGAATAAATATCTACAAGCATGCAACTTGAACCAGGAAATAGTAATGATCGCTCTCGCAAATGATAATCATTTAATATTTAGAATGAGAAATCGAATTTGGATCCATGGATCGGTAATGATTCACGTAAATCATGAAAAATCCACCAAAGTATCTCTACCCAGGAACCACGAAACTCCCGACGAATAATTTGCGAAGGGCCAAAAAAAGTGCACTGCACACTAGCGGAATATTATTATCGCGAAGCATCTGACGTTCTGTACGAGCAGCGTACGGCCAACATTCTTTGGAAAAGCCGGAAAACCCAAAGCACCGCACCGAGGCTACGTTTCTCAGGCGCCGGAGCTACCGGCATGGCCCGATAGCGTCGGAATCCGACGTCGAAAGCTGGTCACCAGGAGTCGCTCACGATTTGGGTGTCGGGCGATCTCGGGAGCGGTCCCGAGGCACTGGCACTGCGTGTGAAAGCCCGCAGGGGCGGCCGAGAAAAGCGAGATGGTAGTGTCGCGATAAGCCGCAGTAATTGTTTTTAATTGGACGGCAAAAATGGATATGCACGCGAGGAGACCCCAGAGGAAAATTACGTCAGAAGGACCCCGACACCGCTAAACCGCCGTAGATGGAGGTTTGATCATGCTGGATTATGCACCGAGAGTAATCGAGTTATTCAGGTGCGAGTTTTTTGTCCATTCCCTCTGGGAGATCGGAAAATGCTCCGAGAAGTTTTCTCGATTTTTGGTTTCTGTTTGATTTCGGCCCGAGTGTCGGAGAAGAAATTAGCCTGCATTTACATAAGGCGAAATGAGGCTGAATTACGGGGTCAATTTTTTTAATTTCTTTCGAGGAGAAAAGCACGGGAGTTGGCTAATGGGGACGTAATTACTGCATTTGCTCTGTCCAACTCCTTAAAATACCCTTTAGATGCCGTTCGATTGTCTAATGAACACTTTAAAGGAATGCAGTCATTTCGGGAGATGGAAAATTTAATTAAATTTGGAAAAATGTGGTTAAAGGGGAAAAAAGCCTGTTGTATATCAACAAATGCACGTTGTATTTTAGTTAGAGTGTGATTTAAAATAGACGCTGTTTTCATAAAACATAAAAGATAATGCAATAATTTTTAAGATAACCACGATCTATATTTTACGAAAAATCCGAAAAAGCTACTTATCTTGTACCCATGAATCAAAGGAATTCACTGAAAAATGATAAGATTTGTGTTTTCACATATTTCAAAAGTCGAAACGAACTATTGTTCTTAATAATCCAAGGACCGATTATCTGCAGAATAAAAGCACTTTAAAATTATATAAGGAATATTTAAGTAGAACTGCATATTATAAAAATTTATCCTAAATGTCTTGTCTTTAATTTGGGGTGTGATAAAGTATATCGTGGTGGTTTTAGTCTGAGTAATACAGTACTTTCTTGATACCCAGACACCCACAAGAATAGTTTTTGTTGCACAACTGTATCAAAAGCTTCGAAGTATTAAATAAATTTCGTTGCCTGTATTTTAACTGCAAAGTATTTTAACTTATATAATATGCTTCGGGTGTTGGGTGAGAAGACTTCAAATATTCTCTGACTCGAGCGTTCCGAATAACTATAGAGAACTGATATACGCTTTCAGTCTACACTTAGTCATAATACAATGTTCCTAAATAAATGCTAAACTGTCATTTTTATACGTTTACCTTCACTTTATGCACAATCTTCGGAAGTTTAGATAAAAAACCATCCATTATAGTAAAACGCAGCATTCAACATTTTTGAACAATTGAGAACTTTCAACTAAATTTGTATAAATTGCAGGCGTTTCCAATTGTTGTGTCTGCTCCTATTATAAATGTATTGTATTAGAAGTTTGAACCATTCAACTATTCTTTGAAAGTTACCATACATTATTATATGATGTAATATATAACCGATGAATATTAGAATTAAAATATGCAATAATTATGCAATATGTTTTTTTTAAGATATAAATGATTTCATCCATAATTCTTATATTTACAGAGAGCAACTTACGTTTCATTCTTCTTAATTATGTGAATGTATTATCATATTATAAACAACCGCTTTATTAGAATAATATTATAAGAATCCAATTTATGAGATCCTTTGGACTTCAACAATAAAGTGTTTCCTCATGCCAATATAATATAAATATATCGTGCTTAATATTAAATTTTCAACTAAATAAATTGGCTGAAGGTAGTTTTGGGTATATTATAAATTATTTTAGAATAAAATTGTCAGTATTTTGAATTAAAATTTTTAATTAAATTTCTCTATATATATAAATATAATTTTCTATATAATCAATTTAAAATTAACTATAAAATATTTTCAAATTTATTTAATATTTTTTAACTTAAATTTACATTTCAGGTTCATTTTTTGAACATTTACGAAAGCAATTTCCTTAAAGCACATATATTTACAGCAAAAGAAAAAAGCATTGAAATACATAATCAATTGAATGTAATATATATTTGAACAAGATTAAATAATTTTTAACGATACACGATATCATGAAAATTATAATGTATTTTATTATATTATAATTTATAAATTCATGTTATATAATTATAGTATATGAATAATTTATGTATTTACACGCAATTTTATAGACATGTATATATATATTTGCTACAATTATATATTAAATTACTTCATAATTATATAAAAACGTGTTGAAAAGAAATGAAAGCAATGAGAGAAAAATAAATGACAAAATCTGTGTAACTCTGGGGTGTTAAATAATCGAATGAATTCTTTTAAACATTATATGCGATATGAAATATTAAAATTTCATTAACTAAACGAAAATAAATGCATCTACTTTCTTAAACATATCTTAAATTAAATAAAAGTGCTTTACATTTTATTCATACTTGTCTTTTTAGATAGAATAATCACTGAGTTAAAGAAACACAAGAGAGCTTAGTATTTTAATTTCTATCATTCCATCATTTATATCCGAGAACAATTACAATAAATGATGAGTTTTAAGATTTATTTTGTAATCTGTTTAACAATTTAAGAAGAGGATTAATTTTTTAAAAATTACTAATTAGTAATAGATTTTTTAATAATCCGTATAAAAAATATTCAAATTACTTTGATTATTGACATAATCGTATCCAAAAATTTTTCCAGGCTTGCTTTTTAATACTGAAATAAATTTTAAGAAATACCTTGATAAAAATGATGAAAGATTAAAAAGTATAGTCTATTATACACACATAAAATTCAGAAAGATAAAAAACTTTGAAAACCGTGTAGTAAAAGAGTCAGTATTTTAACGGGTTCAAAAAGATCGATACCAGCAGACTGCAAAATGATTAAAATCAATATAAACGTGAATTTTAAAGCTTCCAAAGTTGAAGTTCATTAAATGAAGAGGAGAGGACATTAGCTCAAGGTGACTTGGTCGGAGGTTAGCCCAAAGTCTGCATATGAGTTTGCGTCTAATTTTGAGGTGTCAGTGATATCGATTAGCTTGATAATTATCGAGTTCTGGGTGTCCGGTTGTTCAATAAAAACGAGCCGCTACAAACTCAAAGAGCTCGTGAACTTTCGCAAATCTTATTAAATTTTCGCGCGATTGTGATTTTTTCTCGGTGCGGTGCGATTTATCTTGTTCTGATGAAACATGCTCCAGGGGACACCGGCCAGGAAACTAAAATGAGATTGAGTCCTGAGTCTGATTTTTCTCTGAAAACTTGCTCTAATGTGATTATTTGGCTTAATTGTGGAACGTGGAAGTAAGATAATGATACAAGTATATAAAGTGTGGTTGTGTCGCAGGCAATGATCGAAGCTAATGAGCTTTTAAATGAGGTCGCAGTGAAATCTATTGATTTCCATAAGGAAGATGCGTGCATGAAAATTTTGAAATTATTACTGCATCGTAAACATGGCTAATAACCCGAGATACTAATGCTAATCAACAACATAAAATATTTATTGAACTTATTCTGCAGTTGTGAAGTTCCCTTGCAAATTAAAAATTACATAAAGTTCAATATCAATATGATTTAATTTAATTTCGAGAAATATGTATAAAGTTCATTTGTATCACTAGATTTTTATTTTAATTAATACATTATTAGCTAATATATTTAGTTAATATATTTTAGTTATGTATTAGTTGGTATAATTGAATGCTTAGGTGCCTATATAATCGAAACGATACCTAATACACGTTGTAGATTATTATATTATAAAAAATCGACATTCGTATGAATAAATAGATAAATTATTGTAAATTTTATGGAATTAGAAAATCGTAGTGAAATGCTCTTTCTATAGTATATCTGTTCCATCTATCGCTGCGTATACATACATTACGCACAATTTGTACAAGTAAAAGTATCATTTAAATTTATCGTAAAAAGAAGCTTCTTACTTTTGTCTGTAAATTTTTTTGATAATTGTTACCTAATAATTTACAAACAAAACGAATAACCTTTTATACTCATTGATAATAATTCAGGAAAATAATAATAGAATAATAAATCATACGCATAAAAGTTCATTATGGGATGGAGGAGACGCACAAAACAAGGCAAAACGCATAATATAAAATATGAAAAACGATTTCCGTACGTATAAGATTATATAAAGCCGGAGCGATAGATAAATTTATCGCTGGTTGTACACCACAAAAAACACCTTGACATTTGGGATTCTAGGGTGAAAGTACACGCCGGCGATCGTGCGAACTTGCACGATCTGTAATATTGCAGGCGGTAAGTTTAAATACCTAAATGCTGCAGGTACACGGAAACATTCATGTAATAATATGTATTTTTAGAATAGGGGAGATTTTTCTTGATCGACATACCTGAAATTATGAGCTTGATTTCGCAACGATTCAATTACAGTTTAATGTAGTTATGAAGTGGTTGACTTTTTAATTAAGCCGTTGAATGTTTAATTTCAATTTTATTATTTACATAACTTTGTGCAAGAGAAGCTCCAAATTGGTATAACGCCAAATTTTAAATAGCAAATTGAAAATGAGCAGCGAATTCAATTTTTTCCTAGTGCATTGACCTTTGAGACCTGCAATGATTTTTATAGGAATTATGAGTACAAGTTTTCAGGAATACCCGATATCAATTTGACGCAAGATTTTAAATTTCAGATAGCGAATAGAACGAACCAAGTAAAATTTTTAACGCTACGTTGATTACAATATAAATTTATCTGCGAGTCGTTTTCGTATTCCTAAATTTAAATCTGATATGAAATTTAATTAAAAATTCGGATCTAATATAATAAACGTATATTAAATTTTTAAAAGTTAAAAATACATCGATAATAACTTGTCTGTAAAAATTTCGGTGACCACTAGATTTAAATCTAAGATTAAATTTGAATTCAGTAACACCGAAAACTTTCATGTACAATCTTTAATTGAAATCTTAAAAATAGTGTACAGTGTCGATCGTATTTAATAACAAAATTAATTTTCTTAACACATTTGGAGTGAGCAACGTATTCATGTAATGCATATGTTAACATATAAGAGTTGTTTCTATTTGTTTAATATAAACCGATATCATATTGAAATAAAAATTGAATCTTAACTAATTACATAGTAGATATTACCTTAAAGCTAATGTTCAATTTTTAAAAAATGCTTATAACAAGATGATTTTAAATAGTGTAATTAAATATTGCTGTAATGACTATTCCTTATACTTAGAGATTTTAGGCGCGGCACATAATCGGGATATTTAATGTTTTCAAGATTATTAATCTGCATGGAATCTAACTTAATGTGATTATTATAAATAAATCAAAATATTAAATAGAACCTAAACAGCGATATTTTTAATTAAAACTTCTGGCTCATTAAGCTAATAATAATAATGAATTATTTGTTTTCGATCATTAAATTGAATCATGTACGTAAGTTAGACGACAATAATTTCATTTGCAAATACATATTATATAAAATAAAAATTCATCGTTTCGAAAGTTGACGTATTACCTATCGCACGACGACCTCGAGAAAAGATCGCAAAACATTACTCTACGAAAAGTAGCTTGTTATTACAGAAAGTAAGGTCACTTGTACATTTATTCATAAGTTCATGCACAACTGCAGTTGTTCACGCAAGAAAGTATAAATTGAAAGTTTTTCGAAAATTCCAATACTTTTCACAAAATAAATTTTTCAAACAAATAATTGTACCGTAAATATATTGAATTGAGTAACTACATTTTATCTACGCGTAGCTTCATTAGAACGCATTTGTAAATACCTGTTAATTATTTATTTAATTATGTACGCAAAAATTATCAAAAATAATAGTTATTCTATAAAACAAATAATATGATCGTATAATTAACAATTCCTTAATTGAATTGGTACTCAAAAAGTATCGTCATTTTTTAAATTACTTTTACTTAAGTTAAATTAAGCTACTGCATATGATATATTATGAGGTTAAAAATTATTTTAAAAAATATCTTCACAAATATTTTGTAATAAATTTCAAGGGATATTTAGTTAAGATTCTTCCGTTTTTATTTACGTATTTAATTACATTTGTAAATCTTTTTTATATTATTTCCACAATAAAAACCTACGCTTATGACAGTAAATTTAAAGAAAATTCATTAGTAAGTATTAAAGTATAATTTCAACAAATAATATTCACATATGAGAAAAAGAAATATTTATATATATATTGTAGATTATTAAATGACAGCTCAATATTTTCAATTTCAAAAGATTACATTGGAGTTGTTACTTAAACTAAGAAAATGTACAATGTTTAGATAATGACTGTATCCAATAATAAAGTTGAGTGAAACACTTTTTAACATATTAATGACATAGTTTGATATTTATTATGCCTAGGAAACATATTTTTTAATGGCTTATTGCATATAATTTTCCAAAATACATAGTTTACAAGTCACAAGTTGAATGTATTTTATTTTTAATTAAAATACAATAACGCAATCTGATTTAAATAACCTAAAAGAGTAATAAATTCTGTCGACTATTTCATAAAATTCCATAAAAATTTCATAAAAAGGAATTTCAAATTTAGCGAAAAGATAATAGAAATATAAAAATAAGTGCAAAGACAAATTGTTCGAGTGAATTAAATTACACAGATTTGCGTTTAATAAACTTGATATCATTAACGCGTACTTAACGGGCCAAAAGTGCATTTGTATAACAGCCTTGATGAATTCCGTAAGCTCGATTGGCACTTATGCAAGCCTTGAACATTGCGAAATATCGCAGATTTATGAATTTTCTCTCTCCTCGGTTCTTGTGCAAACCTTTGAAAAATGACCAGCCACTATCCAGATGCTCGTTCCATAGGCGATACGAAAAAGTTTCACAGCATCAAATAATATTATCAATATCGATTCAAAAATTCGTTTTCCCAACGCACCGCACTTTTCTCGTTCGAATTTGATCAGCGGAAAATCTTTGTCTTCATTGCAATTACCAACCCCTTCATTGTGCGCTGGATTTATGGATCCGAGGATTTATCGCACATGCGCGAATGCGAATTCTGATTGCAAAGTATTGGGCGGCTGTCCACGAACTTTATTCAGCCCTTACCTGGAAGCGGCGATGACCTTCGCCGGAGCAAGGTCGACAAATGGAACCCCGGGGGTCGAGGAACACGTTGGACGTGTTCCTCCAGGCGACGCCAGAGCAAACAAATGCTCACCCACGAGCTATTTTTAACAGATTTAACAAATTTATCTACGGTTTCTGCTGCTCGACTACAAATTGGATGAAAATACCGTTAGTCTACATATACTACCAGGATTTTGCATAGCCCTTTTTTATTTCAACTAAAAAAATCGCCTGAAATGTGAATAATCTTTCATAACTAGAATTTAATGAGATTTTAATGTGAGCAATATTTATTTAAAAATTTTTTGCTGCCGCAATGCGAATGAGCAGCCATAACTGTTTATACTATTTTAAGTTATACAAAAATAAATTATTAAGCCAACAACTTCATGCGTATTACTCAATCCATTATCAATACCATATCTTTGTAATATTTTAAAACTGGTATTTATTACTATGTTATCATTAGCTCTTTTACGCTATTAAAAAATAATTGTTATCGATAAATCGTTTAATATTGAAAATAACTAATCTTATATTAATTAAATCTCAAGATTACCAGCATGTGTGTAGTATTTAAATGAAAAGAACGAACAGTTAGATATTAATTTTCAACTAACGTGTTTCGTTACCGATACTTTTCAATGTACATTTATAAGCACATAAGTAAAAACTGACAAAATCAAACTATTTTTAATAATTGATTATTGATAATTATTGTCAAATGCTCTCATTAAAGGTAATCAATCTATTATATAACTTTTCAAATTACTGTTATGTAAAAATGTAATGAAAAAAAAATCAACAGAAATGAAAGTTAAAGGTATTCAAGCTACGCTGTTATGTTTTGAAATGAAATTTTTATGGAGTCTCCATCAAACATACAAACACTGATCGACCAGATTAATTTATGTTTAGTAAATTATTATAATCGTATAAATCTTATTGAAGTTAATAATTTAATCAATTAGTTATTAAAGTTAATTAAAATTTTATTAAATATCCACAATGCACGTTTTAGACACAAAGTATTATGAACGAACATTTACCATCAAATTAAAATACCGCGCCACAAAATATTCTTTTTGAATGCCATCTTGAATATTTAAAAACATTTGTAATAATAAATATTACTTTGAATATAAATATTCTTGAATTTATAGTTAATTGCTAGAATAAATATTGCATAACAACAATACTTACTCTAATGTAATAGTTATTCCAAAGAGTGTAGAAAGTATATTTTATAATTTTTGAAAATTATATTTATTAGAATCATAAGAAATTGTTATACGAAGTTCCTTGTCATTTTTTAAAATCTTTTACGTAATCTATAAATGATGCAATGCAAATTATTAAAATTGTAATTGATGAAGTAGTAAATGAAAAATTGAAACTGACAAATATATAAAATATGTCGGAACATCTTACATTCGTCAAGGATATATAGAAATTGCATGGATAATATTATGTCATTTGGTGTACACTAAAAATATAGTTTTATTAGAATTAATAAAATTAGTATTTTTAAATAAATAAATAATAGTATTTTAAAATTAGCATCATCAAAATGTACCTAAAAATAACAACATTTTTATTTATAACCTTATTTATTTATTAATATAATGTACTTCTCTTTCGTGTATTTTTGTATGTTAGGAGCTCTAAATTAGAATATTTAAGATAAGATTTTTTTCAGAATTAATTTTATAATTACTTTTTTTAAATATAAATATTAAATATACTCATTAAAATAAATTTTTTTCTGAGTAAAAATCTTAAATAATGTAAAATATTACATTATTTAATGAATATAATTCATAATAAATAATATAATTCATTATAATAATGAAAAGCTGATTTAAAACATTAATCTATATATCTTTAAAAAATAATATTGTTTTTTTATTTAAGATAATATATAGATCTATAATGGGTACATATTTTAATTATTTTTCTAGCTGAAGATGTAATTTTACTTTTAAAATTGATTATCTGTTGTAAAAATTTTTTTTATGCGTACTTTAAAAAATATAAGTATATTTATTATTTGAAAACGTATAGAAATTGATTATTATAGTAACTTTTAAAAATTCTTAGGGCGTGGGTGGATTGTAGGTGTATAGCTATAGAGTAATGAATTGAATATAAAGAAAAAAGTTTATTGTGTAGTTTACAAAGCAGAAATATGTATTATTTCGATTCGACAAAGTAATAATGTAATATAATATGATTGATGATTTTAATAAATTATACCGTTAAGAGCGAAGAAATTTTTACAGATTGGACAATTTAACAAAAACTTTATAAAAGTAATTTTTATTTTTGTCATAAGAGGAGGTTAATGAATGCGGGGGAAAATGAACATAATTTCGTTGTTGGTTTTTCTATCGGACGTATCATTTCTCTTGATAACTTGGAAACGGAAAAGAAGAATATCCGCTTCAGCGTCGAATGAGATTGACATTCGCAAATACGAGGCTCGGAGTCCTTTAGTTTAACCGCGAATCCTCTGCGATGGATCCGCCAGATATATCGCGTCGATATGTCAACTTTGGGTCCAGAACAAAAATGAACTACGGATGTAATATCTTTGAACTCTGCGCAACTCCATCATCTCCCATCGCATACTTAAATTAGACGAGAGTGGATGCTCAACAAGAATAGAAATGAAAACGTGTGCTGGTTTTTATTTTTTGGATTCAATTAAATTTCGTTTTACATCAATAGAGGTGCCTTCAAATTTATTTAGGCCGTAGAAAACTTTATGAAGTGGGGAAATGACAAATTTGTTACTTTGACATTGCCAGAGAAAAAGCGCTGTACATCAGGATGACTGGAGGGAAATACTTAACACGGTTATGACTCGAATGATATAAAAGGAAAGCGAATGAAAAGGAAAATTGAGGCTCCATATGGAAGTGCATTAAAAATTAGAGTTCTTTGAAGCGAACTTTCAAAGGATTGGAAACTCGATTGAAGAGACAGGGAGCAAAGGACCAAAAGTATAGAGTGCTCATTTCGTAATTTGAAGTCTCATCTAATAGGCTTTCGCTAGTTCTGTAACTGTTCTCCCAGACTCTGAATTTCGCTCTTTTCCTCTCTTTCCCTCTCTTTCCCTCTCTTTCCCTCTCTTTCCTTCTTTTATATCAGATGCTCGCTTCACGATAAATTTCCGTCCTGCATTCCGAATAACGTGTGGACGCATATAAAGTTCCGCTCGGAGAAAAAGCTCGCGCACTCTGCGACATGTTAATACAACGTAAATTGGATGACTCATGGCTCACGCGAGCGAGCGACACGCTTGTGCGTTAACAGTAAATTTCCTTTAAATTTTATCCCCTCATTTTTATTTTTACTATTTTTTTTTTATTTTATTTTGGCTCGGAGAAGCAGACGCTCGCGTGCTTCGGACGCCGAGGGAGAGATAGTTTGTTTCGCTAAATTAGTTTCTACGCGATTTTACAATTTATTAGTCATAATATTAATTTGTACAACAGCGATTAACCTTTAGTTTTTAATTTAGCCCAATGGTAATTTTAAATCTGCTTAAATAAATAAATGAACATGCGTGCACTCTTGCCTACATACTTACGTCGAAATATGTGAGCTGAAAAGCAGAACTTTCTTTGAATGATTACTAAAATGAGAATTCGCTTATCTTTACTCAAAATTATTATGTTTGTAGCACAAAATAATAGTTATTCATAGGAAGAAAATTTAGCCACGTAATATTTTTTTCCCACGTTCAGCTTAAATTATATAATATTTTCTGCTAAATTTCTCTTTTTGTATAATTAATTTACTAATTAATACGATTAGCATAATTTTTCAGTTTAACTTTTGTGCAAGATTATTTATTATTGATGCCTTCAATAATTCATATTGGATTATGCTTTGTTTGTGTAAACTCTTTTAAGGAATGTTTATTACCAATTTTGCATAAGACTCATCGTATTTTGATAAATTAAGAGTGTTTAAAAATACTTTCTACGCTCATTATTTCCCACAGAGGCTTAAAAATTTCCGTATTTACGGTTCGACAAGTGATTAAATCAATTAGCCGCAAATTTTCATTAATTTAATAAATCGAGGCGCGAATAAATTCTCGAATTAGGCGATGAAGCAATGCCGTCAGTCCAAGCAATTTCTTAAAGCTCCCTAATTGTTTTGTAATCCACTGTATGAAAAGACAAAAAAAAAATCAGTGCGTCTCTCTAGTCGGACACGATATATTAATGCAGGAAGACCAATGGTTCATAATAGAGAGAGAGAGAGAGAGAGAGAGAGAGAGAGAGTGAGTAAGAGACAGCCAGACAGACAGATATACATACAGACGGAGGGAGAGAGAGAGAGAGAATATAATATACGCGTATAGCATTATACGGTTGCGTGATGTCGTTTTGTCGCCTTTTTCCTCTTTTAGCTAAGCAGACGCGTTCAGTGCCCCGATATAAATAGAAACAAATTACGCGACTGTTATTAAACAAGAACGATTTACGATTCGCGCAACTCGAGCGCACCTAACAAACTCGTAAGAGGGTCGAGGGGAAGGGACTGGAATTACCAAGAGGCTAAAATTATTAGGATGAACATATTAATGATGCCAATATCCCTCCGAGGGTACGAGACCAGGGATCCAAAAGAATAATAGCTCTCGTGCTCGCTTTAATATTATTCTTTGACGTTCTCAAATGCGTACTTAACGCTTTGACGACTTAACCTCCGCTTCTGCAATGTTTCTATTAATTTCGACCACAATTTTCCCAATTCTTCATTATCAAAAAATACTTTCGAATCCTTAATCTTCGATGCTACAAACATGCATTATTCTTAAAGTACTTACAATATATTTAAATAGTTTCGAGGCATTACAATCTTGCACTTTGACAAATGCTCGAAAATTTCAATAAAATCTAATTTAAAATAAATGTACACCTATTTTCATTACTGTAGTAATCAGAGTGAACCAATGATTAGTTTGAATCATTCTAAACGCATAATAATTAATCTTGTGTGAGTTTATGCGATTTAGAAGCTGAAATTAAATTTATCATAAAGTATCAAATTACAGCTTTGATGGTCATGATCAATGAATTTATTTTCAAGTACATTGATTTTGTTCGAGAACTTATCAAAATACGTAAGAAGCTTTTAATAAACCTCTGTGATAATCTTTAAAAGTAGCATGGAGTGGTTAAAATCAGTAACCTACACTATCATGATTAAGTGGAGGAGCTAAATTTATGGGTACTTTGAACGTCTAAAAATAATTTTTTATTGCCATAATACGCCACAGTCCTTTACTAGGCGCATTTTAATTTTTACAGATAAACCCTACTTATCCTCTTATGAAATAAAGAGCTTATTCTTGTATTACACTCAATAAACAAAATATTGACAATATCTTGATAACTAAATTTTAATAATTACTTTAAAAAATTGTAACTCTAAACGATACTTTTTCACTGATATTCATTATTGCTGAACTATTATCAATCTTCTTCGCTTTATTTCAACAGTTCATTAATTGTATAATTTCACATTTACTTAAAAAAAAATTATTCCACATCAATCAGAAAGAAAATATGTAGCTTGAAGTTGAATATAAGAAATAAACATTCTTTTAAACACCATATTAATTTTGTTTTAAAGAAAATGCAGAGTACACATACGATGTTTTATTTGAAAACTTCTCTAATTCGTATCATAACTGTCAATCGTTTCTTGATTATATGTATAAACGCCCTGTGAATTAAAGCACCTTCTATTGAAAATATACGAATAAAACATAAATAATAGAGGGGTTATATCCGTAGGTCTGAAAATTTATAATGTTGTTGCTTAGTTTTACTTTTTAACAATAGTGTTTCGTTTTGCTATCCCTTTCATAGTATTAAATAGGATAGAATTTTAATTAAATTTGTGTTTTTATAATTATTAGCTGATTCAGAATCTCATTAAGAAATTGAGTATTTTTTAATTAAACGGAAATTTTGTGTAAAAAAAGTACTTCTCAGCTGTACATAAAGAACTTTAATATTTTTTTCTATGAAAGAATACGTTTAATTTCATTTATTTTATTATTTAAATAATTATAAAATTATAAAACTCTCCATTGATAATCAAGAGTATAAGCTGAAAATAGATAATTATGTTGTATAAAAAAACAAAATATTTGTCATTACAATTACACCCAAAAAAAAGAAGTAAAATATAAAGTTTTTTCGGAAAAACATGTACAAATTTCGTTTACAATTGATCCTAATTATATATAAAATTATTTAATTTAAACTCATTTTAAAATCCTAAAAATTACTTTAACTATTTTCTTAAAATAATTGTAATTACTTTTTATGAATTATAATATTTTATATTAAACTTAAACGTTTAACTTATAATTGTAAGTTAATTAATAATGTGAAATAATAATTTCATATATTGGTATTTATAAGACAAATATAAAATAAAAAAATAATGCATTGATAATTCTCATAATTTATAAAATTATTATTAAATTTAATTAAGTATTTATTGAATTTAAGATATTTTAATTATATTACATTGATATATCGATAATCTTATTAATAATTATGCATTATTGTCTCTTTAATATTTGAAGAATTAATTCTTAATTTTATTATGGTGAACTTTGTAAATATTTTTTCTTTATTATTTTACTACATATTAAGCAATCATATTAAAGTATATTATAGAAAATGTATGTAATTATAGTATTTTTATTTAAATTTAATGTTAACTATTATTAATCGTAACTCTTTCGAATAATTCATTAAGATAATTTACGTCAACACATACACAAGAATCATTATATAATAAATACCCAATTTTTCTAAATGCATGCAAAAAGTTATAATACTTATCAATTTAAACGATTAGAATTTTATTTTTACAAAAGTAAAAGTGTTTTCCATATCATAACCATTGAATATTAATGTGGTTCTTATGAATATATCAGAACGGTACATATAAATAAAAATACTTTTTATTTGAAAATATTTTTTTTTTTTTTTTTTTTTTTTTCAGTAACAGGTAATGGAATAAACTCATACATGTTTTTCTCAATTGAAAAAAAAGGTTTTATTTTTGTTTATATAAAGAAAATAATTTTCATCTACGCATAAAAAAATTATTATTTATATCAGTATTCATTATGTAGGAGGCAATTTATGTAATACGTATATAATCATTTCCTTAAATTACTTTTAATTATAGAATAAATAAAATAATTAACACTGTAAATATATAGATATGGACTAATGAAATAAATAATTTCTCGACAATCAATGAATTTTCCTTAAAAATTAAGTTTATCGTGAATTTATCGTTGGATGTCTGTCTTAGTTTTATGAACGTTACATGAAATTTTTCAATCCAAGAATATATTATTTGAAAAGAGCGGTATAAAAAATCACAGATTATATCGATTATTTAGTTTATAATTAGTTTTAGTAGATTTCTTGGTTGTTTATTAGTGAAAATCTCAGAGGTGCAAGTTATACTTCGCAGGTATGTAAAATCGCAGTTTGGCTTCCTGGTAAGACTCTGATTTTTATCTGCGTCAGATAGATAGAACTCGGATCCAATGAATGCGACGCTCGATGGTTCACCACCTACTGACCGCAAAATATGGTAAATGGAAAAACTATCGAGATTCCCTTCCGCCAACGAGGGTTCGCGCAAATCCCATTGCATATTCAGTAGTACATCACACCTGTATATCGGTGTACCCCCGTGGAGCCACTAATGGGAGTTTTTCGTCGAATGCATTGCCAGTTGAGAATATTAATCTGATGCTAAACTCAATTATAAAAGAGTAAAAATAGGCATTACACGTATTTTTCGCAGTTTTACCTGGATTTTGTTTCTTCCTATTTTTGTGGACTCTGTGAAGAAAGCTATTGATTACCATTCATGAATCCAACATTCTTAAATATGAGATTTTGCGTAAGAGTAGATGCAAAAAAATCGAGGTAGATATTGGGTAAGATGGATGAGGGATTAATATAAAGAATATTATTGGGTGTCACGCGATGTAACGAGTGCATCTGAGTTGCATCTAGACTCAAGACCACCAGCCTCGCCTTTGTTTTTTCTGCGGGTCGTTTGTGCCTGCGTTTTTGCAACTTTTTTCCTCCTCATTTTCCTTCTCTTTTCCCCTCCCTTTCTTCAGTCTTTTTTCAGTAGCACACGTGAGGTATCAAATTGCCCTCGGCGTGAACTGAGAGATGTATTAGCTTTCTCCTCCATATGCGCCTACTTTTCTATTTATCTGCTTTACTCTTCTTTTTCTTTGACACTCCATATTTTATAAAGCTGAGGCTTTGATGGGCATTTCTCATTTATATTTTGCAACCATTTTATTGATCTGCTCTTTTAGCACAGCCTAGAAAATAATTGAAAATTTCATAATATCCGTTTGTAAAATTTTTAATCAATTTTTTAAAAAATATATGCATATTTAGAAATACTATACAAAACTACTGTACATATAGCTGAGCGAATGTAGATTATGTTGTTTGGTATGTTGTTCTCATCAAAGCTAGAAACAATTGAATTCAAAATTATTGGTAAATGAATTTTAAATTATAATAATAAAGGTAAAGATAAAAGAACTTAAGTATTCAACTAGAAAATATTTATAATTGAAAGAAATAATTAACAATAAATCAAAATTTAGTAAATTAAATTAAAAAGTTAAGTTTGTATCAATAATTAGTTGTAATTGCTTAATATTTTGTCATTATCCAATATGTTAAGAATTTGGTGAGGTAGATTGTACATTCAACTGGAAAACTACTGTCGGTGAGTCATTGACCGCTCTTGAGGAAATGTGGACCTCGTGGATCATCGTACGATCGAGATCCTCTATAGTTTTTTTTTTTAGGAATTACATATGAGATATCGAATATTACAAATGTGTACCGGGTGTTTAGATTATCTAGAAATATGAAAGTAAAAAATATAATGCCATCTGCGTATCTGCAATTAATACGAAATAATAAAAAGGCCAAGTATACAAAATTAAATACAAAGTTTCTTCTCATTCCTTATTTTAATCTTATATCTTCTTACAATAATAAAATAATTGCAACAATCAAAACACTTAAAAAATATTATTAATATTATAAGTAATCGTGTGGTTTAATATTTTAAATTGGAGTGTTTCCATTAAAAGAATCAGATTGCTCTCACTAATAAGATTAATACTACTTAGGTAGCAACTTTACTTTTAGTATTAAGAGACATTTTCATGTTCATATACCTGAAATTTATGTACAAAAAAATGAAATTTTTTCAATTCATCTTTCACATGAATTCCAAAATAATCAATTCAAATTTTTTTTAAATGGTGTACATATACTAAAAATTAAAAAAAGTTTCGAAGCAATTTTATAGATTTTAAGTCAAGTATTTATTATATTTACTCAAACAAATGTACCGGAAAAGTGTACGTCGTGGAAAATAGAAGGGGTTTTATAATGCTTATTAAAAAAGAGTAACATACTGGTGAGAGCAATTGAAGGATCAATACTGATCTTTTTTTCAATTTTTTTGAACTTTTATTATAGTGTAATGAGAAAATTATTTTAATATGGAAATAGATTTTATTTATTTAAAAATTTTATCACAATAAATTATATAATAATTAAAAACATTTAAGAAACACTGTACCAATTGAAAATGTATCGTTTCCTGAAAAATTCTAACTGAAAAACATTTTGAGGAATTGGTATTACCACTTTTCTTTATACGATTTAAGATTTATACAAGAAAAGAACCTAATAAAATGTATAATACAATATATATATAATTTCAAAACAGTTTTTTCTCATATCATTAAACTTTTCTATTTTATAAAATTTTTCCATATTTTATTTTTTATATATATATCTATATATATATATATATATATATTTTTTTTTTTATATATTTTTTTTCCTATAGAACACAGTTGGAGAAAGTCGTTATGTATTAATGATTAAGTAGTTAAATGACAGTTTGATATGAAGGTGCAATAAAATTCAATTAGATTGGTAAAGCACCAAATATCATCAACGTATTTAATGATAAAATTTGTGTAATTTATATACGAAGCGTAGAAAATATCAAGAAAAAAGATAAACATCACATATAGCGATTTAATTAAAGAAATTAATTGTACGAATATGTAATAAATCTGTCTTCTATCTTTATTCGATATTATCGATTCTTGTGTTCTTCAATAATATTTCATTATTAATATTTTGTTATACATCAATTATAATTTTTAGGAAATTTTCAATTGTTATTCATTTTTTATTATTACAAAATTCTTAATATAACTTTATTATTATAATCAATTTCTATTAATCCAATTACTTAACTAGTAATTTTATATTATTTATACTGTAATGAGGAAGTAACAATATTTTTGGGTTTACTCAAATGAAATTTAAATTAAAAAAAAAAAAAAAATAATTCGCAAGAATATGGATAAGAAAAAAATATTAAATATATCTTTAACTTTCTCTAAAGCAATCTTTTTAGTTAAAATTTTATAACTTATTTATTTGATTTATTATATTACATATAATTTTAATAAAACTTATTTTGAGTAAAGTAGTATGATTTCCAATTGATAATAAATTCAAACTTCATAATCGTACTTATTTTAAGTCTTACTTAATAATATTTATTTTCCACAGTCATTACTGTTATTTTCTTATATTATTTTTTGTATATAAATTGTATATCACTATAATTATAATATATATAATTTGGATCAAGATATGACAATATTCAATGTACCAATTCTAACTTAAAATTTGAATTATAAATTACTTGCGTACTCTATAAAATTGTAAAGAATACAAACTTTTTCTTCTTGCTCAACGAAAACTTTTGATTTAATTAAAACTCTCTTAAGTCTAAGTCTACTAATGATCTTTTCAACGCATATTTCAACTATAAAATATTTTGGATTTCCAAAGCATTTCTGTAAATTTCTCATTATAAATAATATTTTTTTTATCTCATTGACTTTACCAGAGCTAGATTCGTGTCAAACAAATGTGCATTCTTTTAATATTATGATTACTCGTTGAATCCTTGTCCAATACCAATACGAATGTACTCAACAGTGGAAAGAGGTCAGTCTTCCAAAATTCGATTAGGAAGTTATTAGCGTTAGCCTAGCCACAATTGAAATTGTTAGGCCTTGAGGATCCCGGACAATGTGCCCATGACAAACCATAACTATATCTTGTTCGAGTTCAGGGACAAAGGTCAAGGAAAGGAAACAACAAGAAATCCCAGGAGGACTAACTGAGCTACCAGTTCAATTAGTTAGCAACTCAAACTTGAAAAATTTTCACGATTGACTCCAATACAGACTATGGAGCATAGGATGGAGACTCTAATATCGACGATAATAAACTTTATGATCGGAGTTGCACAATGTGGAACTTTTTATGGATAGGAGAGGAAGGTTTTGCCGAATAGGCTGATGCTGAGATGGCATATCCGCGAGTAGAGCCGCCCTACTTCCCCTCCCCCTCCGATGCAATTTCCACTAATTATTGCATTACGATCGACACCAAGTTATTGTAATATTTCGAACATTCGTTATGTAGGGAGCCAATGGGAGATGGTGTGCGTTCGGAATTTCGCAGGAACGCCCGCGGTTTATGTGTTCGGGGGCTATTAAAATGCGCTAGGAAATGCTGTGCGCTTAATCGGGATAAAAGCAGAAACTCTAAGGAACGCATACTTAGATTTTTTTATGGAATTGTGTAAACGCGGTGGACGCATGAAGCGAAATGGTGTGTATGTGTGTGATCGTTCACGGTGGAGCCGTTGGATCTTCTATCTTTTTTCCTCCTATGCACGTATACGACCGAATCTGTCTCTCTCACCATCGTTTTCTATCGCGCGCAATTTATAATTTCAGGAGACGAAAACGGCCCATTTTGCATTTATATATAATTATCTGTATAAAATCACGAGGGTACGAATTTAGTAAGATTTTAATGGCTTTTCCTTCTGTCGGCAAGCCGGAAGTTTTTTATGCCAGCTTTTTCAAATCAAGGAAATATGTGTGTATGCATGTGCGCGGAAATTTTAAGCGAGCGATACTCGAGAATCCGAACGTTTATCGCGATAATCATAACCACCCTTGTTGCGGGAAAGACAAAAGAAAATCGAGATGTGAAGGGAAGGTCCTGCGACCAAGATTCGTTATTGTAAAATGAAAATCGTCGTCAGCCGTTCAAGTCTCTTGTAAATATTAATTCGTGAAAAATAAAGTTTATATTGCTTGCCGAAATCAAGGAGTTTATTTCATCAAAAATCCGATCCAGTTGTTCTACGATTTACATGGTGCGTATGTTACTTATTGGTGTGTGTGTGTGTGCGTGCGTGTGTGTATTCTTCTGTGGAAAAGATAAAGACAGAGACAGAGAGAGAGAGAGAGAGAGAGAGACAGAGAGAGAGAGAGAGAGAGAGAGAGAAAAAGAGAAACAGTATAAGAAGCAAGCTGTCTTCTTTTTAAAACGGTCTTCAGGATTTTTTTACTAATAAAATATTATTCGTATTCCTCGTTTTAGCCATACTAATTAAACTTGTTAAGTGTCTTACTCATAAATAAATATCAGAGTTACGTATTGCGCATCAAAACAACTTACTCTTCCGCTTTTCAATTGAGGCTACTTTCAAATTTTCTTAAAGGCTCCTCTTCGTCACTTTTTCATAATGTGCAGCATTTTTCCGCACTTCTATGTATGGCGTTAAAGTGCAGGAAGTGTAAACCAGGAAATACTTAACTCTATATCTAACAGTTTTTTGAGAAAGAAACAATTTAATCTTATTGTTTATTGTTAAAAAACTATCAGAATAATTAATTCAACTATTAAAGCTTATAACTATGAATTTTTATAGTTTAAAAAAATATTTAATGTACTTATAGCAAAATTGAATGTGTACATTTTTTCCTATAAACGACAAATAAAAATCATAAATTTGCATAAATTCTTATTATTTCGATTAAAATCAAACGAAAGCAATAATAAAAAAAATGAAATAATATAAAGAAGTGTCTAAATAAATAAAATAACCTAGTAGGGAGTGGCCAGATTGTTAATTAAATATCGAGTATATTTATTTAATCACAAGTCTCCGCAATCAAATAATCTAACAAATCTATAATTCACAAAACCTCTTTTGACTAAAGTAGTATCATTTCTAAACGATAATAAATTCAAACTTCTTAATCGTGCTTATTTTAAGTCTTACTTAATAATATTTATTTTCCACTATCATTACTGTTATTTTCTTATATTATTTTTTGTACAAAAATTATACATCACTATATGATTCTTCAATTGTTAAAGATTATTTTATGTAAAACTAGATGTTTTAGCGCAATGATTTCATTTTGTGGTGTGAAAGATTACTCTTTCAGTTATGCGCCTTTCGTTCGGCACTTTTTCACGACGAACGAATAATTTTAGGTTTATTTATTTTTAAGGAAAGAAGAAACTATTTACTTTTAAGTGTGTTTAATACTAATATACAGTTTTATCTCAAGGACAGACAATGAAAATCTGAATAAAAACTATCTCTAGGATATATTTATATTATTTTGTCAGTAAGAATAAGGATACATGAAAAGGATAAAAATAACAATTTTTCGATTTTCAATATTTCAACTTATAATCGGAATTTCCCCATTAGCAATTTTAATACTTACTAGAAATTGTCGCTAAAGCCTGATGATATACTTCATACACATACTTTCAATCTTATCTAATTGTTTTATTAATATTATAATATTACTTATATACGCAGACTGTATCTTAAATCTATATTTAAACCTGATTTTTTGATTTTTTTTTTTTTAACATTTTTATTTTTTTTTTTGTAACTTTTGTAATTTTGTTTATACTAATTTTGATTTTGGTAAAAAAATAAGAGTTTTATTTCTATACGATATTTAATTAATCAATTCAAAATAGTTCAAATCATGAAAAAGAGAACTAAAAACTACAAATATCAAGTAGTTTTGACACAAGAAAATATAACCGGTTGACGTTGCGTCTTTGAACTCCTTCGGCTAGGATCTGATTAACCAATTCCAAGGAGTTGAGTCATCTTGACAACAATAAAAATCTTGCTACAGCAAGAAACGAGACAACGAGAAAGAGAAAAAGAGTGAATGAGCAAAAATAAATGCAACATGCTTTTTTCCTTTTATGAATCATTTTGTTTTACTTTATATTTCTGAACTTAGAGCACAACACGCAACACGTCTCCATGAGATAATATGATCTTTCTTTCGACATAGAACTAGCCTTCCTTTTTTAAAATGTATTTCAAAATAATAAGTATTTTTAAAAAAATTGTTTTGATTTAAAAAAAATCTTTTGGAAAAAAAGATTGGAAACATCTGAAATAATATTATTGACTCCGGTATTATCTCTAGTAGCTTGAACGACCTGTGGGCGATTAAAGTGTCCTATTTAGATTCATCTTCAAACGAGTTAGTGAATACTGCTATTGAATTTACAAATTTTCTTATACGGTTCGAAATTTGATTGAGATTGACAATAATTGAGGTTAAATATTGTGTAATTGGCTCATGGATAAAGGGTAAAACACTGATTTTTTTTTCAGAATATGGGTATTGCTTTCTAAAATGTGTCCTCAATTTTGCAATGTAAAAATTTTGTTATGCTCTCAAATAGACATCTATGAAAGCTCGATTGGACAGCTCAGAAAGCAAGCACAAAAAATAGTGATCAGCTTGTAATTCACTTGGAGGACCTATTAAATGGCGATCCCACTTATCTTCTCTCCATTCTCCATTTTTTTCAGAGTAATTTGAAGATCTTCTGGAACATGAACTCTTTCCAAGAGGTATTCCATCATTTATGGGCTTACAGAATACTAATCTGCCATTCTTGTTTCAATAAGCCGAGTTCTTGGTGAAGGCTATTCCTTAACCTGGGCTCATCAAACAAAACCCCCCTTATTAGTGACTTTGGACTATTCTCAAGAGTAACCTTCAGTTTCTCTTCCATGCTAAGTAAACTCGCCAGCGTCTGGTCCTCACTGCCTGGAGGATGTCAGAACCAAGTCAATTTTAACTGTTGGAAAAAGCAGAGTTATACTCAAACGTAGCAATTTAATATGCACAAAATATATTTATAAGTAATCGTTGTTACCTGACAACGCATAACGCTAAGTCGTACTGATAAGATTCACAATGCACAAAAAGAACTTGCAAACTCTTTTACGTATCAAAAGGTATCGCGCTATTATTCGCCCCTGTATTTATTAGTTCGGCGTGAAGTGACCTCAACAGGTTATAAGGCTATACGCTGTTGGTCATCTAGAGAATCATTCCCCTGATCATCATATTATCGGTGCATATTCCAACATATATAAGTTTACAATTATCCTTATTTATCACCTTATCAAATGTCCTAAATCAAGCACCATATTTAATTTTAACCATTTAGATAATTGAATAATTATGGTTTATTCAATAAACATATTTCATTTTATCTAATTTATGTATTTTATATTTTATTATAATTATTTATTTATTATTTATTTTATTATTTATTTATAATTATATTATTTGCTATCCACGCGTGCTTTCCCTTGCGCATAACGGCAAACTACCCCAGCACATCTTTAGATTCGATATACAACGAAATTAATCTCCAAAATTCCTGACTGGTTAAGGATTCATGATTATCCATAATTATAAATGAAACTTAGAAGAAATCTGCGAAATAAAAAATTTGGCTCTAAACGCGAGATTTATCGGGTGCAGCGTATGTGGTAAAACAAAGTGAAGAAGGATAGAATGAATAAAAATGTGCCCGATGTTTCGTTGGATTAACACACGCACGCGCGTACACACACGCACGCACATACACACAATATTAACTTTAATAATTTAAGAAAACCTCTATTAATCTAATAAGCCATAAGGAATTATTAGATGAATAATGCATCAGAAACATATAACATATATGCATTTCTTAAATATCAGTTAATAATATTTATACACGTATTAATGAACATGCGATTATTACCTTTTTTGAGTTACTTTTCTAGTGATTTATGAATTTAAAAATAAATCAATAAATACAGGAGCTTTTTAAATGGTCAATAAAGTAACTAAATATATAATTTAAAAAAAATAAATACTCATTAAAAAAATTTTATCACAAATTTTTATAATAAATAATACAGTAATATCTATATAAATACATTTTTAATAATAAATTAATAAAACGTTAAAATTTAATATATTCTTAATTGAAATGTTTACAAACTAAAATTGTTAAAATAATAACATTATTTTACTAAGTTACATAGTTTGTTGACATTAATAATGTAATCTGTTAAACATACATATTTTTAAGAATACAATTATTTAATAATTTTAATTTTAATTTTTCTTTTTTTTAATTAATAACATTCTTGCCCTAAGAATTTTATAAATTCCACTACAATTTATTTTCTTTTCAAATTAAATTCTTTTTTAATTGTATCCATTATTTGATTTTTGAATAATTATAAAATTGATAAAATTTATTTTAAGTTTTCATTTTTTTGATATCTATCATAAATGTTTTTTCTGTAACTTATTGTTTATCTTTTCAAGTGTTGCACAAAAAATAATCTGTTAATGTTTATAGTTTGATTTTACGTATAGTTTTTTTTTTCTAAAATTTCGATTGCGTATCCTCAATATTAAAATTATGCACAACCTATTTTATAAGATTATTATAGTGTTAATTTATTGCTTTATGATTAGACAATACATTTATTTCGAGGAACAGTTGCGTTGTAACTAAATTTATTGAAACATTTATCTATCGCGCAATAGAAAACCCTCGTGTTTTTACTGCGTTGGCGTGTCCGGTAATTATCATACAAACTATACAATTCTATAAAGTTCAAATGCTATTCATAAATCACTGGTTAATTTAAAACGACAATTAAGAGTTGATAGTATTACATATATTCGAATACACGAGATTATATTTGTCACGATATAAATAAAATTCGTACTTGTTTCATCAGTAAGCTACTGAGAAAATTGAATTTATATAATCGAATTTTTATTTACAAAATGACCAATATTTGACTCGGTTGTTTTTAGTTGACTCTCAAGGCATTTTAATTGTAATTTAACAAAGTTTGAAAAGATAGATCGATTATTAATATTATTGCTAATATCTATTAATTTTTCAGCTCAGGTTTTATTGCAATATAATCTATAAATACCTTTTCTTTTTAATTGAGACCATTCAACACTAAATTCGTTACAACGTTTAATATTATAATGTAATTAAAGCATTAAAGAAAAAGACAAATTTATTGCGCGAACGTGTCATCGGTTAATGATTTTACATGCATATTGTGACGTTACTCCGAGAGCACATATAAAACAGATTAAAGGTATGAGTTGTATCGGGTTAACGACCTCTGGAGCTACACATACACACGATTCCCGAGCATAAGGTCTTACAATGTGAATGTGTTGTAACGCAAAATGCACTCATTGACCTTCATTATGATACCGGATGTTGGAGTATGATAGATACATCTATCGGTATTCAGTTTTTTTCAGTATTGTAGCTAAGATTTTATGACAAATTGAAGCGAGTGCCATTAAAAATAAAATGAATACAAGAGACTTTCATTCGACACTCGGGAATTAACAGAGCATATTTGCAAACATTTTAGGCTTATCCATTATGAAAACTATTGTAGTTTAAAAATTATTAGTTGACAGCTGAGACTATCGCAAATAATCATATATGATGCAGATAGTTCTATGGTTGTGATCGAGAGCACCCAACATCCGCATTTATTGTCCGAGATAACGACCTTCGAAGTCTTTTGTATATTTTTGGATTTCTTAAGTTGGCCTCTAATCTTTTGCTACCTTTGGAGATACCTCAATAACAGTGTTTAATTAAGTTTTTATCGTTATTTCAAAAGCTAGTGAGCAATAGTGAGGTCTCAAGGATCGTTGCTCCATAAGACAACTGATAAACGATGTACATTGCGCCCTCGGCTCGCTTATCAAAACTTGCTCTTTTCTAGAGCTCAACACGATAAAGTGCCCGTGGACATGGACATGGACATGGTGGAAGAGAGAGACAGAGAGAGTGAGTGAGAGGCGATATAGCAAAAAAGAAGGACTCCACCCTCGCATTCCGATTTCTCGTTTTCACTGGCAACGACCGATGAGTGCGCAAAAGATCTAGGTTCTTTCGGATCCCGTGATCTTTCTCCGGGATCGCGTCATTATTTCTCGGGTTAATTGATTAATGCGTCCGCGCAATTAGCGTGCGATAGATTTTAAAAACGCGAATTAAATTATTGCGCGTGTTTATTATTTCTTACCATTCAATTAATGATGATCAATATCGAGGGCGAGGGAAGAAAAGGAACGATCTATCGGCTGATCCTTTTCACTTTTGAAGCGTACGCTCGGATAAAACAACCAAAAACTCACACCGGAGACTGTCATAGCCAGTAATATATAATGCATTGTGAAAGTATAGGACTTTTTTCCGGGGCACTACAACTACCACTAAATCATAATCTTTTATATAAACGAGCGGAGAAACAAGAAAGTCCGCAAATCAGTATGAAATCATACCCACATGTGGTTTCTTGGGGATAATCTATAGAGGATTCTACACGATTTCATTATACTCGGCTTGGAAATGTCTTTGGGCGATTGTATTAGAATCAGATAGCAGAGCGCAAAAGTGTAAAAAACGGATTTTTGTCTCGTGGTATCAGAGCTTTTGGGTCACACGTCATAATGTTGTATGGCCAAGTCACTCCTCTTATTTCGTTGTATTGTGATAAGTTTTCCGGTCTCTTTGCGATTGGGACTCGAACAAAAATGTGTCCCACGGGTACGGGCTTTCTTCAAAACTACGTCCAGAGAATCTCAAGTTCTATCTCCAACCACGTGAATTGCAAAGTTCGGTTATTGACCGCGACTGATTGATGTTTTGGATCCTAAGATGTGATGTTGATCATCACGAGGCGTAAAGTCCGAGGTGCGTTGCGCAATTTTTCGTTTTCACAACTCCGGAAATACTAATATTTAAATTAAATTGCGTTACGCAAATGTTTCAAAGCTGATACAAAATTTAAATCGATATCTTTATTTTTTATTTAAAATTTACATACGACATTGATAGTAGAAGGAACATTCATTTTTAAACATGTGAGCACAGTTTTGATTTTGTATGTAACAATGCCATTATTGTCTAAACGGAACAATGTATCTAAACAGATCGCCATTTATAATTGTATCTAATCTTGTTTTAATAAAAGAGAATAATAAGATTTAATTAATTTATAGAGCAAACCCTTACATTTTCTCAGACATGCTTTCTAGGCCCACCAAAAAATAAATGTATTCAAAATAATATAATGCAAACCACATCTAATCGATATATTTATTTATGATGGAAAGACAAATAAAAATGTTATTTATGTGAATTGAATTGAATAAAACCACTCAATATCAAAAGTTTATTATGTTGTAATTAATTAATGAGGAGCATTAAATAGATTCGATACGAATTCAATTTTCTCAGTTTAAAATTTAGTATCAATTGAAAGAATCTCGATTTAATTAAATTTCTGATTTATAGCGTATAATTTTAAATCTGAGAAAATCGATGAATCAACAATAAATAGTGAATTTGATCTGGATATGATCATTGAGTAGTACAATCTTATAAATTGTCTTATCATCCATTGTATTCACCTGGAACAATTGAATTTATAAATCATTAATACGGTAAATGCTTAGCCGAGATGTTATTAAAGTGTTTAATCTCTTTAAAATTACAAATTTGTCTGTTGGGCACAGTTTTTACTGGAATTTATTTCGTTTGAGAAAATGATTGCAATCAAGCATAATAAGCGCTTCATAACTTAATCGACTTACGTAGAAGAAAAATCGTAATCGCGTTTGGTATTTATAAGTGTAAAACACACCTCAGCATCATCCTCACGAAGAAATAGAGAAGTGAAAGATCATGATGAAAGGATCTCATTACAAGTTAACGTGGAACGGTAGCACTGTTGACTCGAGGATTCACGACTTCTCATCTCCTCTCCAAACCTCCTATGACGAAGCCGACCCGAGCACACGGTCTGTAACCTTCAAAAGGTCACGAGGCTATGGTTAATACACGTTCTCTGCACCCAAGATTTAAGGATTAATCATCCCCTCACCATTGGAGTTACCAATGCTCTCCTTGTGAACCTGACAATATTAAATTAGGGATTAAGCTTTGATTCGCAATGGTAAGAAGATCGATGAACCCACTCGTCTATTTTAATTTGTTATAAAAAGTTAATATTAATTTAATGCGTTGCGTGCAAAGATTTAAAATTTTAGCAATTGTCACAATAAAAACAATACAATAGGTTTCAATAAATTCAAGAGAATTTTAACAGCTGTTAGAATTTAAAAATTTGAGTATTTTTACATTACAGCACTGTAAATAACTTAAAGTATACTTAAAATGCTACAATACACGTAATAACCACAACTACAGATTAAAATTACTTCTACTTGACGAAACAAATACCTGTTTTGTTGGTTGGATAATTTATATAGAGAAGCTTACCTCGTAACAACTTTGACGTATTCAACGATATATCACTTTCTAAAAATACTTGTCAAGACTTCAATAAGTACACAACCGTTTTCTAGGTTCCAAATAGAAAAAAGGTGAGAAGTTGATGCTCAATATCAGTGAAAAGGATACTGCGACTTCCCACGCCGTCCAACTTCCGAATTTGTGGAACGAATGAATCCTCTTTTAAAATTTTCTTTGAATCGGTCCAACAACAGCATTTACTCGCTGTTCACCTACTTTTGAACGTAACTAATGAAAATTTGTCGGGTTTTCGTTTGTCGACGCCCTCCATTCAAGGCCAAATTCAAACGATCCGTTTGAATTTGCAGGACGTGTTTGTGATTCCTTGAAGCAGTGGTTTTGCTCGCTAATTACATCGACGTCTTTTGCTTTTCGGAATCCTGGCTTTTCACTCGAAGAACCTCTCGATTTGCAATATAATTTGCATATGGTAAATTATAACTTTCTGGTGCAGCAAAGAACTTTTCGAAAGTTGGTAGGAGTGTGCGATTGATTGCGAATCCATAAGAATGCCCGCCAACATTTTGTAAACATTCCTTGCGCTTAGGGGAAGCCAATGATTAATGTAAGTGTTTCGTTCTCCAGCATTTAAAATATTTAATAGTTATTCATTATGAATCTCGGAATTGTAATGAAAACTAATTTTAAATATAATATACATGCAATCATGGGGAAGAGTTATTCTTTAAAAAAGGAAAATCAAATTTAAAGTACGAATACTGATAAAAATGGAATTACAAGATAAATATAATTGTATTTTTCACCTCCAATATCTTCCAAAAAATGTATGCATTTATCAGTAGAGTTCAACAATTGATATGAGATTTGTTTAACCAAAATAATATTGTAAAGATATTTTGTTCAATTTATTATTAATAATAATACTTAAACCTTTACGATGGCATGACTCTAGAATTTTTTTATTAATTTTTTTATTTAGAAAATATTTCGAGACTGCATTAAAATTTGGTTAAAATTATGACAACCTGTTGACAGGATCTATTGTAACGGTTTAGATTGCATCGAGATAGTAGAAGAATAACGGCGATGCAACATTAAGAAACTAGTATGAGATATTAATACTGTTGCAGCATAAATTTACTATAACAATAATAAATTAAAGTGAGAAAACGATCGAAATAGACAGGATACGTTCCACCTATCAAAGGTCACAATAATATTTTTATAGTGGTACGTTCAAATTATACACTGCATTTACGTTCCGGATCTTTTGTGTTTTTTTAATAATAAATCAACAATTTTTAAAGTATTTTACATGTTTTTTATTCGGTTAATAAGCAACTCATCATTTTAATATGTTTTTGGTTGGTCCTACACACACAAAAACGCGCACGCTCGCGCGCACACCCACACACACACATTGGTAGATGCATTTGGATAACAAACAAATATTTTTTGATCGATATCACTAATACGATAGCAAGCGAAATTTAAGGTAAGGAGGTAAATTGCATTTGGCTTCACAGATATATATCGGGAAAAAATTTTAGCAAAAGTTAACGGCCACGGGATTTTTGGCGACATTTTCCACAGATGCAAAAGCAGTAAATTTTCTCGATCGGACAATAGTTCACTGTTAGGCGCTAAACAATTGCTCATCCCGGACCTCAGCACCTCCCTCAGTTTCTCCAACATCCGCGCCTTATCACCGTTATCAAGATGAGAAGGAGCACAATAACTCAGACTCGGTCGCCCTTGTGGGGGTCGGGTAGAGTCAACAAATAATAGACACGTTTTCTGTGTCCTTGTCTTATACGGTTACTGATATATTTCAAGATCGGCCACGGTAGATTGACCGACCGGTAGCATTATAAAAGACGAAGCAGTGCTTGGAATTCCTGATAGGGCCGCATAAATACCGAGTCCTCGGCCAGGACAAGTGACGGAATCCTTGCCGGTGATAGAGATTGATCACGATCTGCATATGCTTTATTCCTTGCTAATATTATTATTATTGTTGTTGTCGTTGTCGTTGTCGTTGTCGTCGTTGTTCTTGTTGTTGTTGTTGTTGTTGTTGTTGTTATCATCGTTATTGTTATTTATAGGACTGGAGAGAAAAAGAGGAGAAAGCGGCTTATTAAATGATTCGTACTTTGTCTTTTTAGACGAATGCAAGGAATACGTTTCATTTTATCAGATTTTTTGCTCCGCATTGATATTATTATTGTTTAAAAGCACAAACACACAAAATTGTATTAAAATTATACATACATGTTATTGTGAAGAATTAATTATTGCTTACAAACTTATTCAACTGATTAATTGCATAAATGGTTACATTTGCTTTTAATACAAATCTACTTTCAATTTTACTAAATACTTTAATCATTATAAATTTGAATGGCTACATAATAAATTATAAAATTATTAATTGTCATATCTTTTATTTAATAAAAATTAGTTGTTTAATTTATTCGTCGTTTCTATGTTTGGATAACATTGTAATTAATTATTAAAAAAAAAAATATTTAAACTTAGTGATAATTATTTTGAATGAAGTTTTAATTATGAATATAAAGAACTGCGATAATAATAAATTTTTTAATTTGATAATAAAACTACAATGTATAGCTTTTAAATATTATAAATTTACAAAAATATTACTAAATCATATGATATAATATAATTGTAAGGTAAAATAATTCTACAGTACAATTAATAATGCAGTAATAATTAAGCTCACGTAAATTGAGATGAAGGGAACAGGTAGCTTGAATGGAAAATAAATGAAAGAATAATACAAGAAATTTTAGTAATAAAAGAGCAGAAAGTATGAATGCTTTGATTAAGTTGAGATGAGAATATAATATATATATATATAATATAATACAGTGTTAAATTGAATAGAAGTTGATAATGATGAAATAATTTTAATTAATAATTTTTGTATTAAGAAGGCGCTTGTTTCTTTTGAAAATCTACATCAATATCTATAACGATTAAAAATCATATTTTGAGAAATATTTTGCTGGACTTGTAAAAGCTCGTCATCAATTAAGATTTGTTGTATCTTGTAAATATTTCTTGAATACCAATGGTTGCCCGAGTGTACCACCAAACCAGAAAATGATTTAAAAAATCTCAAACAAAGCCACTCTAGCGCTCGGTTGTCTCGGTACCAAAATCCGGTTAGCACCCGTAAACAATCTCCCTATCTCCTCGGAACAGTAGAGCGGAACTCTAGCTCAAGTCCCCGGTTCACCGGTTAAAAATCACCAGGGAAAAAATGAAAAAATAAAAATTAAAAAACAATAGAATTGCCGGGTTTTTTTGTTGTGCCACTCGAGCATTCCGGTTTGGCATAAGCGTTCCTCAAGTCCGATAAGCTCCGCGATCCGAAGCTCCCCAGGTTTATCGTATATCGCGATGGCAGAACTAGTTTGTGTACCTACCACAAGAACGAGCGAACAGAATGGAATAATGTGCGTCGCGCTCATTGTGCACTCGCCTTTTTGCTTTATTTGTTTTGCGCGAAACTCGTTCGCTCCATTTTTTTGCGACGCGTGCACGAGATACCGCTGATGCTTCTTTGCTCGCACGTAACATTGTGACACTTTAATTTGCATATTTGACTGATAGTGGTAAGAAGACACCCCAAACCCTCTCCCTCCCTCACCCGCTTAATAACTATTGCTACGAGCTTTAAGAAGAATTGACATATTTCACGATAATAATAGTCGGAGAATTCACTTTTAATCCTTTTATTACGCTTATACACGAGTGCCTCCTTGTAGAGAATTCGGAATTTCGTAGCGTAAAAATTTTCTAGGCATTTGCATTTTTAAATTTATAATTAAATTACACTCTCATACTCATTTCATAAAACCTGAGTTCGATTTTATGCGACAGCTTATTATAGTGTTACGCGGGCTAGGGTATAAACGACATTTCTCAATCTTTAAACGATTTATTTTTCATGCTTAATAATCGTTGCATCGATTATTTTTAATTTAATATTATATAAACAATACATTGTCCACACACAGCAACTTCTCTTTAAAAAGCTAACTCTCAATACGGTAATATTCGTCCGTTGTAAAAATCATTTGAATTTTCAAAAATGCCAATTGGTCGAAGGAGTATAAAAATGCATTTTATCTTATTACGGAAAAAAAAAATCAATTTCGTAACTGATCTCTTTATAATTATTTAAAATTAACATAAGTACCTCGGCTTGAGAGATGTAATTTCATTTGAAGAGCATAGGCATTTGCGATTCGAACGTGGTTGATCGATTCGAGGTAAAAATAAGGAAGATCGTGGCGATCATCATGTGCAGGTGTGGGGGAGGAGAATTGCGAGTAATATCATTGACTAATTTTCTCCGTCTTCTTCCGCAAAAGGGCGCGAGTCTCCTTTGAAACTCGTAATATCCCTTTATGCTTGTCGCTTTGTCCGAGTTATATGGATTCGATTGTTCGAATAGGTGGTATCTATTTATATTTCCGCGGGCATTCTCCTTCTAAATGCATAACAGTAAACGTTGCTCACGCGCCTCGAGTGCGAGAGAGACGGAGGTTGCGCACCAGCTGTCGCGTTAACGCATGTAAAGTAAGCCTAACGACCAACCAAAGTTACACTGTTCCGCTCCTCCTGGAGTAGAGCAACCGACTCCTGCTGCAAAATTCCCGGACACAATGGTGCGCAAAAGATTTAAATAAATAAATAAATAAATAACGATCAAGTCCTGGGGGTTGGAACGAGGAAATGTTACCGAATTGCGAATTCGGTTAATGGAAGTGGTGACCGCTAGCAATTAAGTAGTCTGACTCTCTAGCTCCGATGCCGCATAACGAAAAAATATCTTTGCAGCTGTGCGTTTCGCGTTGTGCAGATTGTCTATTGCGGCTTATCGATAACGGAGAAAAATATAACACAAAGAGAAAGGACTCGCGCAATCCGCCCAACCACCTTTATAACTTTCCTTCGGCATTTTTTCTTCATTACTGCTGTCTTACATTTGTAATTTAGATTTTATTAATGCCCCTTAAGGTTTCAGTAGCTTTGGCTAATCGTGGCGCAAAGTTAGAGAAATGATCACGTTTAAATTCATACGCGTTTCATGTATGAATTTTATTTTATTTGTAAAAATCCATCATGATTTATTCAGGCCTAATTTCATTTAGTAATTTGATTCTTTGAATACAAAGTTTATAGAGCTATGCCGTCATTAAAAATAGTTTCTACTCTTGAATTATTGAATCATACCAGCTTATTATACACACATGCACTTACACACATATATATTTATATACCAAAAAATATTATATTAATAATAAAACAAAACATATTTTACCTTTCAATAGTAACCTATACATTTCATAAAAGTTTATTTTAATTTATAATTGCCAATAAACTGAACTAATTAAAAGATATTAAACGATAATATATTTTATAGTTAAAATGCAAGTGAAAGTATTTATAAATTTAACTATTTTATCTCAATTTTCATTTATAAATTATCAAATAACTAATTGTATACGAAAAAAAATCATTTTTTTTTTTAGGTAGAGGTGAATTCAATTGATTATGCTTCTTTTCATTAATAAATTATACATTTATCGTTTATAAATTCTATATTATTTATAATTTATATTTATATAAAATATTAAATCATTTCAATATAAGAAAAATTTAAATTGCATTAATATAAACTAATTATATAAAATTTATATCTTGTACAAAAACTTGGTAAAAACTTGTTTTAGCATAAGTATTTTAAACATATTTTAATCATTTAAACCGTACGATATTAATTGCAGATATAATTTCGTGAAATTGTAAATGAATTATTGTTTCATGAGATTTTATGTTATTAAGATTATTTATCTTGTTTGTTATTCATTAAAATCCAGAAGCGAGGAAATATTTCGAGTTAATTCGATTAAAAAATCAATTATTCATGTTCTACTTGTTCAAAAATTCTTTTCTGCCTAACAAAGCAAGAAATCGATTAATCCTTGGCTACCACGTAGCAGCACAAGTGTACGTGAAGGACCTTTGATCGGTGTCTCGAACAAGAAAATGTGACCGGGTGATCTTAGAAAAATGTTAGATTCAAATGTTACCTTGTAGTTGATCTCTAGGACATGAGGTTCATTCGCTGGTGCACTTTGAGTCTCTTTGAAGCCAAGATACGGCACTGGCATACCCTAATACGCTCATGTGGACGATCATTTAGACTTGTACTCAGAATCGATATAAATCGTACGTGAATTTCGCATTAGACGACTAGGAATACAAAAATATTTCCATCGGAAGAACCGAGGTACTACGTGAGCGAATAAACTTTTCAATCTGCATTTTCGCATAAAAAATCACCTCAAACGTTTGCCTCCATCAACCGAGATCCTCGGTTTCCTCTTTCTCCTCCGTCTTGCTCGCTAAATTTTCTTTATGTATTGAAAATTCATTAATTCGGAAATCCAAACTTTTTCAATTTATAAAATCAACAATTTATTTTTATTTTAAAAGCTATAAACAGTTTTCAGAAGCTTGTAAGATCTTTAATGATTTACGACGGTAATAAAGTAAACAAAAAATGTACATAAGTAATAGAAAATATCTGCAAGTACATTGTTAAAAATATCTAAAGTCTTGAAAATAAAGAGGATATATACAATCAAAATTGAATGACCAGAAAGTAAAAAAGAAAAAAAAACACAAAAGATTAGTAGAACAGCTTGAAATGTATTCTCTTATAATATAAATTTAACATTAAATTTTTTCAACTGGCTAATAAAATGTTGATCATAAATTATAAAAGTGTTTTAATCAACAACTCTGAATATTTATGTTTTTTTAAGTTACAAATTCAAAAATTAATATATCCATCGTCGATTTTTCAAAAAAAAAAAAAAAAAATCTATAAATTGAAGTATATTATAAATGATATAATTAAAATTTTTGTACAGAAAAAAATCAATAATAATATGTTTGTAGTTTGCTTTTATATGATGTAAAGTTTTAATACATTAATCTGTGAACTCCAGTAATCAAATAAAATTATAGCTTTTAAAGAAACTTATTTTAAAAATTAGTTACTATTATCAATCATAATAAAAGAAAAAAAGATTGATTTAGTGAATTAAGTTGTTTAAATGGTGAACTATTATTAATCAATGTTAAACGTTCTATTGACTTAAAATTTCTTTCAAAACTTCATTTAAGATTTTCATAAATTAAAATATATATCTTTATAAAAGCCTCTAGCTTTATAAATCGAAATACAAATTTAATCAATAAATCTAAAGTTCTGAAACTTTATAAATCTAAATGAATTATATGATTTTTAAGAGGCTGATAAACCAACTATTGAAACATTTCTTAAGATAGACAAATAGTAGTTAACTGTTTTAAATGATTTAATTCATTAATTAAATAACACTAGCCACACGAGATGTTTACTTTCGGAGTTAGACATTAAATTTTAACTGCATAAGCTATTATATAATTTTTGTGAACGATTACGATAAAAATTTAGTCCTAAAAATGGATAAGATTTTAAAATTTTACTTTTGAATTTTCACACATTTTCTTGTTATGAAACACATTTACGTGAGTTCATGATTCATTCGATGTTTTAACGTATTGCTAAATATCAAAGACTTGCAACGCGATAAACATTCTCTTGCTAGTGATAATGAACTGTTACAAGTTGTAAAAATCTGATAAATATTAGATGTCACGGTTTTGCAGTTTTTTAATTTTTATCTACATTTAAAAGCATTGAAATGTGCTATAAAACACTTTTTTCAGTGTAAAACTATTAAAAGTGTGAAAAAGTGGGAAAAAGTGGAAGTGCTGATTAATTAAGGGAAAGATACCGGTGCACGTAATCGTCAGAAATTCGAAATCGATTCGTCTCCTTTTGAATGAAGAGGGTTTTCCCTTTCGCACTTCTCGGATCGTCAAAGGACGATCTTGGCGCAGAAAAAGGATAAGATTCCCGGCGCGTCAAAAGGATGGCTCTCGTTGGAAAAAGGGATGCTTATCTAACGGCTCGTTAATTCGGCTTGGGGTCCGAGGCTCCGTCGTTGTTTATCAATTGTTGCGTATCAGGAAGCGAGGGTTCCGTTACATGTCCATCCTAATTATCACCACCAACGTCCCTTACGGGACTAAGGCTCCCACCCCCGGCACATTTCCTTGAATTATGCACGAGGAGAGCCGCGGACGTTCCAATTATTTGTCGGGGCGTAAATAACGAGAGAGGCTAGGCGTGGATCGGCAATCGAGAAATCCCTAATGATTGGTGGATTTCGTAGGTTAACTGGACTTTCCAAAGGTTCTGTCCTTCCGGCGAGAAGACGCGGATTTTCTCGGGAAAAATCCTTGATTCACTTGTCGGCCCGGTTTATGAATCGCCTTTGCGAAATATAAATCCGCTTTAATGTTCCCTGTCTTTAATATGTTATATTAGCTCTGCCCAAAGAATCCGTAAGTTGAGGTTTAAATTTATTTGCCCCATCGCGAGGTTATTTATAGAAGTGTCGAACCCCCTTCTCCTTCTTTTAACAAAAGCTTCAATATTCGAGTTGCATTTCAAAAAAAGGCGTGTTTTTTCACTGGACAAGAATTTATTCCAGACCTGAGGTGCGTCAGGATTAGGATAGTAGGACGAGTAGACACAGTCTAAGTGTATTTTTTGAAAAATAATCGCTGCAATCACCAAGTAATTAGTGCACACGTTTTGTGGAAGATGTTTAATTTAGCGATAAGAACATTTATATTAATTTTATTGCTTTAATCCACAAGAGTAGTTAAGGTTGTTTACAGTTCTAGACACGAATAAAACCATAACTAATTTTCAGAAATTCCAATACAAATATCAGCAAAAATAAAGTCTTTTCACTTTCTTCCAACTAGCGAAAAATCATTACTCATATATTTTTCAGTCGGCAGCGTGCAATCCAGAATCCTTCCTCTAACATTTAATCCATCTAAAAAGAAACGACCTACGGATAAAAGAGGCGCATACTTTTCCCAGCGCTTCTCTTTCTTTCTCTTTCCCCCTGTATTGGATCACTTTATTACAACACGAGCACGATATAGTCCTCACTCCAAAATTATTCTCCCCGAATCCTCAGAAAACTTTCTTCCTGCAATGATTCCATCCCGATTTTCATAAATGAATATTCAGGGAGGCGCAGGAGGGAGATAGAGAGAGAGAGAGGGGGGGGAGAGAGAGAGAGAGAGAAGACGTGGCATACCATCACGATTGAGTAAACGACAGGGCGACGGGGACGGCGGGATCGTCTTATCGGGATCGCCGCCCAGACTCTGCCTTTATATAATCCTGATCGTCGTCAGGGGTTAGGTAATGGCCGCTCTGGAGTGGATTCTCACGTTCCTCTCGTTAAAATCTCGAGGAACTTGCAACCGTGTCAAAGCTCATATGGGGATGGACTTGGAGATTTCGTGCAGGCGATCGATGCCGCTCAAAAGATATTCGTAGCTCTGCTTCTAGTGTAAAAATTATGTTGTTGGGTACTGAAGATATTTCTCTTCCAAACAGTGAAACAACAGAATTGAATAAGTATTAGAGTTATTTGCACCTGGTCCATTAAGTGTGCATTACTTTTTTGAATTGCTCGTATTATCCAATCTTTAACTATATTTAAATATTTGCAGCTTTATATTCGAAGTATATTTCTACATAGATTTTCTGTTACATTATATTAGTATTAAAATTACTCTACTCTAACGAAATTATTGTTTTCTTCATTATATACATAAAAATATTAATGAGTTTCATACATTTCAATAAAAATAAATGGACCTTTACACTTTTCTAATGTATTATCAAATTTATTCTATTTTACACGTAATAATACATTGCATTATCTTCTTATAAATATAGTTGGAAAAATCAAATATTAATTTAATTCATTCTGGTCCTATCTTAGTTTTAAAATATTTAAAACTTTGACGAATTATAATACGGAATGGCTAAATTAAATACCATAAATAAACACTGAAACGTATATTCGTAAAAGTTATAATACTTAAATAAATTATCGTGCGTCGATAATTTTCAGTCTATTATAAAATTAAATAAAGCTTTAATTGCAGAAAAAGCAGTATTATGCGTTTGAACGTTGAATTTTATGTAGCAATAAATTGAAGGAGGAATATTCAAAATTATACAATTTGAATTGTCTGTCTAAAAAAAAAATAAATAATGGGCTTATAATTCAAGAGCTAAGAACTTATAATGTGTAACTTATGCTAATGCACGAGCAAAGTAATTGAATGAAATTGATGTAATCTAATTTATAAATTATGCATATAAAAATAAAGTAGCTTGGTATCTCATATCGCTTTAAAATGTAAGAGGCTCTAGCGCACTTTGATCGAACTATCCAAAGCAACACTGTTATTCATTAACATTTTTCACTGCATTTGATGTTGTAGATTTCAAATTCAACGTGGCTAAACAAAAAGCTGAATTGTCCGCAAAATCTGAATTTTAAGTGCACGCCACCTCGTTCGAGGCAAAATCAACTCTAGCGATAGTTTTAATGAGAGCTTGTTAATATTTAGGAATAAAATTCCCATTGATCAACTTAGTACAAGCCGGGAAAAGGCACGAAGAAACGTGGCTTTCCCCTGGCAAAGAGTTCGCAATTGATTAAGATTTAATCAAGTGTCGGGGAAGCGAGTAATAGAAGAAAAAGATGCACTACTCCCCGCAACTTCACAAGACTAAAAAGTATCGCCGGGAGTATTAAAGCCGCAATTATCCTGGATTTCCCTCCCCGCCCCCCGGGTCCTCGTGCGCCATTTGCATTCGTTTGGGAGATAAAAAGCACGCATGCACGCTTATGTAAACCGGGCGCGGAAAATGCACGTGGAAGTGCACAATGCATCTAATAATACATGTGTTTGTTTGTTTGTTTGTTTGTTTGTTATAATTCAAGTGCCTCGACACACTCACCTCCTCGCTCCATCGCGCGCTCTCTCTCTCTCTCTCTCTCTCCCTCCCTCCCTCCTACTTTCCTATTGCACTTCCTATCCGCATTCATCCTCCCTCTCTCTCGCGCTCTCGAGGTGACCAAGTGTGCTTTGCTGGTCCCGAGATTTTTGAGTCGATTCGCTTTGGTACGCTGGAAAATGTATTATCGCGTTCTTTTTAAAAACTTATAATCCTATTAAGATTGGATATATGTGATTCCGGAGCTGTTCTTCTATAAGTTGATGTGACTTAACGACGTTGCTCGGCTGCAACTTACCTCACCCCACCGCACTCACTTTATCTCCCTTTTGCCTTATTCAGTCACTCACTTGGATTTCGGCGAACACTAGATTTTAACATTCGCATTCACCGAACTAAAGACATTTCTTTAGCAATATATGCCCACTATAAATTAGAAAACCTTATTATCAAAATACTTTTTTTCAACTCACTTTTATTTCCGCAATGAATTGCCTCCAGTTCAATTTCACACTATTACGTACACCATTCATATCGAATTGTTTCGTTAATTCCATTATTTATGACGTCCACTGATAAATAATATAAATTATTCGATGTGAGCACGATACCGATTCTTTGTTAAAATGTTTGTTCTTTATTATAAATTTATCTTTATTCGAAATAACTGTTTTCATTGACAGTATAATATTATACCAATGTTTATTATAATGCTATAATTCACAAGCAAAGGAAATAGATGATAATACAATACAAGATGCTACTAAATATTTAATAATCGAGTGATACAATTGACGCCTGCCTTGTAATGTACTTTCCAAATGCATAATTATTAACAAATGTGAATCTTATCTTTCGAATGGTAAACGCTCGTAATTTTATTTACATTAGCAAGTACTTACTGATACATTTAATATGCCTACGTACGAGTGAAAAAATTTTTAAACAAATTTCTCAACAGCTATCGCCATTTGTCCCCGCTACCGATCTACATTTCCATTCGGACACTCGTACATAATTTACGTTTGAGTTCTGCGATTTTTGTATAATTTCAATGTTTAAAATTTAAAACACTCGATAACAGGAGCAATTTGCACAATTCAAAAGAGGTCAACCATCCTTCTCTCCCTTTTAATCAAAAATTTATAAGTAATTCCGAGGTACCGGTCGCTTCTCTCAGGTAAGTTTAATCGCGGAAGTTACGTAATCAGGGATTCGGTAAGAAATTAAATGCGCGATTCGAAAGGCAACCCATTTCGTCCTTTCCGTGTTTGTTTTGTCGAGTGGCAATTTATCATCGGACCCGATAGGGCGAAACCATTACTATTTTCACGCATCCTTACATAATGGAAAATGAATCGCATATTGAATATAATTATATCGCGATAAGAGCTATAAGTCGAGGCGCCGGTGCTCGCCCCCACCGCCTGGATCGTGGCTCGAGTCGTTCGGAAAGATCCACGACTTTCATCTGATTCGGGTGTGCTTTACGGCGGGAAACCGGGCTTTTCCGAGCTCGAGTGGCCTGATCAATGAGCTTTGATATGTAATTTTCTAAATAAAATTGAAAATTTGATTACCATACCTCTGGAATTTATTATATTCATTCAACGTTAATATTGTTGGATCTAAATTTGTCGATACTACTGTGTGAGTTATGATAAAAGAAATGCGAGTGAACAAATTCAATTATAATAACTTATACAACATAAAATAACCAATTGATAAGGAATCTGTTTAATGTATTACGTTTATTCATGATATTCATAACTATCACGAGGACTTCACTGCATCTGCGATAGTGCTTAAGGGATACACAAGGAGTTATATGTATTTTAACGAGCACAAATAATTTCAGGACAAAATCTTTATATTATCTAGTGACTTACTCAATAAGTAGTTAGAGCAGGGGCTATCGAAATTTATGATCCGGCCGTCTTGTGTGATACTAATAAGTATAACAGTTTGGGTATTAATATTAATTAAATATCGGAGGGGAGTTTGTGGTAATTAAAAGAAAACGCTCATTCCTGTTTCTCACATTACTGAATATATTTGAATTTTTTAAGTATATATAAAATTGAATATTAGATATTTATTGATTTTGATATTGATTAAATTTAGAAGGCCATAAACTTTTTTATTAAAAAATAATTTTACACATGGCACATGTGCTTTACGTAAAATTTAAATTATTCACGTTGTAACTTAAAAAGCAGAAATAATTTATCTGCTCTGGATTTTAATATTTCACTATTGAACTACGCGTTCTAGATAAATATCTATGTATTAGGTTATACATACACATTAACTACACGTTGAGTTTTTAGGGCAATGTTTTTCTCTATACTGCATAATTAAAGAATTTATTTGATTCTCAAATTGTGAAAAATACGTATATTTTAAATTATAAATTAGAACTAATTTAAATATAAGTGTAAATTGAAGGAAAATTAACGAATTTCAGTAATTGCTATTATTTATATATGATTATACTTTATAATCGCATTATATCTACTCATTTTAAAATTATTTTTCTTTTTTAATAATCATAATTGAAAGGTAGATCTAAGATTTGAAAAGTTACATTCCGACGGTACAACAGTAAAAAAGCGAATCTACTGCGAATTATCTATGAACATCATAAAATGCAAAAAATTTGTACGAGTGAAATCGTCGATCATGAATGCACGAATACGAAGAAAAGAACACTTCCAAATAAATTTAGACTTTAATCGTAGTGCTCCGCATTATATCAGAGAATAATAATTATCCTTGTACATATAAAAATGTCGAGAGAGCGGGTTTATCTTCGTTGTTCAAATCATAAAAAGAGTAGAGAATTTAAGCGATTGATAAATCGGCAATAATTATGTGTATCAAGCGCACATGCACTCGGTTTTTAGAGGACATCCGCGCTTATGTTGGAGTGGACGTGAGTGTGTTTACACGCGGTTAGATAAGTGATAATGCATCTCGCCTCGCAACACTTTTCAGGGCGTGCACACGTACACAAAGTCACACACGAGCACGCACGCACGCACGCACGGTGGCATGAACGCGCGCGCACACACATAGGAGCGCACTTTTTCCTTTGGCGCCGAGAGAAGAGAAAAAACCGAGGCGAGCGCTTAAACTTCATAGTTAATTGGTCGCATGGATGCACACACGGGCACCGATGCGAAATTTATGCGAAGGCCCGCACGCGCATGTGTGGGCGCGAGCCGATTAATTAAGAATTAGCGGTCGCCATAGCAGCACGCGATTAATCTCCCTCGCGATAAAGAACTCGCGTGCGCGCGAAAACGTCAGGAGCTGGTCCACCGATTTTCAGAGACAGAGACAGAGACAATGGCGATTTACGTAATTCGGCGCGTGTGCGGAGCCCTTTTTTTAAAACACGCCATCGATCCTGAAAGTGAAATTGTGCTTTATATATGATTTAATACATAATGGAAAAAAAAAATATGCATTCTGGATTTATAATTTGTCCGGAGGAGAAATCATTATTTAGACACTTTCGGTAATTACCACGTGCAGGTGATTTTAATTTCAATAATTAAATCCGCTAACTATGTTGCCATCGTCGTTTGTACAGGAAATAATTTAATAATTTGAAAAAATGCAAAATAGAAAATCTATACCAAAAATGCAATATTAGACTCAAAATAAAATATAATTAAATAAAATTAAAATAGCAAAAGTGTATTCGTTTTTATGATGAATTACTTCGTGTGTTGTTACTACGATTAATTAATTATTAAATTACGATAAGAACTCGAAAGTTTATTTTTATCTAAACAAAAATTTTAATATACTTTATTTTAAACCAAAACTAAAATCTCAAAAGATTAGTTGGATCTAATCTATCCACTCTAATGAGTCTGATAATATTGGGTGATGCTTAGAAATCGTGTAACGATTATTTTATTTCCGGTTTTCTTTTTATTTAAATTATTTGATCGATTATATTAATTACAAATTATAAATAATATAAATAACAAATATTTTTACAAATATAATTATACATTATTTAAGAGATTTCTATTAAAATCATAAATTTAATATTTTGTTTTTTATATAATTTTTTGATCAATATCATATATTTTTTCCCTTTTATTCTATTAATTATATAATTCTTTATCAACTGTTTTATTTTATTTGTATCTACTCACGATTATCTATCAATTATAGTATTTAAAATCAAATTAGCAATTGTAATGTTGGATTTCAAAGGACATTTAAAAGCTTCGGATATACATAATATAATCTTATTTATTTATGTGTGAATCACAGTGATATTCATTAAAAAATTTACTATTCTTTGAAAAAATTATGATTGTTATGAAGAAATATTTGGATTTTCATTTGATCATATTTATAAATGTATTTACGAAATTTAATTGTACTTAAGACTAGAGTCACATCTATGTGCTTTACTTATATCTTCTAAAGGGATATCAAAAATAAATATGTTACCAATAATCTGCATATCCAATCTGCATTAAAAATAATATTTGTACTTTTTCGTGATAATTGCTTGACATATTTCATTCAAATACATAGTTAGAAGACTACTATGTTTCCAGGCTATTTTATCAAAGAACAATTCATAATATGTTTTTCTTTCCTATTTAAATATTTCAATTTTAACAATTTATACTCATCACGCCTATATCTAGTCTTCATCAACATTTACGATAACATATTTATACATTTAAAGCTATCAATCAAATCTGAAGGCCATTTTCACTCGCAACTTAAGGATGCACTATTAACTGTCAATAGGAGGCTGTCGGTAGAGTCAATTGATTAGATTAATTATTAATCATAAGAAAATGTAATCAACAAAAATTCGTAACAAGCACCATTTAAATGTTGTTTAATTAATGCAATAAACTTTAATATGACTGCTTCTTGTATAAAACTTGTTATTTATAATACAATCTATTCTAAGACTATATTTTATTTTTATCATAATTGATGTCAAGGTATTTATTGATGTAAAATATAAATTGAAATTTAACACTTATAATATTACAATATTTGAGATATATGCTCGAGTGATGTTTGTACATTTATTTCAAGAAACTATTCTACAAAATTAAATAATTACTTGACAAAAGAAATTTATGTTAAAAATTACTACAAAACTTATCATTAGTTTGAAAAATAATAATTTAAAAATAATAAAAGACAATAATTATCAATTTCAATCATCTTAAATGGATATATTAACTTAAATTTTAATAAATAAAAAAAAATCTACACCGTTATCATAAATTAAAAGTTTTATTAAGCTCTTAATTTAAAACATTGAAAATATTACCATTAGTTTTCTTAAATAATAAATTTTATTACATAAAATATGAACAGTTTATTCAGTTTAATTATAGTATTTTTTATTGTAAAAATTCTATTCCATTTATTCCTTGTAATATAAAATAATAAAGCCATCATTGAAAATTTATACGATAACTTTAATTGAACACTGATATTAATTATCATAATCAAATAAAATCATAAACTTATTTATGAAATTACCTTATAATAATTTTTCGTGTACGATTAAAAATTATACCAATTTATATAATAAAATAATTAGAACACTTTCAATTTTATAGCTTTATAATTATTTTTTTTAAGTATTTCAAAATAAAAAAAAATAACAATAAAAATAGTATGTAAAAAATGAAATAATTTCAAATAAACAATATTACATTAGATAAATCATAAAAGATATAAAGTTATATTAAAATTATAAATACGTAAATTAACAAGACAATATATTATACTTCATTTTATGGATTTTTTTTTTTTTGAGTGTATATGAAGAAGAAATCAAACATTTTAACTGAAAATATGTTTTTTTATAGTTTAGAAGAAATATTAATTCTGCGTAATAAATTCATTCAAATGTCTTTTTTCATAAAAATATTGTATGTAAACATTATCAAAATATACTACTCTGTTATCATCAACAGTAAGAAAAAAAATATTAAATTTTATAATTAAAATAAAAGTAATATATGTTATTACAAAAAAAGTTGTTTTATTCAGCAATAATTTTTTTTTTTACTACATGAAGAAAATACAATTATTTTAACAATTACATGTATTATTACCAATAACTTTAATAAATGAACTTGTGAATTATATATACTAGTTATAATTATTATTTTTATTTTTGTGTAAATATGCAATTTTAAATATATGTATTAATTATATACACTAGAGCATTTTAAACATAAAATACAAAATAATCGATAGTTCAAAGAATGCAAAAATTCAAATTTTTACCAATATCTTATAATGTATTTAACACACATGTATAAATATTTTTTTAATATAGGAAATAGACTTAATAAAATTTACTATTTTATTATTTATACTTTCACAATTTAAATTTTCAAAAACTCATGAGTTTTAAAATTATTTATTCTTTTGTATGCCATTGGTTTAAAGTATGTAAAACTATAAATGAAATTGCTGCATAAATTAAAATATTTTTTATGCAGGTAATAACAGTCATTTAAAAAAAATTATTCAGTACTTCAAGTAAAATTTTCTTAATTCTTCATAACATTTTTTTCTTTTCGTAGTCTTATTATTATGTACATCATTGTTTCGGTCATTATAAAAAATAATTAATTCAAAGAAATAAAACATTTTCTTTAATATATTTCATATGTTTTATGTGAATTGAATTAGAATTACAGGATTTTCCGCTTAAAATAATAATAAAAATTAGCAAATAATTAATAGATAAAATAATAAGAAAATGAAGAAAAAAAAATTATTGGTGTTTAATAAATATTCTGTTATATTTATTGATACATTCTGGTAAACCTATATGTACTAAATACAGTATAATAGAATTATTATTTTAATAATTACAAAAACTAATACTTTGGATGAGAATAATTAGTATTAACCTTTTGATATTAAACTCATGGAACTTTTAAAATTCATTATTTATACAAGTATATATAACTCAACCTACATTTCTAATTAAATAAGTATAAAAATTAATATAATATGTTTAATGTATCAAAAAATTATTATAAATAAGATGTATAAAAATATTAATTATTTAATTCTGTTATGATATTTAATAAAATTAATATTCATATAGCTGATATAAAGTAATTTGTTAATAAATAATAAATTCCTATAAAACTTTTTTTAAATACATAATTAAATAATTAAAAAAGAATAAGATTTCCGAAATATCATATACGTAATCGTATAAACATTTTAAATAATGCTAATTACCGATTATAGATAAGCATTTTTGTTATAGCTTTAGAATTAAGTATGTAAAAATATTTAAATTAATTTTAATGAGCTAAAATTATATTTAAACATGAAAAATTACGTAAGTATTATTCAAAAGTGAAAGTATAAACCAATTTTTCAAGTTTTAATCAATTTCTGTTTGTACTAACTTACTAACTCTATTAATTATTCTATTACTAAAGATAATAAGTAATTATTAATTCTTTTATTATAAAAATTTTTCTGGAATAATTATTAAATAAACTAACGATTATTGAAAATGGTATGGACTGTCTATGGACTATGAAACTGCAACATTCTATATTTATTATAATTTTATTTTTAAATGATCACTATAAGTTATTATTTCACGGCACATTGTTATTAAAGTAATCCTTTAAGAAATATATTTATTCTGTAACAATAAAATCAGAAAATGAATTTTCATAAGTATGAATAAATTTACAGCAAACTTTCAAATGAAATAAAGAATTAATAGATTATATTATTTATAATGAAGAATTAATAACTATAAATATAAAAAAATAATTTTAAATAGAAATGTTTAGAATCAAGTATACTTTATACCTATTTTCAAATCATCAATACATATTTATTCATATATTTATCCTTATACATCATTTTAATACATTAAAGTTATTATATAATTTTATGCAAAGAAAATTTATTTTGTTTTAATTATATTTGTAGTATTAATACTTAATGAAACTTAATGAAACTTAATTAGATGTATTAATTAGTTCATTTTTGAATGAATAACATTATATTTTCCAATTTACAAAAATTATAGTAGTAATTTTTATTAATTTAAATGCAACATTGCTTCATTCTATAATTTATTTAAAAAATATTTATGATTTTGCATAATGACTTGTTAAAAGAGGCTTATCAAGATAATAGTATGTTAAAATCGCAATGTGGAAAATGGCACAGAGTTTTTAAAGAAAATCGGGAAAAAATCATCGACGAGCCTCGATCTGGACGCCCAAAAAGCTTTCGAATGACTAGGAATACCCGACGCGTGTTAGAAATTTAAAATTTGAACCGTCGATTAACAAATAAAGCAATTCAGGAAAAACTTAATTTAACACGATCTTCAGTGTACAGTATAGTGCAAAAAAATTTATAAATGTGAAAGTTTTTGAAAAACATCAAACCTGAAGAGTTTGAAGATGCATTTGAAATTTGGAAAACACGCCTTCAAAAATTTTTTGATGCAGGAGGAAATTATTTTGTAGAATTTAAATTTTTTATTTCACACGGCTTATAAGTCCACCAATAAATCATCTTTCAAAAAAAAAGGTAAGAATTTTTTTTATTTTTTTAAATCTTTGAACAAAACATTCTCGTGTAATGGTTTTCCACTAATCGCTTCATCGCGCCGTATCAAAGACTTGAAAAACACCCTTCGCGCGAAGTAAAATCTTGCCGCTCCTAATTATCGAAAAAACAAAAAAAAAAGGACAAATGAGGAAAGAGTTTGTCGACATTTTAAGACCCCTTCCGAATTTCTACGACGAATAAGCGCAAAATGAAAAAAAAACTCGATACTTCGTAGATGAACCATATATGTATCGTATAAGAAATATATTAAAATTATGTATTATTACAGAAACAACGATTTATTAAATATAATACAAAAATATCATCTAATTCTATGTTTATTAGGTTGATGAAAAAAATGACTAACCATTTTTAATGTTTATATTTAACCATTTGCATCTGAAGGTATTCTAAAAATATAAAATGTGTTGAATGTAAACTATTTTTTCCATATGCAGATTTTCGTAAAGTTTTCAATGTAACTTTCTCTAAATTATTAATGGCTTTCAATATGAGGTTTTCCTAATGTTAAAACTTTCAACTCCCGTAGGTGTTACCTGCAAAAAAAAAGTTACTGACAGTTAATCTTAAATAATAGTGTGAGGATGCTAGTGTAAGAGAAACTTTAATTGCGTTGAAATGGTCATAAACAGGACATTTCAATGGACTCTGCCTGTGATTAATTTTTATTTTATTTGAAATCTTAATTATAATTAGTTCATTAGAATTCAAGTATCTCTTATACAATTTAATATTTGATAAACATAACTATAAAATTTTAACTTTATTATTTTAATTTATATTCACAATTTGTATAATTTAATATAAAATATGTTTTAATCATATTAAAAATCAAAAATTAAGCTATCATGAATTTATATACAGAATCACATATTTGATACTTTTTTTTCTTTTTTTTTTTCTTTAAAATATTATCTTCAAAATATAATTAATAATACAATTTTTTAAATAAGGATAAATAGTCTATAGTTTAATTAGGTTAATTAAATAAATTAAATGTGTTAATTATTTGACTACATTTGCATGAACTTCTTTTGGTTTAATCAAATTATAGTATATTGTAATGGTTTATTTTATATTACAAACGAGTTCGATAAGTTCTAAATAAATAAATAAATAAATAAATAAATTCGCAAACCAAATTATATTTTTATAAATTATAGTCGCCGTTTTAATACCATCGATGAACAATCCGCGAAATATATCTTCATATGCTTAAGTTGACGATGAAGTTGTCCTTGCTCTGGATCATACGAGGCAATCACTTCCAATCTTTCAATAATTTGCAGTCGTTATAGTCAAAAGAAGTCGCAATTTTTTGCACCGCGAGCTGGCTGAGCATATATTCATATATATGTGTGTGTGTGTGTGTGTGAGTGTGTTTGTTCCCAAAATCGTTTCGTATAAACCAAGATGGCTGCTGGGCGTTACGACTAAGCCCGCTCTGCCTTGTTTAGTGCCGACAATTTAATTTCATACCCCCTCCCCCTCGGACCTATCATTACCCACAAATACACGGTTGTACACACCCTATTACAAATGACCGTTACAATATACTCCATTTAATTATGTTTAATATTATGATTTAATATTCTACTAATATTTCTTTGAAAATATAATAATTGTAAATTACAAACATCTTAACTGATATTTTTAAGGTATGTAATATGTATATGTATATTATTCAAAATTTTAAAAAGCAAGAATATCTCTAAAATATTTGCATTTCTATTAGTTAAAATTTTTAATGCACGTATTTAATAGATTTAGAATTTAGCGTTGGAGCATTCATCATGCAACTATAATTTATCAGATACTCCTATTCAAATAAATAACATCAAAGTTGAAACTAATTAATTATGCATTAGTTTTATCATAAATTTAAATTCTAAATTATAAAATTAAAAGCTTGTAATTCAAAATGAATTATACTGCATTTCATAAAAAAAAAATATTTACAAATTCCTTTTTTTTTTTTTAACATATATTCATATCGAAAAACTACTTTCTTAGATTAAATATTCTTTTAGCTGTTGAATTTTTATACTTAATGATTTATGATTAATAATTTAAGTACAAGAATATAATTAGTGTAAATAGTGTCTTACATAATAACATAAAATGTTATTAGTAGTATATAAACAGATATTAATAGTATTATGAAATGATATTAAATTAATGCAATATATTGAAACAGGGTTTATTATTTAATCTAAAACATGATATTTTGAATTATATATAATAATATTTAAATATATATATAAATAATATATAATGATATTATATAAAATACTTTAATTTGAAATTTGCAATGATAAACATTGTGATCTTTAACTCGAAAATACTGCACATTACTATAAAATTTTATATAAATTATTACTTTAAGAGAAAAAGTATTGAAAACATCAATACGAAGGTCGCAAAGATATTTATCACTGAAACATCATTGATAAATGTTTTGGATACAACAACATGGCAGGTAAATAAATTAATGTCGAATTTTTGGTAAGATATATGAAGATTAAAAAACTGTTTATAACCATGATACAGCAATTTAATTATTAATATTCAAATTATAGTACAATATATAAATTTAAAGCCAGCATTTTTCATTTCCCAACAAAAATTATAAAAAAAACTTTTACTACATATTACTTATTTCAATATTTATTAATTAAGCTGAAATGGAAATGAAAGAAAATTAAACTATTAGAAATAAATAAAAATTAATTATATTATTTTTATACCATTTTATGTATTGCTAGATTATTTCTTAAAAAAAATTTAATTGTTATAATAAAAATTTGTTTATATGAAAAAATCTAATAAAAACATGCTCACATCTCATCATTTTAAATCTACATATATGAAATAAGGAAAGTGTATAAGTACACATACAGATATAATTTAAACATAACATTTTGATTTTTATTAATTATACAGGATGCATATATTATTTAATCTTTGGCCTTTTATATCAAACTCACTCGTCACTCTCTTCATATTATCTTTGAAAACTTGTTACGAATCGACAGACCATTGAATTTCCCGTGCAGCATCATCAATTTCTTTCGACAATGAAGTGAAAGTTGAGAAATAATGATCCTTCTATGCTCATAACGAAGAAATTCTCATTTTAAAAAGTTGAGGTTTTCCTGACAGAAGATCAAACAAAGTGTTAGAAAAAAAGTCGATTAATTTATTTATAAATTAAATTATAGTTATATACGTGATACCCTTGCGTAATTTAGTTTATGATAGAATAATACATATTTAAGGTTCCTTAAAAATTTTTCTCTTGCAATTTATTGAAAAAAATTTTTTAAGATTTTAAATAAAAGATAATATAACTATTTGAAATTAATTTAAGGGAAATATTATTGCAGCAATTATTCAATTGAATTTTTCATTAAATTATATATATCATATAGAGTTTGTAAAAAAATTTAACTTAAAAGTTATAAATTTATGTTTTTAATTTTTTTTATAAAATCAAAAGAAATGTATTAAAAATAATTTTATTGTATTTTTTTAATTTTTTTTAATTCATTTATATGAGTAATATTTAGTATATTATATTTATATACCTTTTATGTATTCATAAATACAGATTGAATAAACACATGAATTAAAAAAGATTATAATTATTACTTTAAAAACATAACTTTTTTAATCTCCTTCGTTTCATTATATTTTTTATTGTTTATTAACATCTGTAATTTAAAATTCTTTTCAATTGTTGATAATAATTACAAATCATTAAGCATTAATAAAAAAATTTATAGAAACCCCTAATGTGTATGCTTAAAAGCTTCATAATTGCTCATTTATAAATTCGTGAATAAATTAATAAATTTATTTTTAAAATACAATATTTGTTAAATAGAAGATATACATAATCAACCTAATGTATTTATCAAATTAGAATACAGAAATTTCAATAATAATAGTATAATAAATTTCCATAGCTACGTATGAGGAATCAAAAGAATAATATTGAATTAATGTTCAATTTTTCTTAATAACATTTAATTTTTTAAATATTTTCATCCAAATAATTTTTTATTATTGTTAATAAATAATCTACGTATCATTTTACTCATTTTATGTATTTGATTTTTCATTGATAATAGCTTTATGACAACTTGAATATAATTTTTTATTAAATTAGTCATATAGAAAGAGTTATATAAAAATTTTGACTTCTCAAGTTTATATTTTCTATATATTAGTTAAATCTATTTGTAAATATTTACATACATGGCTCATCCACGAAGTATCGAGTTTTTTTTTTCATTTTGCGCCTATTCGTCGTAGAAATTTGGAAGGGGTCTTAAAATGTCGACAAACTCTTTCCTCATTTGTCCTTCTTTTTTTTTTTGTTTTTTCGATAATTAGGAGCGGCAAGATTTTACTTCGCGCGAAGGGTGTTTTTCAAGTTTTTGATACGGCGCTATGAAGCGATTAGTGGAAAACCATTACACGAGAATGTTTTGTTCAAAGATTTAAAAAAATAAAAAAAATTCTTACCTTTTTTTTTGAAGATGATTTATTGGTGGACTTATAAACCGTGTGAAATAAAAATTTTAAATTCTTCAAAATAATTTCCTCCTGCATCAAAAAATTTTTGAAGGCGTGTTTTCCAAATTTCAAATGCATCTTCAAACTCTTCAGGTTTGATGTTTTTCAAAAACTTTCACATTTATAAATTTTTTTGCACTATACTGTACACTGAAGATCGTGTTAAATTAAGTTTTTCCTGAATTGCTTTATTTGTTAATCGACGGTTCAAATTTTAAATTTCTAACACGCGTCGGGTGTTCCTAGTCATTCGACAGCTTTTTGGTCGTCCAGATCAACACTCGTCGATGATTCTTTCTCGGCCCTCTTTAAAAACTCTGTGCCATTTTCCACATTGCGATTTTGACATACAATTATGTCCATATGCTTCTTGCAACATTTTATACGTTTCTGCACTGTTTTTTTTTAATTGCAAACAAAACTTTATCGCGTAACGCTGTTCGAGTAGTCTATCCATCGCGCCGTCTCAAAAAACTGAAAATCACTCTTCGCGCGAAGTAAAATCCTCCCGCACCTAATTATAGAAAAAACAAAAAAAAAGGGACAAATGAGAAAAGAGTTTGTCAACATTTTAAGATCCCTCCCAAATTTCTACGACGAATAGGCGCAAAATGAAAAAAAAGTCGATACTTCGTGGATGAACCATGTATTATGATAGAATAAGATTTTGGACCCTATGTATTTGAAAAAGAATATTACATCCATTATTTTGCAAACACAATGTTATCATGGATAGGATAATTCACAATATTATTAGCTATTATAGATTGACCTAAGAGTACAATATTTTTCAATAAAAGATGAAAGTTTTCAAAGAAGCATCATCATACAATGTAATAATATTGAATGAAAAAAACACTATAAATTTTAATGCAAAAAAGTTATGATCACCGTTACATTTTGTCGTACAATATACATACCAATATAAAGGAATACTAACTTAGGCAATGTCTCATATAAAGATATATACAAAAATTATTTTTCAGTTTTAAAGAGATTGATGCTGCAAAATTTTACGCTGAACGATTTTTATTAGAAGTGAAGCGTGCAAAAAATGTGGACTAGAATTTCAATAGGAAAAATTATGTAAATATCGATTAGCCAGTAAAATATATTTGGAATAAAAATTTTCAGTGTAGCATTGTGCAGCGAATGTTTTGAATCAGTTATTTCAATTTAGAAAAGGAAACGGGAACAGATAAATAAGCGAGTAAAAATATATTCGGGATGAAGGTTTTTGAGGATTTTTAAGAGTGGAGATGCTCTCACGATTTTATAGGGAAGTAACAATCCAAAACACGAACTTGTTACTTTGTTACTACTACATAGAATCTGGATAATTCTACAATACGGTAAAGTATCAACCTCCTTAAGTGCACTTTTCACGGCACCACATTCACGGAAAAATAGCTCATTTCATGAATAACCTTTATTACACTCGATAAGATCTGCAATTGTGCTGGACAATAATGATGAAGTAAATTAAAGAAATATTTTAATTCGTTAAGGAAACTTTTTTTTAAAAGCCCTTTCAGCACATGAAAGTAGAATAACATAATTAAATGGATTTTCCGGGAACAACACTTTTAATTTAAAATAATTCCAAGTAGAGAAACTGAGGAAATGAGGATTTTGTCATCCATTTTCTTCTTGGGAGCTCTTCTCATTAATTGAATCGGTCGTTTGATTTCGGAGAGTTTGCAAATTGCACTCAATGATCGCTCGATATCTAAACACCAAATCAATCTAATCTTCATTCACGACGCCAGAGGTGGAGTAACTAGAACATGGAATCGTAAACAATAGAAAGCAAATTTTATTGTGCAGCATCAAACGGCTTTCTCATCCCACTCTTTCTCTCAATGGAGTGGTAGCCACCTGATTTTTATGGTCCATTGTACTTTGTGGAGCAGCCAAGAACGTCGTCACCGAGAGCAAACACGTCGTCCTCGTCCTCGTCGTCGTCTTCCTCCGTCGTCATAGGCGTTGGCAAACGGCACGGAAAATCCGGACTAATGGGCAGATCACGATGCGGCCGCCTTTTGAGTCACGAAATCACGAATTCGCCCCCCGGATGCGGCGTGGCCGTCACGTGGGGCCAGAGGTGATGCTAATTCTCCTGAAATTTCGAGCAAAAATTATTGTTACGTATAAAGGGCATAACTCCGTGGAATGGGGCGGGGTTAAAAGTGAATTTAGGGGGCAGGGGCGGGTCAATTGACGGCTATCTCGTATCGTAATGCAAGTTACCGCGGTGCCATTGTTTTGAGTATAAAGGTTCGTAAATTAAAAGAAATTTAACCTTTCATTATGTCAAAAATCTAGGAAAATTAATGAGTATGTGTACTGCAATATTTATTATGGAGGCACGCATTTTAACGAATAAATATATACCATTGGGCTTAATTATATACTTGTATCTTCTTATTTCTTTAATCATTGAATAAAACAATCCATCCATGCAATAAAATACTTCTCGTTGATTCAAATTCTTCATTGCATCGATATAATTTTATTCAATAATAATTGAAGAAGATATTATTATTATTATTATTATTATTATTATTATTATTATTATTAGTATTATTATTATTATTATTATTAGTATTATTGATCTAATACTCAAATTAATATTATAAAATTAAAATGTATTAAAGGAAATTTTTGGTGACTTATCGAAATCAAATGCTCTACTCACCTTTTATTAAATCCTCTTCGATAGATTTAATGACAACTCGAGTTCAATAATATGTAATATTACGTATTATTGAATTCAAGTCAATTATTAATTAAAATATTAATTCTTCAATAATTTTTATTTTTAAGCAAATATTATTAAAAAGAATATTTTTTATTTTTTCTTCAGAATCATAAAATAACATTTTTATAGTTTTAAATACAATCGTGTTATTACAAAATAAAAACTTTTGAAGTAAATCCTTTATAAAGCAATTTTAATATGTATATAAATTCTGCTAAAAAAATGTTGTATCAACTTTAATTTAAAATTAATAATTATGAAGTATATTAAAAGTTTTTCCAAAAAATTAATATTTTAGAAAAATGTAGCTGAGAAAAAATTTGAACAAATTTTTACCGTTGATCAGGGTCCCAATGATTAATTAATTTAAAGAAAAAATTCAACGACTACCACTATCAATTTATTGATAATTTACAATAATATTCTATGACATAATAAATATTTAAATATAATTTTCTCTTTTATCGTCGTAATTACTTATGCTGTAATAAAATGGATTGTGAATTATCTTCACAATTATTTGCCAATAAATAACTTTTAAATATTGTTATTTGAATATTTATGATATTAAAAATTTTCCAATAAAGAATATGCCTAAATTTAAAACTCAATTCCATTTTTAATGATAATTTGTAAATAAATACATTTGAACATTATTTTAATATAAATATCAATATATTATAATAATTTAAAAAATAATTAACAATTAATTTAAAAAAATAATAATAAGTATTCACGTTATAATAATTTCGCTTATAATTAATAAAATGTATTAAAAGAAATGACAAAGTTTAATAGGTGTAATATAAAATTAAAATTGAATAACCTTAATGATTTCAGTTATTTTTATAGAATGTGAAAAAAAGATAAAAATTATCTATAAAAACTGGAATAATCCATGAAATATTTAGATAAATTATTGCAATTAATGTCTGGTTAATAGTGTGAGTTTGAATTGTTATCATCGAACGAAGTCGGAAATAATGTAACATAAAATAAAATAGAGTGGACATGTAAATGCAATGTTAAGTAATAAGTTGGTATGCGGGATCCGAAGACTTACAGCGAAACGTAATAGATCATGAGATACTTTAAAAATAAGATAATGTTGAATGTAATTGAAAAATAGATTATGAGGATATAAGGCTGTGTACATATCGAAGTCACGTATTTGTATCGATCGAATCAGGTGATGAGCTCCCTAACACCAATTAAATAAAGATAATAATAATGATAATGATGATAATGATGATAATAATGATAATATTGATAATAATGATAATAATGATAGTAACTGGATATAAAAAACGAAATTGATATTACATTACAGGGTACAGTTAAGCAAAGATATTGCCACGTATAATTACACTCTCTTCCTTATTGATAATGCCAATTAATATCGTTACTAATCAAACGACAATTGAAAAGAAAATAATGGACCGATAGAAGGGGAGTGAGGCGATAGCTAGAAAAGGAAATACGAGCGAACCAAGTGTTAGAGAAGGGAGGGAGAGAGAGGATAAAACTCGACAACTCGAACGAGTTATCCCGTGCGAGGGGGCATCGCTGCCTACTAGACTACCTTACCTTTTCCCGAATGCCACGGGTTTATGGATGCTGCACGACGCCGAGATAAATCGCCTTTTTCTCATCTGCTCTCTCGCTCGCTCTCCTCGGACTTATCCGTTCTAGCGGATAATTGTGTCAGTCCACGGGACTCGCAACTTTTTCCTCCCGAGCGCTTTTTCGCTTTTTCACGCTGTGCTTTTTCCGCCGATCCAGTGTCAACAATTCCGTGAATTTGGATAACTGTAAAATTAGATCAGACGAAATTATTAACCATTTTTACGCTTCCTTTCTTTTCCTATCGAACGTGCATTACCACCTATTTACTCGTTCGACTGGGCAATTTTTGTTTTAGAGAGCAATTTCTATGATTTCGTTTTTATCCGCACTACGTTTGACGAAAAATTTCGGTGCAAAAAATTCTATGAAACTCGTTTTGTACTCCGCGACACATTATCTGGCTACTCGGAAAAAATATTCCGATAGCTTTATTTCATTTTCATTGGGTCACTCACCGTTCGCTGTTTGCACAACTGCTTGAAAAAAACTTGTGATTTGGTAGATTTCAGTGTTATGAAGTTGAACAGAAACATCCGAGTTCTATTGTTTGCTCGGTTTTAACTCAAAAAATCTTGTAGATTACTATTTTTATTGCTAAATCCATAAACATTACAAAGATAATTATGCGGCTAATTTATTTTCATGACAATTTCTATCCCCTTTTCATTTCAAAATTACACAATTTCTACGCGGCCATTCATCAACAAATTCGTATTCTATTAATAAAAAGAAAATTCCGCTTGTTAGTTAATTATGTACTTATTTGTAATTATTATTTTATAGTATTATGGTATTTATTCTCTGAGTAATTTCAAGAAGATTTTTATACATTTTCCTGATTATGATTATTCCAAGTTGTGTTATTTAGCCTTAAACGAAAAAATACAAAAACAAACATTCTAAAGTCATTAGACACTTTTTTTATTTTTTATTCGGCAACGATGAGACAATTACAGAAGAAAACAAACAGCATGTGATACTAGGCTAAATACAAGAAATTGCGACTAGTTAAAACGGCAAATTGTTTACGCGTACATAAGAAGACGGTCGCAACGAAAAAAAAGTTAAATTCTGGCTCCTCGAGACTTTGCAGATTTCCTTACCGCGAAACCATCAGAAATAATGGCTCGAATTTATAACCATCACACGAAAGCCTTTCACGAACTCCAGCAACAACACTTCCGACTTTCCCTTTGTTTCCAGTCCGATGCATATTACACATTTTTAACTCCCTCCCTTCACCCTAAATGCAATTAATCTTTGGAAATTGGCACGTTTATATTGAAACTGGCGTCGTTATATCATAAATTGTAATAGAACTTTGAGGAATACATCAAATCGGAGAAATAAATTTTTAATTCGTCGTGATTGCTCATGTATAACTTTCAACTGATATTATTATATCATATCTGAATTAATTTTTTGTCCTCTGACTTATCGTTGACAGACCTTGTTTTTCTTCCAGTTGCTCTATTTGCATTAGGCGCATTAATATTTTGTAACAAATATTTTGAATTTATTGAAACATTACATTAAATTCGAAGCATAAGCAGGCATATTATAAAAAAAACTCTCATTTACAATTTTAATGCATTCCTTGTGACGCATTAACGTATTAATCGGTTTCGATGAAAATTCAACGGTCTGTTTTAATTAATCTCTAGTGTAGGGTTTTTTTCTTTTTTTAAAAGAAAAGCGTATAATTTTTGCTCAAAAAAATTGAATACAAAAACTGATTTAAGATATCGATTTTATCAAAACAATCGAAAGTTTGCAATGATATTTACGCAATAAATGTCATGTAATAGTCCTGCAATGTACAGTTATTTGATATTTAAAAAACACGACACATGTACGCATACGAAATCGTTCAATATATGCCGGAATTGAAATTCTATCCATCTAAAAATAATATAACACATTAAAAATACATATTTTTGAGATAATTGAATTAATTAGACAGTTAGCTGCTCTATAAATAATTTATTATATGACTTCTTGAGTATTTATTTAATACATTCAACTATTTACTTTTCTGATCTATTATTCAATCAATCACACATATTTCAACTCCTACGATAATCAATTTACTTCCAATTTTTAAATTACAAGCAAATAGTACATTAGTATTTTACTTTTATAGTTGTAAATATTTAAAATAAACAGTTTTAATAAAAAGTCTTCATTTATTTTGATTACATTACATTTTTTAAAACTAAGTAAGCTTTTTAAAATAATTCAATATTTTTTACAGTATGAATGAAATAACAACGTCTTTCTGATATTTAACGTATAACAAATGATAACATGTGGATGATGTAAATGAAATGAAATTTTATAATCATATTCATGATAATGAGAATACATTTTTTAACAACTACGAGTATGTATGTATGTACTTATACGTACACGTTTTCAACTGGGAATGTAAGCACAAATCGACAGCTAAAGCATTTAATTCGAGTAATAAAGAGTATTTACTTTTATTCGGTAGTTTCCCTCAATTATCTAGGTCAATTTAGTACGCAAAGCTTCGTGTCGATAAAAACGCTCACATTCCTTGTAAATTGGAGCTAGAAGTCTCTATATAATCCGTAAATATCTGAAACACTAGCCATAAAAGGCAACTATTCCGATTTTTTCATATTATATCTAGACAAAACTCTTACACCTTCAATTCGCGTTGCGCCTTAAATAATTAGTCTTTTCAAAGCTCGCGACACTCAAACTCGAAAAAACATTTCTCGTCAAAGCCGTGCTTTTCAAAGGGAAAGGAAATTCAGATTTTCACGCATAAAATAGGGAGTTTTGAAGACGGCAGCCGTAAAGATGGCCAGGAGTAAAAGCATTCATCCTATAAAATCGCATAACGGTGCGACACTCGAGTCATTACTCCTGGAGGAGAGCAAGAGCCGCGGTCCAGAGTGGAAACTTTGAAATGAAAACATCCTAATGACCGCCTCCCCCGCGTATTTATATTTATGACGGCGATAATGGCTGGACGTGAGCTTTCGAGTGATTCCGCGCGATCCCAGGATTTACGGGACGCTAGTCGATAATGAAGCGAACGGCACCGAATCTCCAACTCCTTGACTCGTTTATCTAACTTTCAGGGGATTTCCAGCCGAAGATTCCCGCCAACTGTTTTTCCCTCGTGGATATTGATGGCCGAACGCTCCACTCGGAAAAGTGGAAAATTGGTGTGCGAGGTGCTGGTACTTTTTTTGCATCCGACTCCTGGTACACGATGATAAGCTTACGGTACACCATCGATATTGACATTCAAAGAAGATTACACGAATTTTATGGACAAGCTTTTTTACACTTTCTTCCTCGTGTACTCCATCATTATTATTAGTAATTTTTATTAATAGATCAATTAATGGCATTCTAGCAGAATTATCATTATGCATAAATTCAAAGATTTTGCAACAATCAAATACAAATGTATATTAAGATAGTACATTAAATATAGAGCATTATTTTATTAACTTGCACAATCTCATGCAAAACTAATAGTTCAGAGTTACTATATACTTTACTATTTACCGTGAACTTCTTTAACATTTAAACTTACGACTAAATCGAGGATCAAAACAAAAAAGCTTTTATCGCTAATATTTTATACAAAAAATTAAAACCGTCAATTCAGATTTTTAACATCACAACTAACTTTTTAAACATGACAATTGTTTGTATTTAAAGAGTTTAATTAAATTAAAAGTGTGTTTAATTTACAAATAATTTAAGAATTTTAATATTTAAAAAATTCAGTATTAAAAATTTATAAATAATTTAATCTTTAAATTTGTATTGGCTGTGTGTGCTTGTAGCGATCCTATTTCTCTTTCAATTTTACAATATATATTTTTAATATTTTCATATTTAAATAGTTCAATTAATTTAAATTTCCTTAATACCCGGAATGAAGGTTTGATAATAAAAAATTAAATACAAAAGTTTAGCAATTCTTCCAATTATATTTCTATTTGTAAATAAATTATAAAATCACAAGATAAATTCACGTTAGAAATTCAGATGGTTTAATGCACAAGATATAACGTTAAAAAAGGAACCAGGTTTATGAAATAATATTTTTTAACCTGAAAAGTCATCATTTATTTACAACCCACATTAGTACGAAAAACTTGATATTAAAAAAAAAAATGTTTAAACCAAAATTGGACCTCTTAAATGTGGGGAAAGTTAAGAAAAGTATTGTTAAAGTTCACGATGTACTTTTTAGAGTATATCCATCTATACATTAATGCTAAGTTTGGTCATACACGTTGTATGACTTGGCATGCATCTAACTTGTACACACTCCAAGATACTGTTTAGGCTATCTTACAAACTTTCTTTAGCTCTCCTCACACTAAAGAGGTTAAAGTTTTTCTAAGTACTTCAAAACTTTATCCTATTTAGCATGGAACATATTTCAGCTATTTTTTAAATTCGAAAGCTTACTTTATATGGCAGTGATTCTTTTTTTAGCGTTTCGTACTTCAAAGAAGGATACGTGAGACTAAATGCCTGTCTACTTTAAAACTGTAAATTTTTTTTAAATTCTCAGAATAATTATTAACACTGATATTATAAACACTCATTAAGAATAATAACTTCTTATCAAAAAACTTTTCATTGAAACTAACGCTATTAAATAATAGCATACATGTTATGTGTTTTCATTGAGAATATTAAAAATATTCTTTACCATATAATGTGATACATTTATATTTATTTATAAATATTAACTATTTTGTTATTCCATACATTAAAAAATTTAATATTTTTAAATTTTCGTACGTATTTTTTCAAAAAGTGTATAATATGTTAATATAGATTTAAAAATTCTACGCATAAAGTGTGTTTTTCAAAATCAGGTTTTAAATCAGCTTAATTATACAGCTATTATGCAAAAATATTGATTTATTTATAAATTTATATTTTAAATAAATGTATGAAAATAATTTTGTTGATTTTATAATTACTGTTGTTAAATTAAACAGTAATTTTTATTCTTTATTCTAAAGCTAGCATTTGACTAAGTGCTTTGCTGTTGAACTTAATCAAAGTATATTTCATTGGCATCGTTCAAAAGTATGTGGAAAAATTAGGAAAGAACACGCAAAAAATATCACTCTTAATAAATAAATAATGAATAGGTAAAAGTGATTAGCGTTAATGTCAAAATTATCATACGAAGTTGACCAAGTGGAATAGTTGACGTGGATCACTTTATTTACATTTGGGCTTGATTTTTAATGTAAAGCAAACTTAATATCTTTGAAAGTTGTTATTAACCCAACAAGAGAAACAACAATTTTGAGTCTTCGTGAAATATATTAAAATCTAATCAGTATATTCGGATTTTATGAGCACTATTACTAAATTTATTAAATTATGAATTTTATTAAATTCATTTTCATGTTTTTTTCATGAATAGCAAATTATCAGTAATAAATACAAATTAATTCTAAAAATACAAATTTGAATGAGCATTTGAATTTAATGGTTTTTTCTTCTTTAAATTAAAGTAACAGTTTTGATTGTATTTTATTAAAAATTTTTGATAGGGTAAAGTATAAAAATTATATGTTTGTGTAAGATAATAAGGTATACACTTACAGAAATATATCGTTTGAAAATTTTCAAACAATAAGGCTTAAGCATAATTACGTAAACAATTATGTTTGCATCAATACTATTGATGAATTGATCATAGGAATAATTGTAAAGTCAATCATGTTTCTACGAAAATATTTAATCAATGGCTTGTATTGTAAATTACTTATCGACTGTAATCCTATTTTGAAAGTAAATGCATTGTAAGAGAGAAAAAAAATTGAATTTACAAGGACAGTGTAAACATTTCAATTGGAATGGCTGCAATTGAAATGTATTGATGTCCTGGTTTAAAATACAACATTGATTCTCACGATTATAAAATTTTCTTCGGGAGTCGGTCTCTCGTTAAAAGAGCCGAATTCCCATTTTCGAGAATTCATTTTGACCGATTGAAGAGCCCAGGAGACCAAAGTGCAACAGACCCCAAAAAGTGGGACAAATTGAACCAAAAAAGCAGCCACCACACACCAACACCAACCGCATTGTACTACGAACAAATACAGAGGCATACTGGTAGAATAGCGCGAGGAACGCGGAATCGAGTCGGGCCTCGCGCCGCGTCCAATGTAATTGCGTCGCGACGCGCTTAATGCAATTAGCGAGCCGAACGCGTCGGAAAAGCAAAAAGCGCGACGGCGATTTAGAAGGATCGCTTTTCATGCGCCGAGCCGTGTATTTTCACCTACTGGCATTTTTTGTTTTTCTTTTATTTTCCCGGAACAACCCGATCTTTCGGAGAGGCCTTTGTGGGACGCTCATGCGGGATGCCCCGCTCGCCCCATTTTTCCTTTTTCCCCTTTTCTTGGTCTCGAAGAATGGAGAACTTAATTATGTCACCTGCGGAAAAAACAGTTGTGCCAAGTATAATAATGGCAGTATCTCGTTAAGGTAATGACTTTTTCACAAGTTCATGCACTCCAAGATCTTGCTTTCGAATTTCATTTAAAACTTACATAATTCTTATCACCATAGCTTTTTAATTTTAAATATAATTTAAAAGCTGCTTAATTTGTACTATATTCGCTTGTAAATTATAATTTTTATTAATGAATTTCAAGTTTTTATTCGGAATTGAAAACATTTAATATTCACTAAATATTCTAAAAACGTTTTCCAACATACTCAAGAATAGAATATCTTACCAAAAAATACAATTTCATGGAATTCAATCTCTAATTATTAAATCATTGAAATAAGCATTTTGCTGCTGCAAATAAGATTCCGTTATTTATAAATTATAATTTTCCATTGTAGCTTCATTTTTCATCCATAGAACTAAGTAACAATAGAGATATAAATTTACTCGATACAATCTCAAGTTAATATCTCTAGAGATGTGTCGTTTGATCAGTTATCAGAAAAATAGTTAGTTATACATCGAAATTGGCGCAAAATTATTTTTTCATCTTTCATTATGATTTTTAAATTATTACTAATAGGTTTAGAAATATAATTTATAGGAACAGTTTATAATTGTCAAATATGTTCAATGAAACATTGCAAAAGTAACATAATATATCATGTATAAATGTGATATAGAATTTTATATAAGTCATATGTTTCATTGTTATATACATATTAAGCATTAAAAATTGTTTATTAAATGCAATGATACTTTCGATTACATATGAAATTTAATTTTATAAAAATATGAAGCTTGCATAAATTTTTATTTTATCTTTAATAAGCTAAGCATACATTTTTACATCAATGAGGTTGATTTGATTAGAATTTAAATTCCTGTCAATAAGAAAATAGTGATATGATACAAACAAAGATTATCTGAGAACATATTAGTAGAATTTTTAATCGGAATTTTTAACACTGACAATACTTTTAAATTAGGTACAAAGATTGAACCCTTTTGAATAGAAGTAATTTTTTTATTATTCAGATCTAAATTGTACAGTTCTAGATATTGAAGAAAAGCTGTTTTGCTAATTATATCAATTATGTTATGAGATCTGCAATATGAATAAAATGAACTTAATGTATAATTTTTAAATGAACATAATAAATTAATTAAAAGCGTAAAATTTTTTGGATTTAAATCACAGTAATCAGAGTTTATTCTATTATTAAATTGCAAAAAGTATCAGAAATCATAACGTATATTTTAATGAATAAATCGCTACAAGATTGAATTTACAAATCGCGGTAGAATATACAAATTTAAATGTAATAACTCACGATTACAGAGAAACAAATTTTATAAAAAAATTTGCATATTGTAAAATATATTATTTGATTAAGTTTATTTGTCTTATTTGTATGAGTCTGAAGATTGTAACATTACAAGTGTATCAAAAATTCAACTCTTTAAAAAAAAAATTTTACCATTATAAACCACCCCTAACAGGGGGTGAAATTTCATAAATATTTAATAATTAATAAAAAAGTTAATAATTTAACACCTCGTATTCTATAATGCTTTCAAAATATCTTTTTAAATAAATACTCTATAATCTATTTATAATTCAATTTACAATCTATTATTTATACTTAAGATAAATGTAAACGAAAAATTTTATTGTCTTACACATTTTGTGTATTACAATTTTTCTTATAATAGTTAATGCAAGCTTTTACAGTGAAAATATTTCAATTTTATTATTCATAATATAATTATAAAAATATAAAAACAGCGTGATTAGTTGCCACATTGCATCAAAACTACATACGTGCTCTATATTTAATGATATATTATAATCATTCAAAGAATTTTAGTAAAATGGTAATTATTAAATAATCTCCAAAGATTGGATTAAACTTGGATAACGATACTAATATTCTTGTAAAGTTATATATTGCATTGCCGTATATAAGATTGGCCAGGCACATACGTTAATGCATTTTTATTTCATTAAATAAGGTAACATTGTAGTAGTGCGTTGATTATTCGAATTAATTGCACGACAAGGAACTTTGTTATCTGCATTGATATCTATACATTCTAATTAATGTTCGTTAATTTACATATATAATGCTCTTTTGTAAAAAGTGCTCACGTATGATCTACAATTCATTAGTTTTTTGACAAGAATTGTTTTACATAAACAAAGCCTATATAGGCTAAATACGCTATTTATTTATAATTTTATTAATTTCAAATCGTTTAGAGTTCACTAGATTTACATAAATTACGAATGATTGAGAAAAACAATATTATTTTATGATACTTAAATAATTGATTGGTTCACTGTAAAGTAATTGGTTCACGCACAATCATTGTTTTTCACAATTTTTTTTTTCTCATAATATAGCGTATTATCCATGTTTAATTGGTTATTATTTTGCAAAATAGTTATTCAATAGATTAAACAGATAAATACACTAATGAAAACTATTCTTTTACCAACAATTATTTCGCTCTGACAACATGTAGAATGTTTATTAAAAAATTTATTGAACCAGTAATTCGTAAATTTTAACATGCGTAAAAATATATTAATTTAATATTATATTTCAAAAATATCTTTATCAACTATATAATAATAATTTCGAAACCTTTAAATTTCCATTTACATAAAAATATTATTCAATATACGCTCAAATTGTTCTTGTACAATTTTTAATCATCGTAACTAATAATGTTACAATCAAAATATTCATATTCATTTTTTTCTTTGCTATTTAAATTTTGTTGGAAAAGATAAAATTCCATGAATGTTAATATTGATATTAATATTACTTGTAGATTTGAATTAATTTTGAAAAGGTACAGTTGGACCGAATGTTTTTCTTATATATATATATATATATATATATATATATTATCGATTTACCGTAGAATGAATTTTCCGATTTATTTATTATTTAAAACTGTTAAAATACGAATTTTTCTCATGTGCGAGCTAACAAATGTGTATTACGCGATAACTAGCATCTTTGGGGCCGAAGGATTGATATCAGCTTCACTGGCAATCATCTCGTGGAAAAATTTTCACAAATTTCCATCCCATATCGGCGAATCCTCTCATCTCGATCCCCAGAAGGAAGAAGACGCGCCTTCCGAACAATGGCTACAATCCTACCGTTATTAAGGCCCCAGGCGGAGATTCACGCCTTCTCCGAGAAAAGAATCGAGGCGGAAGCTGGGCCGATCATTGCGCGCGCGATAATTAATTGTGTCGACGCGCCATTGTTCCGGCGCGCTAATTGCTCCGATTTTTCCGGGGTGAAAACCGAGGAGGGCAGGGGTAAGAGCGACCCAGTTCGCACTGCTTTCGCGTTTTCATTGTTCGGTTATCCGCGGGTTGCTCCCTTTCCCGGAGGGAGAGTTTATCGAGGTGCACAATCGGTGGCGCTTTCTACGGGTAATTGGCCGATTCCGATTGCTCGGCAGATTCTCTTTCTCGCTCCGACTTTTCGTGTTCGGGCCCAAGGACTCGGGCCATTACTTCTAAACATTCGACTCCAGGACGACTCCAGGAGGCTCAGTTGCGTCTGAAGGTTTCCGAGCTTTTCCGCGCATCACGGGGTCATAAAAAATTGGCGAGATCGAGGGAACGATAAGTAATGGAACACCGGAGAATAGAGAATAGAGTAATATTTCCGATACAATTGTCGGAATACATACTGAATTTGTCATTGTTATTGCTCTGTGTTTCCTCGCTCAAACATTTACAGCTAATGAGAAAGTGAAATGGAAGGAAACGAGTTCCTATCTATATTCGCATAGATCAAAATCGTAATGCACAACTAGTGCACATCGATTTTTCGCTTTGCTAACAAAAAAAAATAAAATAAAACGGCTTTCCTGTTGATGATTTCACTCTCGTAAATAACTGCTGTATTCTCTTTTCGAAATGAGCGATTTGTTTTTGCATTTTTTCAATTCTCCTTCAACTTATACCAGTGCATTCCTTGGCGAAAAGAGTTGTTCTGTTGTTTCTTGTTTATTCGGAGAGACAAGCAACGCACTTGTGAAAATTTGCAATCTCAAACTCAGCCAATGCAGTCCTGTCATGCATTTTATAACTTTTCTTCGCGAAAATAGTTGAACGCCATCCGCTCTTGTACTTCGGTCTGTTAATTTAAAAAGCTAAAGAGAAAGAGAAAAACGATCTGGTTTACTTAGTTATTCATCATTTGTGATGAAACAAACACACAGAATATCGCGAATTAACATTACCATTGACTCTTTGAACAAGAACAATCAAAAAAGTATTTTATTATGGAAAAAACGTTGGTTTTTTATGTTATTTGTCAAATATTGAATATTTATTATTTTTGATTCTCTTGTACAATCCTCTTATATCTAATTAGACAATGTCCTAGATCATAATAAAACATAAAAAAATATTTTAATGCATCTTGCAATGTAAGTCGAAACGCGCCGTTATTTCAAATGAGTTCTAGTTTTAAAATAATGACTGACTTAATACAATGTATACAATTCATAAGAAACATAATTCTTTTTAAATATCTTGATACATTGTGATCCAGCTAGACAAGCTAGTACTCATCAATAATTATTATGTTAAACGAATAATATTTAAGTAAATCGCTTTAATATGAAGTCATAGAAAATTAGAAAGAAAAATAAAACTAAAATTATTAATATAAGAAGCCCAAGCAATTTTAAATCTTAAATTATCTTCCAATCAAACGTACATGGTTATAATCACTCTATATATAATTGTTTATTACTTGATCTTAATGCATGTATTTTTATGTATGGTTAAATATCATTAAATAATTAAAATGAACGATAATGTATAAAAGTACTTGTAATCTATGTATTTATTATTTCAAAAAATTTTGTAATATATTTATATTTTAATCGGCTAGTAAAGAGGTCATAGATTTTTAATCAAAGGATTTTTATTCTTAAAATTTATAAAATAAAAATACGGAATTATAAATGTCTTTCAGAATAAATTAAAATAAATGAAATTTTTTTTTAATAGATCACCGTTTATTTTGATATTATTTTTATTTTTATGATACTTCGATGTCTTTCATGCATAAAAAAATGACCTAATTAAATTAAATCAAGTAAATAAAAACCGCTACTTTAGTTTTTAAATGTTATAGTCACTACAGTACTATTACTAAATTACTAAATTTCTTTCCTTACACTTTTAATTATTAGATTTTACTCAACCCTGAAACATGCGACGTAACAGATATTTCGACCTCAATAAAAAATCGCTTTCCTAAAAAAATTCATACATCAAAAGATAACGGCAGAGTTATTGCAAATGAAAAACGCTTGGTGGAGTTAAAAAAAAAAAGGAAAAGAAAAGAAAGGAAAAGAGGAAAGAGAAAAAATGCCAAAGACGATAGGAGCAGGGAAATTCGCGTCCGCAGCCGGTAGTAGCACGTTTATAGCGCGGGCGCATGCGCTCCTGGTGCTGTAAATCTCTAACGTAGGAAATTGCATCGGCCTAAGTGCAATCATTCTCTGCGGAAAAGTTCCAATGATGCACCTCTTTGCCTACCTGTTTTTATACCGCGGATCGCAGTTGCGCGAGTGCATTCCGCGGCAAAATTGAGATGCTTCGCAGCCACGTTAAAACAGCGACGATCACTAGACAAATGGATGATAATTCACAGCTCGCCCCCGGCTATTTATTTCCTATTTTTATTCCCTCCCAACGGCTAATACTGAAGTTTAATATGTAATTTATGATTGGAAAAACACGGTAAATTAAATTCCATTCAACTCGAATAAGTGCGCTAATACTCGGCTTTGCTATTTGCAAAAAGTTAATTGACTCCACAACACAAAATTTCTTGAAAAAACCACAATCATTTCACGATACTTTGCAATTATAATATTTGCCTTGTAGTTATTTAAAGGAGTAGCTGACTAAATTATAAGGAATCATAGATTGTATTAACTTTGGTCGACGCTATTCTTTAAGTATTTGGTCTAGATTTCGATTCTATAATCTTGCAAAGGTTTCATCCTTTCAAACGATATCATAATTTAGTCACTGATGAATATCTATACCAGAATCGAAATCGTTTGAAAATTTTATTTATTCTACAATGTCTAGTTTTATGTATGTAGGTTTCGCGAAAACAAATTTTCTTTAATTTTAATAACTTTTTTATTGCTGGAGACTCGTTCCGAATGATCTCTGCATTACTTTATTCTCTATTTAAACATGTAGAAATTGTAATTTACTCCACTTTATTCCTATTTTTTATAAGGTTGAAGAATTTTGAATGTTCTATTTGCATAAAGTTTTATTCTATATCAAATGAAATTATAATGTTATTCAGTATTTAAATAATCTTACGTATCTTTAACAATAATGCATATATAAATAACACACTTTTAGAATAATTAAAACATTATATAAATAATACAAACATGTACAATTATTACATTTTAACTTTTATAACGTTTATTTGCTTGTTACAATGTTAGATTAGAATAAATTATGTGCCGTAGATATTATTTAAATTTTATTTATTTATCTGCGAATTAAATTTTGCGAAATAGACTTAAAAAAAAGTATTAAGTGAAATAATTTTTAAAAATTTTTCAATAATAAATGCAATCATTTATTGCAAATTCAAATTATGAATGGCAATATTTGCTAAGCTTTTATTTTAAAATTCAATTTTCAGATAAAAATGTAATTATCAATGTTTAACACATCAAATATGATTACTTTTATGGAAATAATAAACTAAGCTAATTTATAATATTTTTAGTCTCTAACATTATGTAGTACGGTTTCTTATTTTATAATCTATTTGTACAATTTTTATGAATACTAGTTTGAAAGTATAAAATATTCAACACTGAGTACAAGGTATGAATATTGTGTAAACAGTACTTACCAGTATATTATTTAGATGGCCATAAATATTGAGCTAGTATAATTTAATAGAATATTTAAATTTTTATAGATTAAAACTACAATATTAGTTCTGGTATGTATGTAATAAATAAAGATTAGATGCTAAAGTAGTCGAATAAAGTTGAATTTTTTTTATTAAACTTAATATTTGTTTATTTGACTTGTGAATGAGTTTTTCTATTTATTTATTCACTTTGTACAGATAAGCTAAGCTTACTTTAACATATTTTTATTATGCTATTTAAAATATACTTTCATTTTAAAATATAGACTTAACAAGAAAAATATCAAAACAAAAATTTAAAGTCGAAAATTTGATGCGCTAGAAACAAAAGTAGACTTGTATTTCAGTTTTTTTTTTTTTTTTTTTTAAAAAAAGTGTAATTTATTGCAGCCTTCAATATACATACATGTATACAGTCGATACATAATATATAAACAATAAGTATAGTGTGAGATCTCAAAGATATTTTTGTATTTTCAAGCTAGTACACATTAATAACAATAAAAAATTGCACGTATTGGCAAAGTACCTATGAATATTTTCAAGAAAATGCTTTTACTACTGTTGTATGAAGTACATGGTTATAATAATAATTTGGTTGCTAGGCTAGAAAATGCAGTTCCAATGAAGTAAATCTGACATCCATAAACCTCGACACGTTAATTCCGGCAAAAATAAGATTCGGCAGACTAAGTAAGGAATAGCGTTACTGTGTTTAGACCGAATTAATCAGAGGTGATAAGGCGCAAATATTCAAAGTTGTTCCAAGCTCGAACGGTACCCCATTCATCTCGAAGGAAAAATGTTTGGCGAGATGACGATAGAAATCTTTGGCCACATCCCATGCCACTCATTGTTTTTATTGGCGAGGTATAGGCCACTCCAATCACCGGTTGCCTCTTCCCGGAAGAGACGCATATCAAAACTAGGACATTCTCGAGGTCCTATCTCGAGGAGGAAGGAGTCTGGACTTCGGTGCGTCTCAATGGGGAAACTTCACCTATGAAACATGCGTTTAAACTTTCCTCCGAGCGATTTTTCTCTTTCGATAATAACAATCCTCCGTAGAAAAATTGGTTTGTCGGGAAAGAGTAAAATTAGGCTTCCTACTTTAAGCCTGTATAATGTGATAATTGTAAATATTTTATTTTTTCGTAAACTTGAAATATAATTGAAAAAGTGTGGATAATGGGTGTATTAGCTAATAATCTCACCGGGTTGATTCATTTCTTTGAAAGGCTCTTTTAAATTGAACGGAACTGTTTTGCTTAATTCATTATACTCGAGCCGAAAGTAGTACTTAAACGCTCTTGAGTCTATCATAAAGGCTGTTCCACAGATAATGTATTTTATTGTATAAACACATAAAGCGTAACCTATAAATTAGTGAATATTAATAAGCGAAAAATATAAATAACCGTTAGTTTCAAAGTAAGTGATTGCATATTTATTACGAAGAGCAGTGAGCTTCTTCTTGTTTTTCTAGTGTACACAGACATCGAAGTTGGTACTGGTGACTTAATTTTGCCTCTTTCTCTTCCACTATTCTCAGAAATCCGAGACACAGAGAGAGAAAAGATTGCGACTTAATTTGAAGCTGCAGAATTTGCATACAGACGCGGACGATTAGCAGAATCTGCGCGAAATGCCTCGTGACTAGTTAGTCGGGCGGACTCGGTAAATCGTCACCTCCTGGAGCTCGATTGACCTGAAAAATCGCCCTGGGAATCAGCGGATGACGTTTGTTGCAGTTGGCGGCTCGTTGAATCGGAGTTTAAAGCTCGTGCGCCAAATGAAAAACGGCGCGGGTATTTTCGCTTTCGGGACGAGCGTGTGATATCGGGCCGTTAACTTGGCTTAAAATACGTCGCCGCTGAATGCGTCATTTCTTGAATTACACCCGCGGGAAGGGCGAATTTTCCTATCCAAGTTTCATGGGCGTGTTACATGCGAAAATGCAAAAGCTACTACCGTCGAGAAACTTTGATGCCTTCGAGAGATTTACGAGAACTTTGCCATTTTTTCTCTCTCGTGAATGAATTGAAGCACAATATCTTTCAAGGTAATTCCTTTGAAGTGCTAAGCAAATTATCGAGCAACATTGTTTTGTATATTGCAAGACTATTTAAGTAGATATTGTCGACCTTTGATACTTGGGTATAATTTAGGTTATGCTATCTGTACAATCATCGCGTTTATTCAACAAATTAAACCTAAAGAGAATGAAACAAAAAAAATTATAGGTGCAATAAGTTCATTTTATTCACCATTTAATCTGTTACATTTGTATAGAAGATTAACAAAGGATTCACGTATCAATTAATCATTAAAATAAGTAATGAAGTCTAAAATATACCTAATTAAAATTACAAAGAATTGCAATTTTCTAATTTCAATTATAAATTAGATTACCAAGTAGAAGGGAGAAAATTGTTATAACAAACATACTTAAACCTAAAAGTTTAGCTATTGGAGATAAATTCAGCTTAAAATTAGATATAATGTATTCGGTTCAGGTAATAAATTTTAGAAATATAAAAAAACTTGAACGGAATGAGTAATTCATAATCTTTGCTAAACAAAAAAAAATGAATCGCTATTCTTGACATTAAAATTAAAAATTGAAAGCTTGTAATTATTACAAGACCATCCAAAAGCACTTTTGTGTTTTTTATCCACCGTATTTAAAAATTTACTAAGGTCATTGGTAAGACATTGCATCAGTGGATGTAGGAAACGTAAAATTCAGTTGGTTTCTATTTCACCAGGAGTCGACCTCCCGCACCTGAGTCCCGGACTCCTTCCCGGGTATTTCGAGCGGTCCATGGAATGCGAATGCGAGGGACTTTCACGAGCGGGCGAAAGAAAGTCGGATAAAAGGCCAGAGAGACAGAGGAAGGGAGCTGACATCAACATCTTCTCCCACTTTTCTCTCTCTCTCTCTCTCTCTCTCTCTCTCTCTCTCGAACAGGAATTCGGATACAGGGACCAATGAGCTTAGACACGGGCTGTTTTGAGTATTCGCGTGTGTGCATCCACATACTTGTGCAAGAGAGAGGCTCGTTTAGTTTTCTTCAGTACATGCTACCGTGTATCTATTTGTCTCTACTTTTGTTTGCTTTTCAGAATTCGCTCCTGTGAACGCGTGGCGAGCCTCAGCGTTTTCAAAACCATGACGCTGCCAAACTCAGAAATACAACTACTGATCCAATTTTTTATGGAACTTTCGATTATAAGTAGAATTTGTTGTACGCAAAAAAACTTTTATATATTCGAAAATGAAATTGTAGAAAAAATTAACAGATAAATATGTCATTATAGCTAATTTCAAAAGTATGTGCAATTATTTACTTTTGATATTTTAAGCTTGATTTTTTTGAAAGTCTAGATAATTGTTTTCACTAATTTCGAAAATTCGCTATATTGTATGATTATGGATTGAAATGTAAAATAAGCAACAATTTATGTAGGAAAAAAATTGAGTCAAGGACTTTTGAGCTTACTAAAATAGACTCTAACTCTTGTATCACTGGTTAATATCTTATTCAATTTTACGCATAATCTTGTGTATGTCAATCATCAGGTGTGAACAGGTGAATAAATTAAAAGATACATAACCATAAGCTATTTTTTAATTCAAAACTTATTTATAAAATGCCAATGATAAAGACACTAATCCGCATATAAACTTAAGCTCATTCCACACAAAAAAAAAATCAAGGTCATTATTTTGTTGGTCGTGTATTTAACATGTCCTTTTCCATTTATCAATGTGAGAATCCTGACTCACAAATTGTAACAAGTAAAATGTCTTATTTCGAGATACACTCAATAAATATTCACGTAGACCTACCTTTATTCGTTGGTTAGATAAAAGCGGCTCGGAAAATTTGCAGCTCTCGAATTTTTACGCAAATTCATGACTGACTTTTCCGCACTTTTACACACAGTTTAATCGACCGCGTTATACTAAAGCCTTTAAATAAAGGCAATGGTACACTTTTCAAGTTGAATATATACATCCCCATGAAATTCGTTCCACAATGTAGGTTAGAAAAGCCCATTTTAATAATAATGCAATATTATGATCAATTATGCTGTAGGCAATGACTGGACTGAAAGAAACATGAATTTAACGACTAAAATTACGGTGTCTGACGTTATTCATTTTAATTAATTATGAAAAGATCACACGTTATTCGATGTGTCCACTAAATTCTACGTATAATAATAACAACAACAACAACAACAACAACAACAACAACAACAACAACAACAACAACAACAACAACAACAACAATAATAATAATAATAATAATAATACGTAAAAATGTTTAAACATAATTTTTCTCATCGATTTTATTAGCCAAATATTTTTCTCTGTTAATGATTTTCTATTTTTTAAATTTGAATAAATTAGTATATTTGGCTGTAATTATTAGTTTTACTTTCTCGTATTTGTTCATGCTCTATAAAATACAAATTTAGTATAATATTAATCATATTCTCGTATTCAAATAAAGCAGTTATTTTTCGCATAACCTGCTATGAAATATTGTTAAAAATCACAAAATTAAAAACAAAAAAAAAGTCAATCATTTTTGCTTAATAGCGCATGAATTTTATAATTTTAAAAATAATTAATCCTAAATTAAAACTAATATCTTAATAATAAAATTCCACTATAAAGACAAAATCTTGGAAACAAATTTAGTTTGTGTATTTATCATATCCACGACTTTGGAAGACATTCATTTATTCTAAAAAAACTTTCCTTTTTTACATGATTAATGTTTATCATTTGTCACGTTTGTATCAAACACGAAACTACAATTATAAAATAACTAACAAATTAATAGTAATTTGATTATCTTTAAATGAATTTGAGATCACGTAGCCAAACCTAAAAAAAAATCGACAAAAAAAAACAAATCCCGATAGATGAAAAGCACTGGGTTAAGAAAACTAGTTCTTTAGTTGGTTAATTTAGTCTCATTATACGCAATAATGAGTCTCTTTAAACACTCGATCGGCGTGCAGCGAACATTTAATGAAACTGATCAGGGCAAAGTTAAGTAACTTTCACGCCTTAACAACGACACCTAGCGACCCCCTGAAATCGAATATTGGATTAGTCGTGGAGATAAGATCCATCCAATAATCTTTGGAGCCACATCGTTGATCCCTCTCGAGCAGAGCTGAATAAAAACAAAGCTTTTTATCAATAAGGCGCATGATTTACGGCGCGTGCGCGCTACTGCCCAAGTTAACAACAATTTTCAGTTCCACTCGGGGGCTCGACATTTTCACGGCCTTCGAAACCCAGCTAGGGCCTCGGTGAAATCAATCGGTAATCGATCGCTAGATGGCGGATCTCACATTTATACGACAGATATCAAAGGTGTTCCGTTAGACCCTCGTTTTGATTTATCGAATGTCGCTTCGTTGCCTTTTTCACTTTGGCTTTTTGACTTTCCACGATGAACCCGGGGATAATTAGCGATTAACTTTCGATTCGAGATTCAATCACGGCGCCTTAACATGCACACTCGAATTATCTTGATTATAAGGCGAACCTCTTGGCTTTATAATTCGCTCCAGGAGTACAACAAATCTTTCCTCGTCCAACCTCCACAAATAACGCGATTGAGCTAATGAACTTTGAAGCAACTTTGGATGTTCATTCACAGAGTTCATCTCACTATTAATACTCACTATAACTATACGATTTACATACTCGTTAGTTTAGTTTCTTTACACAAATATGCGGACACCAGTACACTTTTTTTTTATAACATACATTTTCTTTTATTTACAATATCTTGCAAACAAGAATGAATATATTTGAATTTAATTTCATTTTGTCATTTCTAATTAATAGTAATGATGTTCGCGTGAAATAATTCTAATATAATAGATGTATCTTTTTTATATAATTGTTAATCATATTATAAATATCAATATAACTATCACTCATAAAAACTAATATATTTTTCGTACGATTACATTAAAAACTTAAAAACTTCAGTTTAGTACTTTATAATTATTTGAGAGATGAAAAATTACAAAATTTATATATACCGGCAGTTTTATATCTTTATTAATAATACGAAGTTTAGTGATAAAATATTATAATTAAAAATATTTAATAACAATAATTTATTAACATATAAAATATTATTTTAAATAATTGTATATTTTTTAAATTATAGAATCTGTAAAATAAATTTTTGGAAGTAATTTCACATATTTACAACAAAAATATGATAAAATATCTGCTCAACAAAAACATAACAATACGGGTTAAATTTTTGAATGAGTTAATTTTTTAATTTTTATGCAGTTGTAGCCTAAATTTACTTTAGCATTTTTAAAGTTTTTATTATTTCTAAAATTATACAAGATTAAAACAAAATTTAATATATTTTGAAAATTTAAATTTAGAAAATTTTCAATATTTCATCTGATAAGATATACATAATTAAGGGTGGCCAACTAATTATTTAACTCTTGTTGAAAAAAAAATTAAATTCTTCTTAATGTTAGCCATAAATTTAAATGCAAAAAATGCAAAATGAAAGCATATATTTGAATTCCAAAATACACGATTAAATGATTAAAAATTTATCATTTATATAATTTTATATAATTTTATATAATATTCATTGGATGACCAAATCATTATTAACATAATATTTCTAAAATTCCAATTTTTAAATCAAATAATTCAATGATTTAAAATATTTATAAGTATCGAATACGATGCGGGATAAGTGCAGGAAAATTTCAGATAATTCCTGATTATATCAATATTAGACCACTATAATTAATAACATTAAAAATGTCCCTTCAAATACAATTAAAATTAAACGTATAATAATGATAATAATATTCAATCGGAATAGAATATTTCAAATACATTATAATCAGACCGAAATAGAAATTCATGCTCATTGGATGTATTATTATCATTATTTGCCATCGTTAGTTAATTATTTTAAAAAGCCTCAGTCTGTTGGCACAAACTCGAATAATAAACTCAAAAGCAGACGCTTCGATATGTGTGTAGCCAATTTTTTATCGAGTTCCCCTTTAATCCTCGGATGGATTACGAAAGGAAAGGCTTATGTGCCTGACATATTTGATAGAGGCAATTCGCAAACCAACTGTCTTTTACAACCGAGGAGCTAATCTGTGAGCTCAGTGACAAAAAAAGACGTTGGCCATTCACAATCGAAGCAATCGAAAGGTGACAAGCGAAACAATACCGAGGGACACGCGATCGTTAAGGCTCGATCGAACATCGCCTATCGCTAAACTCTCTAAATGACGATTTACGATTTCTCAATGTCGCACCAATTCTACTTCTACCGAGGGAAAATTTACGGGTATGTGGGACTTTGTTGCCGAGATCATTTGGAAATGCCTCTTGGATTACCTAAAAAATCCTCAGCCACGACACTTTCGCCTCTAATATTTACAAGCTCGGAAAAATTAAAATTGGATCTACAACTGAAGAAACTTGATATTGCAATCGCGGACGTGTGGGATTGCGAGCTGAAAAAGCTGATGAAAGCGATCGAGTCTCTATCGGATATAAGCAAAATCTGTAAGAAAATCTCGTCTCGCAGATTAAAATTGATCTAATGAATGAGGCATTTTAATTTTGATTTAGTAAAATGTGTGAATTGTTCCATAAACTTGAGAGAGTCTGACATCACTTTCTAAGAGTAAAAAGTGGATGAATCTTCTACGGGAGTGAAAGGTTCATTTAGATTAAGTACCCCATTATTCACCACAAAAGAAAATTAAATTCTTTTCACTCTCACATTAGCGACAATGTGCTCAATTCGATGGATAATTTAAAAGCTCGCTCAATTTTCACAGACAAATAAATAATTTTTCAATATTTCACTTTTACCAAGCTTGAAATATAAATTTTCAAGATTAACATCAGATATAAATGGCAAAATAATCTTCAAGCTTCATAAAATTATACAAAATATTAGATGACAAATAAAAGTTGATAAGTATGCAATCCATAGTACGTACTGGTTGAAAAGCGCAATGCGAATTTCTAGACACCTTTCACATTGAACAAGCGGGAATGTAATTTTAATAATAAGCCTTACATTTTACATTTATTTAAAAGACAATTTCCCGTAACCAGCTCATTAAAAAAATTTTATTCAAAAATCAAAATTCTCAATTTGTTAAGTTTAATTAAATTGTATATCAATTCGTTCCTTTGTTGTGTCTCCTTCGCCGAATAACTTAACTTTTTCAAAATCTTATCTTTTAATTATTATCTTATATTATATTAGATTAAACTGTAACCAAGATGCATTTTATCCAGCATAAACCACATTAATAATGTAATAAATTGTAAAAACCGGTTCCTCTTAAGCTTCTACAGTAATAAGGCTTTCAACGAGGGTTACCTATGAATATTGATTCGTTCATTACCAATAAGTGCTTCAAAATAAAATTACTCAAAATATATTTTTACATACCAATAATATAAATCAACGATAAAATTGATGACAAACGAAAAGCGACAGATAAGAATAAAAGCTCCTAATAATTTTAAACCTGAAGATGATGATCGTGAACATTAAAAAATTTATTTGGTACAAGAACAGATTAGAGCTTTCTTAATATATCAAAAACTCCTACAATTTCTGAAGTAATGGACAGGAACTATCTTTATTTTTTTTTATGTGGGAAAGAATTTATTGATAAAATTATAAATTCTTTGGTTTTTTCTTAAAATTTACTACAAGGATATGTGATATTATTTTTAAAAATGTGACATTTGAAATACTAAGTGGGTGTATGAAAATTACACTCATGAAATGGTTAAGATTATAAACATCAATTGATTCATGTTTATGAAAATATATCATGTTTTTCAGGGATCGAACACACCTTGCGCCTGTGTCTTTTTTTCAGTAGTAACAAATATTTTTACAGAAACAATAAATTGAATTAACAGGTGTAAATAAGAAATAATCTTGTTTTACAAATAAATCAACGTCAACGATTACTAAAACATGATATTAAATAAGCATATTAGATTGAATTTTTATTATATCATTTTTTTCCTTTAAATTTGATTAAAAATTATTGATTTATTGAGGTGTCGATATTGTACTTAAATGACATATATTTTATTTTCTTTTTCTAATATATTTTTTTTTATTCTTAATTAGCGAATGAAATAATGTAGCATTAGCTCTGCAGTTTACATATAAATAAATAAATAATACAATTTTTTCTAGCTCAAATTTAATTCAATGGCGGTACTGTTACACTTTCATAACTATTGCATACAAGATTAACTAAATTATCATTGAAATATTATTCTTATCAATGGACGTAAATCCGCATTAAATATATTACAAAAATACTGATTGAAAAAATAATATTCTAATGAAAATCAAATCGTGTATGTGCAACACCTTTTATGTATCACTTTTTTTATATTTTTTTAAAATAATATAAATTGTCACATTATAAGTTAATAAATAATTTAAGGTTTATACACTTTTTAAATTTTTTTTACTTTTTTATTTATACTTTTTTCTAATGGATATTTTCAAATAATATAATTACATCAAACATAAAAATTAAAACTAATATATATTTGTGAATAAATTTGTTTATTTAACATATTGACTTCATTTTTTTTAATAATTTCAATTTATATTTTGTTCCTTATTTAAATTTTATATTTTTTGGATCGAAAATGTTTTTATTTATTTATATATTTAAATTTTTGTTTTATAAATTTTATTTTATTTTATTTTATTTTTTATTTTACATTCACATATTATTTGGTTAAATTTTCTATTTCTATATTTTTTAATAAGTTTGCATTATCTATATTGTCCTTCTGTATTTATAGCTACGTAAATCTTTGAGATTTGCGAATTTTTTTGTACATCTGCAAATTATGAAGTTGGTTTATACGATATTCAACCAGAATTTTCAGACTTTATTCGTACATCAACTATTAAATATGAATTTATTAAACAATAAATAGAGATTTTCTAACTAATGTCAATGTCTTTTATTTAAAATTACATTAAAATTTTTTAATGTTCAGCATTAATTAAATAGTAGTAGGTTTAATAAGATTTTAGATCGAGAGGTCGGAATTAATAACCCCTCTTTAATTGTATTGTTTAAATAAAATATGAGCAAGATAAACAATTTAATGTCATAAGAAAGGAGGTAAACGTCAAAATTTGTTATTATACAAGAATAAGTATTATTTTTTAAGAATAAATATTATTTTATTCCATGTAATGTTGTAAGGTTCAACATATATTTAAAAATTATTATAAACTTATTTTTACAAAAATTATTAATTATTTTTATATTTGTTTTTTAAAAATATTTTTAATGATACTGATTAGAATATTAAACTTTAAAATTTAAATTTGAATTTTTTTTTCTGCATTACCATTTGGAATTGTCTTATAATATTAATTTTTTAATATTTCAATAAAAATTAAAATAATGATGGGAATAATCCTTTGAAATGATTTTTATTATCAGGTCACTTGATGGCTAAATATTAAAGACTAAACCAGTTGTATGACTAGTTTTAATACAATGTAGCACATAATATCTGACCTAAAAATAAAACGTGCTGCACGTTTTATTAATTGTTTTTACTTCGTATTATATCATTTGAAGAGAATGAATGAGGATAACATTCTCTAGATAGAGAAATAAAACGGAAAAACTACACGAGATCTTGATAACATTAGCAAGTACGTAAAAAATGTTTGGAAGCATCCTGCGTTTGATGCGTCTCTATGTTTATATATATTTTACATCGAACTCTATGTTGGCATTTTTCGGAAGCATAGTTTTGAGATGAGCGTTGACAGAGAAAAGTCAGAAAAAGCGCGGAAAAGTAAGTCAGCCGTTGGGTTAACTATGAGATGATCGCGGTTCTCGGTTTGAACCGCAGGCCCCGGCATGAGCACCAACAAAGGAAGAGAGAAGCAACAACGGATAGATAAGGGGGAAAGAGACGCGCGCTCGTGTCACGCCGACGTCAGCCAGGTTACAGGATAATCACGGGAGTCGGGCTCGTCTGCTGCACGTGGACGACCCCGCCGAGGAGAAGAGGAACTATGCAATCTGGCAACGAGGATAATCCCTTTTCTCCTTTTTTTCTACCGACCCGCGTATTCTCAATTCTAAATCTCGGCATAATACGCGGAAGAAAGTTACTTCCTCCTGTCATTTCCAAAGGGACGTCTAAGCAGGAGAAGCCGTCATTTGCCTATGCGATCGTACGTAATAATAACAATTAAAGAATCGAATCGTCCCTCTCCCCCCACCCCCACCCGCCCATTTCACTCGATTTTCTCTGCTGGTCGGGCAAATAAACTTTTCCAGAACCCACGGTTGCATGTTTAACAAATACTACTTTCCTTGTGCAAATATGCTAGCGCGATTCGGCGATTGAGTTGTGCACCGACGGACGCTCAGACTCACCGACTTGCCGATCCACTCGTTATGTCGGATAAATGAAATCGTTTATTCGCCTAGACTATCAAATCAATGGCCGACTCCGGTAGTCAATCATTCTCCATCACGTTCAAACTAAAAGCTCATTATATATTGTTCGAGATGGTTAAACACAGACTCGCTCCAGGATTTACAGTTAAATCAAACTTTCTAACAGCGAGAGGGAGCATTTGGAGGTACCACGGCACCGGCACCGGCACCGGCACCGGCACCCGCACCCGCACCCGCACCCGCACCGACACCGGCACCGACACCGGCACCCCCTCCCCCACACAAAAGTCCATGTTCAACGATTGAATTACCTTCTTGTTGTTTGTGGCGCGTTGTTGGAGCACAAGACAACGGCACTCGACCGCGTGCCGTTGGTGTATCACGCGTTGTTGGTTGTTTCGCCTTGCGTATAAAACCGAGACATGAACGCGCCGCATTTTTTCGCCAAATCGATCCGTTATTTACAAGCCTAGCTCGCATTTTATTTGCCGTCATCTCCGATGCTCGCGCGCGTGTGCGTGTGTCCGTGCGATCGCGATGCTCATTGTTAACCCCCCGTTCGGGAGGACGGAGGATCGAAGCCCCGTCTGCGGATTTATTTTGGCTCCGGGTACTGCGCCACTTTTCCCCAATCCGGTTCATTCCCTCCCACCCCCTACCGCGCTTCCAATTAATTTTTAAGGGAATTTGAGGAGAGTATTAGAGTACAATGCACAGCCATGGGCTATTGAGATTTCGCGAGATTCATGGCTCGACAAAAATCTCGGAAATTACATGGTACTTCCTCGATATCGGCCTATATTCCGCATGAGATTGTCTTGTAATTAAATTTTTTCTTTATTTTCCATTCGTTCCGTTTAAATTAAACGAAAGATTACACCTCTTATTGCGTCAATTTTTTATCTTTACAAGTATCAAATTGGAGCCCCGATCGAGCGTATCGTTTATGCTTTATTTAAATTCAAAATAAAATAAATACGCATAATCAGCGGTTCCTGGCTTTGAATTTTCAAATCTTGTTTCAGATGTACAAAGCAACAAAAACGCAAATATATTTTTAATCATTATACTTTTTTAACTTATTTTAAAAATATTATTTTTATGATTATTAACATTTTTTTTATGTATATTCATATTTTAAGTTACGATTTAATGAGCATTATTTGTCTACTATTAATTGTGAAATTGAATTTTTTAATATTGTACGTTTAATATAAAAAAAAATTTGCAATTAGTTTATTTCAACTTGAAAATATTAGATATTTTATTAAATGGAAAAGTTGAGAAAATTCTAATTGGATACATCTGATAGTAAAACTTTATTAAAAATTATTAGGGTATCCTAAAGGTACGTAATAATGTACAATTTATAAAATAAACATTAGATTTGTTTTTGTATAATTACGTTAATATACATTTTTTTATCTAAGCATAGATAATCAATAATAATTTTTCTTTTGAAATATCATTTAGATTAAATAATTTACATGTTGTCTTGAATTAATTGATGTATTTAAAGAACAATGTGTAATTGAAATTCTTGTAATGACAACATCGAATGAATAAATCTAACTTTATGAAAAATTAAACGCTAATTTGCTCATTAATGTTTATACAAGTAATAATATTTATATTATCCCAGGCTATTGTCCCTAAAGCGGTTGGCTTATTCTGATTTTAATCAACAATGGTGAATAATAACGAATCTGTTATTCCTAAACGTCTAATGCGCGACAGATTTTTTCGTTGCTGACAAGTATTTAAAAATGGAAAAAGGTTAAGCATTATACATTTAGTCGCATAATTCTTAATTTAGCTATTCCTCAATAAAAAAACGCATTGAACCAATAATGCAATAGGTAGCAACAGTACAATAGTACGAATGCCTCTCCGTATTGATTGACGTGGACTAGAATATTTTCAGCTCCCGCTCTTTATATCCATCTTTGAGAAAGTCGCAATGGAAGTTGAAAAAAATTAAAAATAAAGGTAGACGAATTGTTTTTATCAGCAGTGAGGATAGTTGATAAATACCACGAGGGACGTCTATCTTAAACTCGTCGTAGGTCTAAAAAAGTCGGTGGTTTGCGAGGTCGTTGACAACGGGTGCTGAAGGCTGAACCCCAGGCTACCAACTCCCCCCCACGAATACGGAATATTCAATGTCACCATGTTTGCGAGGTCGTAAAGCCTCCGGAGCACTCCGAAGGTTCATCCGATTCCATTTCCGCGATCGGTATCGGGCTCCTCCACCTCCTGCAGGACTTTTTTTACCCGCGGTGCACTTTCCTCGTGTGGGTGGTGCCGCCCGCGCCTAGTCGACCGGCGGTTAACGGTCCGCGCAACTTTCCTGGAATAAGGTCAACTCGACTCCCCGCCCAGAGTGTCGCCTCGGTTATTGCGTGCGCGAGATAACCGGCGAATAATCGGATAATCGGGTCTCGGTGCGTTGGGGTTAGCAGACGACAAGAGCTTTAGAGAAATTCGAACGCGATTTGGTCGAATGGAGAACGGAAGGTATTTACTTATAACCGAGCGCCATTTAACATTTGGCTGAAAAAAACTCGGAGAACACGCCTTTGAGTGACCTTACGGACGCGTGCCTCCCTTTTGACCCAAGGGTCGTACGACGCTCGCCTTCTAATTCAAGTGCCCCACCTCCTGGAGGATGGGGAACGGGCCTCCTTCGCGTTTCAAGGTCATTTCAAGGCACGGCTATCGCTTCTATCCGTCTCTCTCTCTCTCTCTCTCTCTCCCCCTGTTTCGAGTTCATTCCGCACGACGACGCTTTTGTTCGGGTTTTCTCTCGGTTTCGATTGGTCGGGCTCGTGTCGGGGCATTCGCTCACCTGGACTCTTTGTTTGTCCAAGCAAATTGACGAGGTAAACAACACGGTTACGGCGACGGTGACCTAAACACTGAGTACCTATTCAGTTTATTAACTCTGGTTCTTTGGTGTGAAAGCAAAGTCTCTCGGTACTGAAACTACTCGAGAGACTTCCGAATCAGTGCTTTAAAGTTGCCTTTGAATACAAATTTATGTGCGAGGATGCATAAACACTAAACTTATCCTCGGAGGTTTAAATGAAAATTTAAAAATGCAAATGACATATTTTATGTTTGTTATAAACTTTAAATGCATAGATAATCTGCACGTGCTTGGGCATTTCATCAATACGCGTTTATTTTTATTTTTGCATCTTGAATATTATTAGAGATCCCATTTGCAATATGTGCCGACCACTATCAAACATCTAACCATTGGAAGTCTACTGATGAATTTTAACTGAGAGAACATACTGATAATAGAATATTTATTGGTTTCTAGTCTAAATTACTTAACCATTTTATTTATATTCGTATATTAAAAAATACATATAGAAATAATTTGTTGCTTTAAGTAATAAAGAGACATGTTAATTATACGTAATGATTTGAAAAATGATCTTCTTCGTGAGTCTTGTATTCTTGTTCAATTATTACTTTTTCATAATTATCTTTTTTCTTTATGTAATTTTAAAAATTTTCACATTTTTCTAATTAAGACATACTAATATCCGGTTTAGATAAATAATTTTTTTGATATGTTGATTGTTTTCTTATACTTCTATATTTCCAATATTTCAAGGTGTAAATAAATGAGTTTTGATTTATTATTGAATTTTTATAAAGAAATTATTATAAAGTACAAATTAAAAAGATAACGGTAAATAATAATTTCGATCGATATTAATTACAAAATTAAGATATATCTTTTATGTAACTATTTATATTATTTAATGTATCGTGATTATTCTAATAATTTAATGGACAGAAAGGTAACAACGATTTTTAGTTTCAAAATTTATTCTCCCAATATTTATAATCTTAATTAATAAATACTATACGCACGAGTAAAATGCACTGTGCCAAATTATATTTATTATATATATTTATTAATGTAACGTGTTGATTTTCTTATCTTAATACTTTTTTGTACAATTATTTATTTCTTTAAAACAAGTATTAGCAATAATATTAAATTAAATTCATAGAGTTGGAAATTACAAAGATAAAAATACTTAAAACGGCTAAAAATATAGCTTGATAACCTTGAAAAAAATATCGTAATACAAAATATAAATTAAAATAAAATTCTGTGCATTTTTATATAATATAATTATACTTTCCATTCTCTAATGGATACAGAATTACATTAAACTTCTTGCATATACTTTCGATAAAATCTCTTAACAACTTCACGGCTTAACATAATTTTTAACTATTTCCTTGTGATTAACTACTAGAATCATAAAATTATATAATACATTAAATGATAATGAAGTACATTGTTTAATTTTATCTTTAAAATTTTTTAAGAATTCTAGATATCCAGAATTGGTAGATTTAAAAATAATTACCGAACTGTTTAAAAAAATTTAAGTTCATGTGTCATGATAATTTTCGACCAAAGTTTCCTTTGTATGCTTTTTTATATTTTTTTCACACAAATAAAATTATTTTATAATAATCCATACAAATAGTAATATAAATTTAAAGTCAATATATATTTATTTTATTGCACTCAATATTAATCCAAATGCTAAAATTTAAGCATCTGTGCCCCTGTTAAACATTAAGGATAAGGGTTAAAAAAATTTTATGTAAAAATCAATATTCTATTACTTGTTTACTATTACTTCTATTGGGAACAAATATTAATATTACAAAGTTTTATGATGCAAGAAAATATCTTCAATGCGTATAGCAACATTCATAGCATAAAACGTTATTTAATATCGTACAAAGCACATTAGATTTTATTAACTGGCAATTTAAAGTTGAGCAGATCATGGATTATTATATTATTTTTAGTATTATTTTTAGTATGAAATATTGGTATGCAATTAACAATTAATAATATCCATATTTAAGAGAAAATTTTAATTAAATTATGTGAAATTTAAATATTGATACGCTATGTTAAAAAGCGAGTAAAAAAAATCATATGTATGACTTTATTCTTGAGTTAATGGATAATTCTTGCAGACTTCATTGATTTATAAAATGATTTATACTATCTGATCCTGAAACATTCTTTTTATTTATATTATTTTAATATTTACAAAATTATACGTGCACAAGATGAAAATAAATTCGCTAAAAAGATTTACCGACACAGACGGAAAAAACTTATAGATATGATGAATTTCGTGGAATTAAAAAAATAATACGAATAAATAGTTGTACGTCTGATATTTCTATGTGAAATTTATTGTTGGCTGATCAAGTATTCCTTTTTAAGCCGGCTTGTCCGGATCATAAAATATGTTGTACCAAAGAGCTAATAATAAAGAATGCTCCAAGATAACTCTACCACCATATTATTTTATTTATGTACTTGTTTTTTTTTAAAGAAAGAGTTAAATTTCAGAAAGGTAGTCGTTTCGTCCTGTTCTCCTGTATTCGTGAATTTTTTGTAAAAAAAAATGTTCTATAAAGACAGTTGTGTTCTACATTCGCATAAAGATCTACAAGTGTCACATTTGAGTTACACGTACCGGACATGTTAGACATTTTTACAGTATCATTACAAGCCTTGACAAAATTTTTTAAAAGTTATCAGTCGAAGTCTCGAAAACTTTGTCGGACATAAGAGTTGTTGGATATCAAATCTTGTAAGGCATTCATCGCAAACAAATGGCAAGACGAAGCTTTGGGTTAATTTCGTAAACAGAAATAGTAGAGAAACTCCATGAATCATTATTACCTCATGTTGACACTTGGAAAAACAGACAAATTAGGCCAGAAAGATGGTGATTTCAATGTTCATCGAAATTCTATGTATATTTCCATAGGAATTAGAAATAACCTAAAATGTACCGAGTCTCAATTTATGATTTTTGAGAGAGAATTAACTTTGCTCACTGCATTCTTGTTAAATACTTAAAAATACGCGATTATGATTTTAAGTAAGTCTAGGTATTTACAGGAGATGTTATATTAAATTTTTTGAGATAAAATTTTGAGAATTTTCACCGGAGACGATAAATTCTATCTTATGATTTCCAAGTAAATTATGAAGAACCAGAAAGCAGAACTCTTATCTAAATTTTACTTTGACCAATACTTATTCGATCTATGATCAATTAAATTTACCTTATCCACCTACAGATATTATCTATATTTCAAGTGATTGACTGAAAAACGGTATTTACATTTTTTACAACACGTGAAATTATTATTTTATATGTAAATAATAAAAATTAAATCATAAATAAGAGCTTACTTAAAATATACCACAGTAAGAAACTATGCAAATTTTCTGCATAATATCATAAAGCAGTTCAGTGAATTAAATTATGTAGAGCGCGTGCCAAAAAATGGTAATTTTACTCAGAGTATTTATTGCGCATGTGCTCAAGTGAATCAAAATTCTTAGGTAAGTGCTGTATTTTCAAATTGACTATTGTAAAAAGAAATTATTATATAGTAGCATTCAATTTTATTTTATATATTTTAATAAATCAATCAAAATCAATTAAAATTTATTTTTCTTCTTTAACCCTTATAGATAATGTATTTTAGTACAGTAATTTTTATAATATTAATCATTTTAATTATAATTGAGTGAGTCAATATTTTTCAAATAAAATTTTCATTGGAAAGTAGAATTTTTATTAAAATTAAAATAATTATATTCTACGAGTGTAAAAAATTAAAATATTAAATATTGTTTTGTACATATGTTATTTTATAAGATAGTGTAAAATGTTCTGAGAAATATATTTCTGAGATTAATTTTGTTTTATAAAATTATTTTAATAAAAATTAATCGTTTAATGTTTTTATAATATTATAAAATTAGGTTGGTTATAGACTGCAATAAACTATTGAATTTTGAAAAATAAATTAATGCACGATCGAAAAAGTAAAATTATCAACAAAAAAAAATAAAAATAAATATAAATAAACTAGGTGATGAGTGATGCTTCGAAAAGTTAAGATAAAAAATTAGAAGGAGAAGCGACGATTCTTTTCTAGAAAAGGAAATCACGAGGTTTTCCCGGAAGCCCCTAAGTAAGATTGAGGGGGAAAGAAAAAAGAAAAGTTAGGAAAACGGGGCCGTTGCCATTGGCATTAGGAGATCATTAGAGTGTGGCTCGCTCGACGCGTCGCGGCGCTCCTATTTTCAGGCCAATTTACGAATTCCCCATCAGAGTGAGAGAGAGAGTGGGGAGAGGGGGGGACGGAGAGAAGCCACGAGGCACCGACGTCGCGACGCCTTCTCCAGGAGTATCCAAGGATCTCGAGAGTCGCCGGGGTCGCGAGAATGTCAACCGCCGAATTAACACAGAATCTCATCCTCTGGGTGATCCAAGATCTTAATTGCTGCGATTGCACATTATACTCTCACCATACAACCAAGATATGCCGATGCACAATGAAAAATTACTCTTCTGCGAAAAATTCTTTGCTTTTAACGAGGGCTTTTAAACCTTTAGTGAAATCTCTTCAATGCCGTACATAAAATTCAATAATTAATCCAGCATTCACTTGATTCACCTAGTAAAACTGCACACGCAATTTCAAGGAATTTAGTGAAATCACTAAACAATTTGTTAAAAAAAAAAGTGTTTTTAACTATTATTTAATTATTACATTGGTAGCTTTCTTGTATAATGACATTACAATCTGACAATTTTTAAAAAGTAGCTCATTCTTGTATGAATTACTATGGGATTTTTGCAATGATACAGCAGTATTACTTATATGAGGAATTTAATGAATTAAATTTGATGATTTTTTTCTAAATCTTACATAAATACCAATAATATCATAGCCATTTATTTAATGTAAATTTATTGAATTATTATTATCAAATGCACAGAGCATTTCAAAGAGAAAACGATCTACTTAATTTTTTAATTATCGTGTAGATATAATAAAAATTATTTGAAACTTGTTCATCTATAAGCTTATTTGGTTGATTCAATTTAATAACTACCAATATAATATCATTTTTAATTAATGGTAACATTGTATTTTTATCAGAATAAATTTCTTTTTCTTCGGTGCAATTAATCTGAAAATAAATGGAAATATTTGGTTGCAGAATCATTTATTAAGCGACTTTATACATTAAACACCATATCATTAAATTTAAAAAAATGTATAATATTAAAAAATAAGTTATGCCAAGGAGATAATAAATTCATACCAAACATATTATTAAACAAGAATTTGGATTTGAAAAATTACAAGATTAAGAACAAAACAAGTATACATAAAAATTTGAATCATCAGTCCCTCATAAGGATTTTCACAATATACAGAATTTTACAAGTGGCTTATTACATTAGAAATGTATTGATAATAATCAGCGCACATAAAATGCAGTTTTAATAGTGATATCACAAATGACAAACGAGCTTTTGGAAACTGTAAATTATAAAATAAAACTATCTATTCATCGAAAAAGATTAATTTAATTTATTTAATCTCAAGTATGCGATTTTAGTTGAAAGTGGCGTAGGTGAAAGAGTCGTTTAGAAAGCTGCGGTAGCAAAAGAGTATTCGAGTAACTTTGACGGTAAATTTGCGGTATCCATCCCTTCTCACTTTTTCGGCTTATATAATACATTCCAAGACAATTATAAGCACTCGCATCCATCATAATCGTGGCTGCAAATTGAATTTACAACTGTCCACGGCTTATTGTTCCAATGGCAAAACCAGTGTTTTCAGTGATCAAACAGTTTTTCGAGAATATGAAATTGATGAAAATCCATTAAAAGTTTCGTGATGTTTATAATCCCGATCCAGCCTTCCGGTGAAAAGCATTATTGCCATTATCGCCGCTACAACCGTTATCGCGAGGGGATTGGTATCGCGTATCATAACTCACTCTTAATCGCGGCTCCGTTGGCATTATCGATCAGCATCTCCTCCGTCGGCATGCCTCCGGGGAAGATGCACGTTAGAATTAGCATCTCGAACATTTTAAGGATGCCGATGACGCTGTGGCGAGGACAATTAGGGTGGGAGCCGATCGGTACCCCGAGAACACGAACTTCGGCGAGACTCACCGACACCTGGTCTATCCCCCGTTTGTCATGAAGAAATTAAACTATTTTCCGCGATGATGAACACCATTGTCGAGGAAAATATTTTCCGATCGGGTGCCAGAGTTTTGTTATCATCGGCATTAGAGTCTTGTTTAAAAATGAAATTTGCGGTTGTTTAACCGAACCGCTCGAATGCCTCCTCGTTTTTTTTTACGATTATTTTCAGTTTTAATTAGTATTCTCTTGGATGGATGTTGCTATAACGCTCTTATTAATCTCTTGAATTTTTAATTATAATACAAAGAATTTCATGATCTATTTTAACCCAAGCACAGTTACGTGTATCTGAATATCAATTAAAAAAAATGTTTGGATAATGAATAATTTAAACTGGAGCATTTAAAAAACATAATTTTTTCAAACAGTCTGCAGACTTATTTAACCCGCGGTCAATATAATGAATACCTTCTTAATCGTTAGTTGCACCTTGTTTAATGGATATATATTTATATATCTTATTTGTAAATCACAAATTACCACTTGGTTATGAAAAAAGGACAATGTTAACAATCAAGTCTCGAGTGTCAGAGCACTCGTTTTATTTTGTATATCTTTCATTTAAAATTAATTGTAAACAGCTCTCTCACTCTCAAAATAACTGTCTCTACCTTCTCATTTTAGAGTTTTTGTCTTGCAACTCATCTGCGTGCAAAGGTAGGATTTTAATACGCAATTAGCCAACGATTGGATCTCCGAGTCAGCCGAAATGACAGTCAATAAAATTGACAAAGGATTGAAAAAGGGTCAAGACCCTCCAAATCCGATCTTAGATCTTGATTTCATCGACAAGTAGTCAATGAGTCGGAATGCCTCCAAACTCAAAAGGGAGACAGAGAGAGAGAGAGAGAGAGAGAGAGAGAGAGAGAGAGTAATCATTTGGAAGGAAAAGGGATCCGAAGGAAACTAATGACCGTCGTCGCGTTGATCTCTGCAGCATCGCTATTTGTGGCTAACCGTAACCGCTTCCTCCTCAACTCGCAAATACGCGGATGTTGACAGTTGACGTACGCTTCAGCTATAAATAAACACGCGGGCAACCCTTGGCTCGCGGTAAACAAACCGCCATTTCGGAAAACGCGATTGCAGGTGGAGGGAAGGCGCGAAACTATAATTAGGAGCCGCGTATTATATTTCAATCAGCTTGAGCCGCCATCACCCCATTTAACCCGTAATAATATTTTAATCGGGGCGGGGTGCGCCTTCCCCTCTTCGCCCCTTTCGGCTATTTGCGAAAAGCGGTATGTCGCGCTAATTAAAGAAGCTGCTTCATTAGCGCGGCTACCGAAATTTTCCGAGGAATTTGGGGGTTTGGCTCGGCGCCGTTAACGACCGACGCCACTTAAGGAATGCAACACCGCCCACCCCCAAAACTCCAGCCCCGACGTTATCTGCTTTCATTTTCTTTGCGCCCTGCTTTTCTAACCTAACAACGATCATCGAACTTAAGCGACGATATTTAATCTAATTATTTAATTAATCTCCCTATTTTTTGTAAAAAACAAATTTCATGCATCAAATTATTATTTAATACAAAAATCCTCAATTCTTCTTATAATAATGTAAAATGTTTCGTTTATGGAAATACGTCTCTTTATCGTTCCAAATGATTAAATATTATTTGAGGAATGGAATAAATTTAGAGAGAATGCTTATGCAAAATTATTTTTTATTCGCTTTATGTTTTAAACAAATGATTTTGAGTTTCTAATTAAGCTCTTTGATTTCTCTCCCTAACACCAATCTATTCCACGATCGCTCTATTTATTTTGACTCTAGTGCAAAATATTCAGAGCTAAGAGTTATTAATATTAATATGTTGTGCATTTATTGTGCGGATATGTATATATATATATATATATATATATATATAATGACTTCTACTAAATGATTTCCTCGTTAGACAATTCGTAACCTAGATCTCTGAATTCCTTTCATACCTTACAAAATTAAAAGTGTCTAGTCCAGTCAACCGAGTTTTTATTGACAAACCGCTTAATTGCTTTTCTTCTGCTAGCCAATGATGATAATTTTTTTCTTAGAAATTTTAAATTGTTCAAAAATAATTTTATATTCGTTTTATTGCTATATTAGATATAACTTCATTAGGAAACATTATTACTTATTTTTGATAAAGACGTAAAATCTTTTTAATGTTTTCATATCTATTTGTGTAAATTTGAAATATCAATTTAAATATTTTCTCTTCCATAAAACCTTAATGTCATTCGATATTCATAAATATTTTTTATGTTATATTCTATTAATTTAAAGTACTAATTAAATTCAGAAATTAAATTCACTACTAAATTCAGAAGCTCATTCTGGAAAAAATACAAGGTTTTTTTAAGTATTATTTATTTCAGAATTATATAAAAATTCCCCTTTCTAAACTTTTAGTAGTAATCATAAAAACAGTTTCTATTGTCATTAATTCATTTAGTAAAAAATAACAAAAAGCATTATTACTACTTCACGGTCATATAGAAAAATATTAATTTCATGAATATAAACTAAAGTTTCATTTTTTTATTAAATTATGTTTCTAAATGTTAAAAGTTTATTTTATGGCTCAGACCGTAATTTATAAATTTATTATTTTTTATCCTTATATGATATTAAAAAATTATTAAAATTTCTCTCAGAAAATACTAATTTAAAGTGAATTATATAGTTCAGATTATAAAAATGAATTTTATCTTTATATTTTATTGCACATAATCAATTTGTTCCAAAATAATATATACATATGCATTATATAATTAATTAATTGTTTTCAAAATATTTAAATTAAAACTACTTTGGTTGAATATTTAATTAATTAAATGTTTTATAAATTATAAATTATATTCAAATAAAAATATATTTAATTAATCCAAGTAAATTCAAAGCAAGTGTATTAATAAATAATAAGTTTTTGAGTAATTGTAACATGTAAAAAATTGTTAACCAAAGAAGAAATATAGTTGGAAAATTATAGATAGATGATATGGTATGAACTTTGTAATATTATAAGCATGAAAAAAATTGTTTTATCTCCATTTTTAAAATTCAATAGATTAAAAAATTTTTAATTCGTAAAATAATGCAAAAATAACATAACTATGAAAACAACAAAGAGTTCTTTTCACATGCATAAGTATTTCATGTATATTAATTGATGTATATTAATACTCAAATTTTTCTTAGATTATATCAAGATTATATATTAAAATTTGAATAGTATTTTGTTTGTTATCTTTTTAATAATACAGTTATATAAATGTATTTTAGTCTTGTTACAGTAATTTAAGTGAAATATAAGTTATTATTTGAGCGGTAGCTTGTTTGGGTTGTCTGTATTTCTACGGTCATACACGTATGTTTTAGTCTCATTACAGTAATTTAAGTGAAATATTCATACGATAAATTTTATAGTTGAATAACATGTATTTTAATATATCTATCACTTCTATATAACTTTCTCTATTAATATTATAAAATACATCAAAATTGTAAGTACTGATTAACTTATTTTTAGAAGGTGTAACATAAATATATTTTCTTCTCACGTTACAACTTTTAAAAATGTGTACCCTGTACCTTCTATTTTATTATAAAATATTATATAATAGATATGATAAAAAATTTAACTTAAAACAGTATATATATTGGAAAGAAATATCGTTTATAAGATTAAGTATTTCACACAGTTTTATTTCTCGAGTGATATTCGAAGCTATGAAATAAATTTATGTATGAATATAATTCGTGCGATAATAAAGAAAAACTTCAGATGAAAATGTCACAATTTAAAATTTATTTTTAATTTTCGTACATGTCTTTAATCCTTGTATCTTTAATTTATTCAAAATTTTGTAAGATGATATTTCCATAAAATAATTCACTTGGAGATGCACAACCGAGAAAATAAAAAAATGAAAAATTAACGACTAGATCTGCTTTGGAATTTGAATTTTAAAAGACGGCCAATGCGTGGGAGTATGAAAACAACCCTAAATACACTTCCAAATACTCTTCCCGCCTCCAAATATGTGACGTCGGGGTTATTATGGGAAAGGAAAGAGCGACAGTTGAATCAACGACGGCTGCGTCTTCATTGCCCCCGTGTATTTTGATTGCGAATTTTGCGAGCTAAACTGAGCTCGAGGTTTTTTTTTTCCTTTCTTTGCACTCGTTCTTCTTCTCGAGATGTTGAATTTGATCGTGATATCCGAACAAATTTTTGCCACTGCGACATTTGACATTCCACGCGGATAAATAGGTAGGGTGATACCGACAACTGATAATAAACTGTTGTAATTGCATCCTTAGTTTTTCACTTATTCACTAAAATATTATGCTTTGTAAATGATATTAGCGATCTGGGCTTATCTTTGAACTAAACATAGAACTCTGGTTGGATGTTTATTTGATCGAGTATGACCTCTTAAACGTCTACAACTGCGACGTTTTGATAATGAATTTTTCTGCGTTAAATAAAAAATTTTTTTTGCATTAACTACCTAGGAATAACCAGCTCACAGCTTCAACTTATTAGTAAGCATTAAATATAATTTTTAACCGATCAATTTACAAATTTTTTTTTATTGTGTTTGAAATCGAGCGGCTACGCTCGGGCTTAGCCATCATTACAGGCGATTGAAAATTGATCAGCGTAACTGAGAATATTTAAAGGCTCGTCGTTAAAACTAAGTACTTTTAATTGAAAAAAGCACATAAACTAATGGCTACTTTTGTTGATAACCAATTAGTAATGCTTTACATCGTCGTATATCCTCTGATACTATAGACTTAAGAGATTGGTTACGGGTTTCTTTAAGAAAGTATAAAAATTAAACTTGAATATTTTCGAATAATCCAGTAAAATCTTAAATCTCGTGCAATCTAGTTTATTCGCCTGCTCTATGTGAACATAAAATCAATCTTATAAATATAAATCTAATTTGCGAAACATAACATCAATAATGGTATCCACATATTTTTATGGTAAAGCAGAGTGCTGCGATAAGTCGATAAGAAAATGTGTGAAATTGCACGAGCGAGATGAGCAGTGGAAACTTGATCAAATATACTCGGGGTCCAGCACGCAAAAATGCCAGGTTAATCCCCGAATGGAAAAGATTCCTTATTTTTTCCTCGAAAACAATGACGAGACGAGTACACCCGGCTTTTCACGGGCGTGTCCGCGAAAAGTAGCGATCGGGGAGCGGCGGAAGGAATTACGTGCCAAGTCCAGGGCGCCGGTTCCCCGAATCCCCGCAGATGTAATTACGATCAGGTCGCCGTTCTCGTGGCTTTAACCTTGTGGGGACCAAGTGCTTGACATTAACTCACGATCATCACTTCCGGTTCGGACTTTGTTTCTGCTCTTTTCTGTCTCCGCGAATGAAACCAGGTCCGATTCCTACGGGAAACTGATCCTTTCTCACGACAACTTCGTAGTTTTTGGCGTCAATCTCTTACTTTTTTTAATAGATGAACAAAATAGATAGGTTCGGAAGCCGATGATGTTCGTCTATGAATATAATTTTGTCCGACAGTCTTGATGAACAGTGAATAGGATTACATTTAATTAAAGTTTTGCTCGATCATTTATACTGAGAAGTGATAGATTATTTTTCAAAACACACGATAGATTATTTGTCAAAAACTTCAATGTTCCATAGGATTTTTTTTTTAATTTAATTAAATAATTCTGTAATATATTTTAGCTTTCCATACAACTATTTGAAATTTATCTAATTTATTTAAATATACATTATTTTTACATTATTATCCTTTTTTGTATCAAATTCATCTTAGATACTTATAAATTTAATCATGTCCTTTTTCTTTGAAGTAATATATACTCTTATCTTTACAGCTTCATCTTGATCTACTTAAAAATCTTTTATTCTTTTGTTTTTCTAGTACATGACTCGATTTCCTTTTTTATTTTATATTTTCACTACATACGCTTCCCATCGTAATCCACATGGTTTAATTAAACTAACAATATTAACTGAAGTACACAGTTCTGCATCTCATGATTATATAATTTTCGATATTCGCTCTTGTTTTGTCCTGTTATGCTTCAAATACTTCTCGAAGCATTTATTTTAAAGTTTCTAAATTAGTTTTTTATACTTTATAAGAGATCTTTTTTTGTATTTTATTTGTATTGTATAAGATCATTAATGTTATAAATCTGTAATCAAATTTTGAAAGAACATCAATTATAATCAATATTAAATCTTAAAAAATATTTTGAAAAATTTTCTTATCTAATTTTTCGTCTAAAAAGCTGTACTCTTCAATTTTTTGTACTAAAATTACCAAATCTATTTTAATATTATACAATTATAATTTATTATGCTTTATATATTATAACTCTTATTAAAGTCGATTGTTATACTCGTTTTTTCTTTCTTTCATTTAATCTCTCGTAATTAATTAATTTTATATGTATATATATGACATTCCATAAAAATTATCAATAGTTTGGTAAGGATCCATGCTACAGACTACCAATATTAATATTTGGTTTTATACAAATATTTTTTTTTTTTATTTTTCTTGTCATTATTTTTTTTTTAAAAAATTGGTAAAATTGTTATATCACATCTGTACGAATTATTATATACTTATAAACGATTGTTTTAAACTCAACGTAAACACCGTACTTATATCTTTTTTTTAATATTTTTATTTGTTTTTGTACGCCAATGATTGCTATCAAGAAATTGAATTCGAAATGTATTGTACTAGTGGAATATTTTATTAAAAGAAATTATAGTCATTCTGGTATTGATTATCTAAACCTTTTAACTTAATGTATGTTTATCGAATGTGCGGCCAGTCTCAATTAAATTTTTGCAACTGCACAATACTGATATGAATTTACGAGATTACTAAAATAAATTTATATATCTTTAAGTCATCAAAATATTGTTACTAATCAATTGTTATAATCTACAGCAGTAATAGTTTTGCGTATACCCGTTTATAACTTACCAAATAAAAATTTATTTGAATAACATAACTTTCCTTCTGAGATTATCGTACGTTATATACACAATGCACGATTGTCAGTAAATTTTTTCATTTGTAATTAGTGCATAATCACTCGAAATTAGTAAAATATAAGTTAAGCAATTTATGTATAATTAAATAAGTATATTTATTTTTCTCGTATTATTTTTAAGGGATAAAAAAAATCGATATAACATACAAAATCGTGAGTTACAAAATTCAATTTACATGCATTCGATGTAGATGTAGCAAGTGAACTTTTCGAGTGTAAAACGCGATGTACGTGAAGAAATAAATGAAAAGTTCAAACTGGCAGACTACGGATTTCAAGGTACACACGATACCCCTAACTTAATGAAATTTATGTCCGCGCAATGTAAAACCTTCTTGAAAACACGATTACCATCCTGCTGAAGCAGGAAAACAGAGGTAAGGATAATATTATGCTCGCGAGTTGCATCTGTTGTCGAGAAAAATAAATAATTATCCGTTTCCATGTGAATAGATCTACGAAATATGGGTGTAATATATTAAAATACTTAATTAATAATAAGAATGATTTTCAATTCAATATTAATATAACGATACAATATAATACAGTATTTTAAAGTAAAACACGATAAATAAAGAGAAAAATATATTTTCGTCGCGTAAAAAAAGAAGAGTTTGTCAAGAAATGTGCAGAAATTTGCCAACGAATAAAAGTAAGATGGGAAATGGTATGAGGATGTTAGCAAAAATTTTGAATAGTTTGGCACAAAAGTATCACTCTTACGCTTATGGGATAATAAAATTTTGATGCGCCTTAAGTGCACTCGGAGATGATTCGCTCAGACCGAGATATTGTAAAGTTTCATTGGTGATCCACTGGTATATTTCCAAGGTTTTACGAAGATCTAATCGAGCGAATAGAGAATAAAACTGACCGATTTTAAAATTGACAATATACATCGATTTAACGGTAAGCGGTATAATATTTAAATACAGACCGCAGCGAGGCTTTTATACAAATCGTGCATTCGAATAATAAATTGCAGAGTAAGAAACTCATCATTAAAAACCATTGAGTTCCCTTTAATTAAATAATAAAAGCAGGAATACGAGCGGAAGAATACGCGGAGAAAGGAAAGTAAAGGTAAGAATAACAGCGATGGCCAACATCCCTCAACGCTCATAATTCGCATTACAAGAAAGTGTAATTGTAAATAGGCCCGGGGCATTGACGCTCGTATTTCCGGTTCCCTCCCCCCTCCTCCTTCGCCCACCCGTCCCTTGGCGTGATTTATGAAAGGAGCCAGCATCCGCGGGCAACCGTTGGCTCCGTTGATACATTTCGCGCTCGCCGAAAGAAAGAATCATCCTCGCCATTTCATTTGTCACTGTATGGTTATGCTGTGTGGTGGCCAGGCGAAAGTCCTGACGTGTAATAAGCGCTACAAAGTAGCTGCGAGGGGAGGGGGGAGAGGAGATGCGAGCGGAAGATCCTCGTTCCGCTCGTCTCTTTCTCACTTTCAGCATGGTTGTCACTTCTCATTGCTGGATGGCTCGGTGCACGAGGAGGCGGTGCGCGTCGAAGCCCTTCCTCGGGGAAAATGCGAACCCTTCCCTATTTCTCTTCTTGGAAATTTTCGCATTTTTGACCGGCAGCGATTATGGATAATGAGCTGTACTCTTGGCTAGTGGTTTAGAATTTCCTCCAACTCCGAGGAGGACTGGACAAATAGATGTCATTTCTTCGTGAAATATAACTCAGATGATGGGGTTTTCCGTTTAATAACGAAAACGATGTAGGTAACATCCTGTGAATTTACTCGTCTGACTAGGAATGAATAATCTTTTGAATTATAATTAACATTTATATGGTTAAAATTCAATAATAAATCAATCGCAAAGATTTTTTGCCAAACTTTCTAACATGGAATTATAAATTAAATGGAAATATTATTTAAAATTTGAATTAAAATTTGAATTTATTTGCATTTACAACAATTATTATAATACCCATTGGCATAATTGTTTACTATAACATTTACAATTGACAATTATAATTCTAATTACTATGCTAGGTTTGGTAAATTATATTTTATAAAATGATTGTTGAATAAAATAAGATAAACTGTAAATAGATAATAAAAATTTAATTTTAATAAAACTTTTGCACATTAAAGATTCAAGTTTCGTAAAAAATTGTAACACAATACCTCACGAGTTGATCCAGACAGTGGTGGGCACCTTAAAAATTTACAAAAAAAATAAAAAGACCGAATTTCGAAAAAATTTCATGAACTCATGCGTCGATCGAATCACCGAGAGCGCATCCGCAAATAAATTAGTGCACAAGACCAAGTACAACCTTGACCAAGTCTTAAAAAAAAGAATAAGCAAGACCTTAAATTTGAGCAAAAGGTAGAGAATCGATGAGTTTTAAGAAAAAAACACCCCCGTCTTCGGGATAATCAAATTACTCGCCGTACTATTAATACACCCAGGCTTCAGCAATTGGATACAGGTGAGGTCCAAAGGTAGATTCAATGTTAACGGTTAACATGACTCTAATGCACGATGACTTTATCTCATTTCAATAGGAGCAACAGGCTTCAAGAACCAAATTTGATGTTGAAATATTAAGTGGAGGCCTTCGGGACTCGAAAGCTCGCGGAATAACAAACAACCCGGAGAGCCCAAGATCACTGATAACCAAGTGTCGGTAGGGCGTTTACTCGCGATAAGGACTAATTTCAAAGGGCGGAGCACCCGAAAGTAGGTCGATCGGAAAAAAGTCGGAGTTGCCTTGCGCGGATTCGTGGCAAAAGATTAATGGCCTCCGCGAATCGCCGGAGCTTCCGTCGCTCGGCCTTAAGATTGCGGAGGCGAATCGCTCGGTCCCTTCACAAATTCTGAGTTATGGCCGAGATGCTTTTGCGGCTGTCACTTCCTCTTCTCCCCGATGATAAGAAATCCTGACGCGGAAAAACGCTCGCGCAACTCCCCAAGCGGGGAGGTGAATTTCTTTTGCAGATGTAATAATTAGATTATTTTTATTTCGAGCGCCTGCTTCCTTCGTCCTTTGACATTTTTATTTACGTTGCTGATTTTGCATTTTTTAAACGTGGAAGTGAATTGATTACAACGCGCTTTTTACAATTATAGTTTAGCTGCAAACTGCGTTAACTGATAAAACATCTATGGATCTATTCAAATCAGGTCTGTAGTACAATACTCGGTATATAATCAAGGAGGCATAGCTTTTATTATTATAACGAATTCTTACATCCAGATAATATGTAATTTTCTTTCAATTTCTGTTCTTTATCAATTACAATATGTAAAAATTTAACTTGCATTTATCTTTATATTGAATAACAATGATTAAATTTTACATAATTGTGAAGCAAGTAACCAAAACTTATGTAAGGCTAAATAAAGTTTCTTATAGATTTAATCAATGCAAATACCATCACGTATAAAACATACAAAGAATGTAAAGTAGTTTTATTTAATCCAGTTGCGTAAAATGAAGCAAAGATCTAAGAAATTTGTGCTTAGAATTTTTTTATGTTAAGAAAACCATAATTCTTACAGTTTATTGACTCTGCCTCAGATTAAATTTCACATTTAGACTTTTAAAATTAATGATAAAGGACTATCAACTTTAAATTGTGGTTTTAATACGACGATATTAAAGGATGAAAAGCTTTAGATAACTGTTATAGTTTCAAAATAAATGCATGCTTATAGGCTTAAAAGCTTATTAAAGCATCAATTGAAATAGTGCCTTTATCTATTTATGACCAAGCCACAAATTTACATTATATTTAAATAATTTATGTAGATAAGACAAGTTTGCTAAATTAACTACGATTCACTCGGGCTTTTATTTTTATGCTCGTTTCCAAAGTTACAGAAATAAAAAACGTATTTTTAAAAATACGTGAAATGCACATCTCTAACTAAAACACTTATTTTAAAAATTACAATTAATGATATTAAATCGACTATCGTACTATTTCCGCGTGAGTGACACTCTTTCCAAACTATTACTCGTAAAACGAGAAAGTGGGATTTGATGGAAACAGGAAACGTTCCCAGTATTCCAATTATTAAATCAGTAAAGTATTCCAATTATACTGCAACATCAGCTTTTAAATTTTATAGTGTACTCTTAAAATTAAATCGAATTAATCAAATGCGGATGCAAAAACTCTACCTCTGGAATCACAAAAGTAATCTTGAACATCAAACTTCAAAAAGCTCGTGCTATTGTACATCTAACACTTTATTTTCGATATTTGGCCCACCGTTCGTCAACTTATCAGCCACTCTTATCAGGGATTTTAGGAATGAACCCTGAGTATTCCTAGCTATGCCAAAGGTAATACGATTCCTGAGAGACACAGGTGTATGAACGCACACGAGAACGTATTTGAAACGGTTTCGGGTTCAGAGATCTTTTTCTTTTTCATTTTGGTCAAAAGGGAAACTCAATACGATCCCTTTTTTCTCCTTCCCAATCCCACTCACTTCTGTGAAAATCTTTTTTTCTTATTCGTCGATTGAGAATCCTAAATTATTATGCTCATGTGATAACGTACGATATTCATGAGCATTATTATTCGCTGAAACTTTAAAATTGAAAAATCTGTAACAACTTTATGACGTTCTCTAATGATAAATAAGAAAAATTATATTTATCGTGAAATGGATAGGATGACAGAAGCCTTATAATTAGCAAAGCCTTTAAATTTTTTAATTATTCAAATAGCTGATATTGAAAAACGGTAAATGAAAAACGAATTATATTCCGATTGGTTGCCAAAGTGCATTTTCTCCATACACCTATAACAATATGAATATGAAATTATAACTAGCCATCTCATAAATGTGAATAGTGGATGAATGTTGAAAATGATGAGAAGCTAATGAAGCACTTTGACTAATTTATAAACGTCATTTTTTTGGTAAGCATAAATTTCGTCCAAAGCGTAAATAATAAAAGTTTATCGGGGGCAATGAAAAGGTGGCGCGGTGGAGGAGGACGAGGAGGACGAGGAGGACGAGGAGGACGAGGAGGGAGGTGGAGGCAAAGAGAGGAAAGGTTCAGCTATACAAGAGAATCGCATTAAAATCAAAGAGCCTCCTAAATACTTGTCAGCATAATTCATCCATTAAGGCCGACGCATCATTTCCGTAGGCAAAGCGTGGCTCAATCGGCGTGAAACGGTTATATCGGTAACGCCTAAATGACGAACGGCGATCATCTCGAGCCTTCCTTCATTAAACCGGAGGTGTTTTATGACGTTTCGACTATCCCCATTATTTTTGTCAGCTCTCGGATGCGGGGGCGTTTATGGCGGTTTTAGATCGATTTTCCTCGCCGAAGGAAACAAATCGAGCTCGAGAAAAACTTTAAATCCTCACTCGGTAAATAAAGTTCCCTTTTTTACGTCAATTACTAACCTCAATAACCGGGTTATTTTTTAGCTTCAAAAGTCAATGGATTGATAATAAAAAAGAGAACTGAGCCATCGTCACGAGTTCTAGCAAAGCACCATTGTAAAGTATATGTATATATATATATATATATATATATATATTAATATTTTAAACGTCTTCGTTTTGTGGACAATGCCGTTCGCGAATAGGAATCTTAAATCAGCTAGCCTTGCTATTGGTAATCGTTCCTAAAATAATGCAAACATTAGCTGACACGAGCAGCAAAATAATATTCGATCCTCGGTGTGTTAATAAATGTGAAACAATCGACAAAATATTAGTTGTTTGCTTAAAAATTGGAAAAACATGGCGATTTTGGTTGTTAAACCGAGCTTCGTCGATTAAAATTGCAAAACCGTTAGTTTCAACTGTGATCAAGAATCATTACCACATGCTGCGTGTGCTCTATTCTAAGAGAAAATATCTGTCTTCCAACTTGGATAAGTACGTCTCAATAAAAATAAAATATCAAATGCATTCGATCTGTTTTTCCAGCGTTGCCCAACCACTCGTATTTCCTTATTGAACAAGTTAGTAAGCATTGGTTAGGATGATTATTTAAAATCGAAGAACATCGTTCAATGACGATCTATAGATAATTTGTTCATCCGAGAAGGTAATTCGATAAGCTTTGATAAGCCATCGGTTCTTTTCAATTCAATTCAACAAACTCGATATCGATGTCAATATCGACGAGATGCCGCACTAATATCAACATAAAATTCGGGCTGCCAGCCCGTAAAACTCCTCGGACTCGCTGACATCGTAGGGTTTTGTTGGTGATACAATTGACTTTTGCAAAAGCTACTCGTCCAAAGTGAAAATGTAACGTAAACCTCAGGAAAAAGAATGAAATGGAGCGCCAAAATTCTGATTTACTTGAGATTGGTGGAGAAAAATGGGCGCCGGCTTTCGTCGCGACGCCAGCAAAACTTGCATTATATTTTCCTCCGACGGCGCCTTCGATTTCTGGCTCTCATAAAACGGCAAAAATAAAACTCAGTCACAGTTTAGTTGAAACTCAAGCTATGCTTTATTGTGCTACAACGTATTTCTAACTTTATTCGACTCTGGATTATTCTTTTTCAAAATTTCCTGTGAGGACGCTATCTTCTCTTTGAAAGGATTAATGTTTTTTCGAGAGTTTATTTATAAATATATACAAAGTTTTCAATTTATAATTATCATTCGTAATATGTTCACCCATAATGTGCATAATTGTAAATATAAAAAAGCGAATTAGACAAAAATTATATTGACAAATTTTATTTGCTTTACTTGCAAGCTTGAATATTCGTAAAGAAATTATCTGAGCGACTTGTCAAAATGATTATTTTATTTCATTAAATATATTCATTCGACAGAAAATGTCAAATATCGAGAACGCTCATATCAATCATAGTCAATTAAATCAATTAATTGAATTCTTGAAAGATTTGCCTTTTTATAAAAAGTAGAAGATTTCCATTAATTTTTGAGTAAATAGATATGATAAGCTATGCCATTGCTATCTTAAAAATATGTTAATTTTTTTTTTTATTAAAGTACGAGTATAAAATCACAAAATTTGTTTTAATTCTTCTTTCACCAGTTATACGAGCGTTATTCCACCGCTTATCAATATTTTATTAAAATGAACACAATTTATCATATTCAACTGAATTTTCATAAAATATCTACAAAATAATGTGAAAGATGCGATATCGCTCGACAGATCTTGTAATTTGTGTTACAAATTTAAATAATAGCTATCACTTCGGCTGATTGGGCTAACAAAATTATCATCCAATGAAATGGCGTACAATAAATTAAAACCATATGTAAAAATAAAGGGGAAAAAATAGATATCGGGGGGTGATATTAAATATTCTTTTGTGAAAACTAGTATAAAACAGTTACAACACATGTTTGTTGGGTTAGCCGTTGCTGATCGGGCGATTAGCAACAATTCAAATATCTGCGAATGTCCGACTCCCAGTACGAGCATTGAATTTCATTTCGTAATAGCTTCGGATAATCCTCGCGAGACTCCGACATCTTATCTAATATAATTTCGAGGATATTAAATAATACCGGGCATACCCCGTCGTAAATGAATACGTTGTATGCAAGTAGTAAAACCCGGGGGAGGGGAAAAAGGAAAAAGCGATAAGCCTCTAACGCATTGCAATAATTTAGAATCCTCGGAAATATCCTTGGCGTAAATATCCTTCGCCCACCCGCACTTTGCACTTTTCGCGCGTTATCCCCGCAGCGAAAGTGCCCGTCCGGACTTTTGCAACTTTCTTCGCTCGCGCGAACGTTGTGCCGTTCCTCTCGTCCTCAAAACAACTTTTCTCGGGCGCATCGAGCCCGTGCGTGGGCGGATGGAATGCCGTCCACGTCCCCGGCTATAATGCGATATCGAGCCGCGCTGCGGATGCTGCGTCATCCCCGCGTGTGTGCGTGTGCGTGTGCGTGGCGCGGGTTGGGAGCCCCGGGGAAACGCGCGGGGAACAAAGCGCTCGAACACGGGAAAATTTGTATTCGCACTTTACTCCTTGGAAATTACGAGAAAGACACTCGTGACTTTGAGCTCCTCTCTTTCTCATTTCTCCTAGACGTCTTTAATTTTATAATAACTCGTCATTGCGTTGCTTCTTTGCCAATATTTTTAACTTTTAATTCGCTTTTGTGCTGATTCTCGATTTATCCTCAACCTTACAATATTTTACTCCAATGGTCTCCGTGTACTTTTTTTTGCAACCATACTCTAATTATGGAAATTGCTTTAATACACCCAAAGCATATCTGCATTATTTCACGATATGAGTAATTAATAGTCAATGCGCATGTAAAATTATTGAATGATTTTAAAAAGAAGAAACACATTTAACCACATATATATATATGTAATTTTTGTTAAATATGATTTAAAAAACACCATAACCAATTAAGACCATTAATATTTATACTCCTTTCTCAGTAATTTATTGAAAAATAAACATTTTTTATGGAAACATAAATAAAATTAAGTCAAGCTATTTATTGCTTGGAAACAATAATCTGAATTTTCTTTAAAACTTTTTTCATATATCTAAAAATGATATGTTTTGTTGAAAAAAATTTTGTTTCAATAATTAATTCGGTCTTTAAATATATTACTGTCATCTTTTAAATTGTCTAATATTAAACACTGCATTTTTGAGTAACAACAACTGCTTTAAATACTCTTAAATTAATTGTCTCTGTGACTTTTAATAATGATTTTTATGGATTTTTCTTATTTATGTGCTTTTAGTAAGCCTCAGCTGTAAATTGTAATACTAGAGATAATTGAAGAAATTTGATACTTTACCATTTTTCTTTCATTGCATAAATTAGAAAATTATACTGAAATCGAAACTATTATTCAGTGGATCACTTTGTCAAGAAGCTTTCATTATTGATGTAAATGATGTATTTCTTTATATGATATATAAAAAAATTAACAAAGATTTATTTTGATTTAAGAATAAAATCTTCAATTTTGATTTGATCGGGTCATTTATTATTATTGACATGAAATATTAAATATGATTATAATTTACGTGAAAAGTAAATAAAACTTTTATTTAACTCAAAAAAATTCTTGATTAATTACTTTATTTATTGTTTACTAAAACATATTAATCAATATTTTCATTAAATTGTTTCTCTGATGAAATTGATCACTGATAAATATAAGCAAATGAGAAACGTCCTTGGCGCAATAATAAAGGACCTTGTAAAATCATTTTTTTATTATTTGATGTACACTTTCATTTCATAATGAATATTAAAATCTATTGTCTTATAAGACACATAAATTTTGTACACAATAGTAAACTGAAATTAAAAAGATGTTGATGATTCTCGAAGCATCAATTATGTATTTATAATTAAATTAACTTATCTTATTACAATTGACGATTGAAGTATCCGTTAATAAAAAAAAGTCAAATATTAATATAAATTTATAAATTATAGATATTCAATTTAAAAAAATTGTGGATTGCAATAAAAAGTTATGTCGAATCTTCATACTGTTAACGACACTAGAAGCAAATAGAGCGCGGCGTTAAATAAAACCATCTGGTGTTAAATCCCAACATTATCACGATTTTTGCAAATAATTTAAAGGGAAATTAAAAATCTAATAAATTCAAGATAATCGAAAGGGAAAAGAGCATAAGGAGCAAGTAGTAAAAATAATGAAGAAAAAATACAATACTGATGCATAACAAAAAGCTTCTGACGTGCAAAGGTGTAGGAGGAGGAGGAGTGGGAGGAGTGGGAGGAGGAGAGCGAGAGGGGCAACGCGGGGGAGGAAAGAGCGAAGGAGGATAGAGAGAGAGAGAGAGAGAGAGAGAGAGACAAACAAATCATTGCAAAGCGAAAAAAGCGAATGGGACAAGTATCCTTTTTCGTCGCGGCAGTAAAATGCGTACTTCGGCGCGTTAGTATATATGTAAGACCGAATTTACAGTCGTAAAGGCCTGAGTGGCTATTTGGACGTATATCGGAGATAAGCAACAACAACCTTCCCGAGATGGAACGAGAAGGAGACGCGACGTGGCGTACGTCTGTCTTTTATTGCAGCCTGTAATACTTTTTTGTCATCGCACCGAGAGATGATGGGCTTTTTATTTCATGATTGAGGGTGACGTAACCGATCGCGCGGAATCAAAATTCTATTATCAGGCGTAAATATCTTATTTATTTATTTAGCCGGCCGACCGACCGACCGACCGACCGACCGACCGACCGACCGACCGACCGGATCCTCGTATCTATTATGCAAAAAAGTACTTTTGACTTATCCTGTGATTGCGGATTACTTTTTAGCGAGTGTCGCACCCCCGAGGCTCATGTCCTCGAATTTATTCCTTTGCAGACTCGTCCTTGCAATTATAAATTTTTTCTTTTTTTCATCGTGCACCAGTCGATTTTTCTTCTTTCATTTTTATTTTAAAAAATTTATTTTTACCATAAAAACTAATTTTCAGAGTGTCGAATATTTTTACAAACTCTCGCACAGTTTTATTTTCGTGAATAGCTTTCACTTTCTCAATAATCTTTATTACACGTATTTTTAAAATGTCGGGAAGCATGACAAACACTCCAATTTTACAATTCATAAATTGGAAATTAATGTTTATACATAAATGATGATTTTAAATTTTAATAAGGATAAAAATAGTTGATAACTTATATCGTTTCATTTGCCAAAGATTTACGAGTTTGGGCATAAATTTTGATCGAGATAACAGTTTTGATTTTATAATTACGACTCTAAATCTTGAATTAATATTATCCATTGGAAATTATTGCTCCGTTAAAAATTTTGACACAAGTTGCTTTTGGCTACTAGTTTCTAATATTAAGTATTTTTAATGAAATCCGAGTTATCACCGGATGAAACTCCTTAAAAAAATTAAATTGAAAATAATTGTTTTAGAAATAGTAATTGCCGATAAGTGAAGTACCGTTGGTGAGAATAATTGTCATAGAATATCTCCAAGAAAATGATCACCAAATATGATTTATAAATACCTCAACTTTGAATCTTTGTACCTTACTTGGCACTATAAAGTACATAACCACATTAATTTAAATAATAACTTTTAAAATACTAACTTTTCGATTGAAAGGTGAGCAAATAAAAGCGTTGATTAATTTTTTTAAAAATTGTTTTTTAAACTTCGAAAATAATGCTCTTGTATTTACTGCCAAGACTAATAATAATTAAGCTTATTGAATCCAAAGTTAATATTTATTCAGAAATTAAAAATAAGATCCAAATAGTTTGTAGTCTTGAGTAATGAAAATGATTAATGCTTGGTTTACCTTTCAGGATCGTCCACAAAAAATATTGCTTATTTAAATGGAAACAATACTGTGTATGCTACTTTAATTAAGTTAAATTGAATAATAAATTAAATTGATTTTTCTTTTCACCAAGCGGACGCTTTAAATTTATTAAACACAAATATAAAACAAGAAGAATATTTACAGAAGATAAATGTCAGACTGCTCCCTCGAGATTCTAAGCGACAAGTGACGAATGTTGGCGAAGGCGTGCATTCGCAAAAAACTCATTGTATTATTTGCGAGGATAGATTTAAATGTTTACAAATGTTGAATGGACGAAGAGAAAAGACAAAGATAGGCTTGAAAAATCAAAGACGATATTGGGTAGACGAGGGTATGCAATGGCTTTGAGAGAGGTTGCGTACCTTTGCAACTAACGGTTCCGCTAAAATTGCATTCAAACTTTTAAATGAGCTCTTAGAATAGGGAATACTTTAAACTTATAAATGATGAACTTGCCATGTGATTCTCCACGCTCATATACTATGCGGTAATAACGGCTATGCTAACAATATTCTAATAACAAAATAATACTCTTTATAATATGATAATACAACTGCAGTTAATGTATTCTATTTTAAAATCGAAAAGATGAAATTTCCTACTGTCTGAGAAGAAATGAAGTTTACCTATTCATAATCCTATTTGTAAAGCGTGTACGACTAACATATTGTGAGAAAACTGAAGAGTAAATATTTTGATGTCTAGTGATTAATATTGTGATTTTGATTTTTCATTACTCATTATAAGAAAATTATACAAAGGCTTTGCGGACAAAAAAGAACACTTAAAGGATTTATATTATTGTGTGTTAAAAAATAGTAAATCAATTAATAACCCTTGATATCAAAACAAAACATTTAATAATTTTTTTTTTTTATTTGGTAAAAATTCATAATTCAAATATTGTGCAACAAATCCGTTTTTTTTTACAAAAAAACTTAATTTTTTGGTTTACACGGTAATGCTCATTCTCTTCTTTAATTAAAAATTTATTTCAAAAACCATACGCAACTCATCGCTTAACAGTTCGAGAAAAAACATTTCCATTGATTAAATATAACCAGTTGTTCACCTGAAAAAGGAAATTTCAAACAGCCACTTATTCTCGTGTTATCACTAGCAACATCTTTACGTCTTCTTCAGTCAACCACGAGCACTAAACTTCCATCAAACCACAGTTCCTTACACGAAAGAAGAATAACGAGGTGACACAGCACGTCGTTTGTTATTGAAAATGGCGGTATTGACAACCAGCGGCCGGGTAGGTGGATGGTGGAAGGCGGAAGGGGGAAGGGGAGCGACGTACATACACGATTTAAATGCTCCTGGACGTAGGTACACAGCCTTGACCGCTCGGACAAGGTCTCCGGTTGTAAATTCCTCGAGGAGGCACGTGGGAGGATCGGTTGGCCTGTTCCCCAGCTGTCGCCGTCATCCTCGGCGGCTCGCCTTACGCCTCCTCAGGTCGCCGCGACACGCTCATCACTTGGAGTCGGAGGAGCGCAGGTGCGCGTCCAGGAATACCCACCAAGCCCAAATGCTTATTTATCGAATGCCGTTTTTGTGCTAATGCCGACTCGAGGTGTAGCTAATTGATAAGTTATTGCACGTTGAGTTGTAATCATTAGGAAGAAATAAAAGGATGAGCAATTTCTGTAGTTTTAGTTTTCAAAAGAAAATGAAATCACGTAATTTACTCGTTGCGCTTAAACATGGTTATTTAGCGATATCGTAGGTGAAAGTATTATATAACTGAATATTAAAGTTTTGCATTCAACAATACATATAATAATACGTATAAAATCACTTTCAAATTTTGCATTGCCGATTCAACTTAAAAACAATTTTTTAAAAGTTAAAACAATTTTTTAAATAAATAATAGCACTTTGTGTACAAACTTTATTTAATTTTAACTTTAAAGATTATTAAATGAATAATCATCGTTTTTATATAAACAAACATTAAAAAAAATTTTCACAGCTATATTTCATTAATTTCGTTAATAAAATATATATATATATATATTAAATTTCTACAGTTACAAAATAATATAAAACTAACATATAACTAAAAGAATACTTTTTAAACTTGAATTGTGGTTGTTTTGTATTATGCTAATCAAAATAGCGTTATTTTCTGTATTAGTACGCAGTGAAGATACATATTCGATCAAATAGACTACACTTAATTTTCATAGAAGAAAAATATAAATAACTTCCTACAATTCTGCAAATGTTCATTTAGTTACCTTATACTTCATTTAGTAATAACGTATATTAACACAAAATTCAAACGCATTACACTCTTAACGGTACAAGCATAAAATAAGAATAAAAATTTTTGTATCACTTTCCATAATAGCACAATGTGATATGAATGAAAATTCCAAACTCATTATAATGAATAGTACGGTATTTTCATTTTATTGAACTCTATAAGCGTAAATGTTAAAAAAAAATTAATATAATACCAGCACTGGTTTATAAACTATTAAAATGTATACTTTCATTAACTTTTCTGTCAATTTCATACAAAATTAAGAAAAATGATTTGAGGTCATAAAACAAGAAAATTAGAATGGTTATAATGATAGAATACACTTTTTATAAATCGATATTCATATTTTTAGTATAAATGATGTTTAGTACGTATGCATAAATTACTCCATTACCATTAGATATGATAGGAAATTATGTAAAAGAGCGTCTAATGTTACAATGCTAGACGTTGATGGAATGGCAAAAAAAAATACTCGATAATACGATCAAATATCAAAATTATTAACTTATATAAATGTAAATATCAATAAATTTCAATAAATATAAATTGTTTGTTTAATTAACAGGTTTAAATTGCAGTGTATCCGGTAATAAGCAATTATTAGCCTCAGGCTATTTCGTGAATTTTTAAGTTTTAATGAATAATTTGCTGAAGTCAAGAATTCTAAAAATTAATGAATTTGATAAACCGCTCACTTTCTAGGTAATTTTCTTTTATGTACCATATCCGTGAGTTAAAGGTCTACGATGCACGATTTAATGCATCGTTTAGGGTAGTTATTAATGATATCAAGTAAGTAAAAGTAAAACAATCCAACATTAGTTTATAACGAAGGTTGCAACCTTGTCCATATCCTTTTCGATTTCTCTGTTGCACTTATAAATGATGAAGCGCTTAAAGATCCTCAATGGATACATCGGTTGTACATTGTAGTAAGAGCATACAAATTTGAAGAAAACGTGACTTCACTTCTGGAATAAGTAAAATTTGATGTAACTTTCTACTTTGAAGTATTATTTAGATTAAAATGAAGCTCTTTTAGTCGGGGAATTATTTTTCATTCATTTTTCTGCACGGATAAAATTGGTAAATAATTTAAATAATTTTTTGATAATGAAGATACATCGTAAAAGATAAATATCATTTATTATAAATTGATCAATTTATCTTATGAATTCAAATTTTATTTACAATTACTAAATTTGAATTAATTTTTATTGGGACTTTAATTCGTTCATTAAAGTATAATTATTCTATTTTTCAAAACCAAATTAGTAAAGTTGTAGGAACGTTTTACTTAAAAATAAAAAGAAATTTTTACATAAACTTTATTGAAATTGCTTCCTAGTGCACAAATAGTGTGATTTTTGTTTAATATATATTGAACTATGGATATTATTGCATTATTAGATGAATTATTATGAATAAATTTTCATCTTTCTTTATAGACTTATAGAGTAGATAAGATAAAATTAAAAAAATATCTATTCATAAAATACAAAATTTATTCGATAAATAAATTTCAAATAAAATTAGTAGATCCGAATCATTATCAGTCAGGTTATTTGAAAAAAGCTGTGATACCTTTTAAAAAAGTCTTTGCTGTTAAAGGTAGCACAAAGTTTGGTCGCGAAAACACAGGAGCCATTAAAAACACGTTAAGCGCGAGTCGGAGGTTTCCCTGCCATCGCGAAAATAAAAAATAGCGCGCGAGTCAGTTTCGCCCCGAACGCATTAGCTATATTGGGTTTCATAAACAATATCGAGTAGCACGAGAGCCGATCCTGTAATTTTACGGCAGGTAAGGGTTATTTTTTGCTTTTTACAATTGCATTTTAAAACCAAATATAAAATTAATTTTGCTATTGTAAACCGACACGTATCGTTTGAATGAACAATGTCGTTGTCGTTTAGTTGTTTGGTTGATTTTTGCAATTTGCCATTTACACTGTAATAAACCTGAAAAATGAGTGGTCTATTGTTGAACTTTAAAAAGTTTTATCAAACTAGTTCCTGGTTAAGACTTTTGGTCTTGAATAATAAGAAAGAATTTACCATTTTGAATTTGGAAAAGAACATTTAATCTGTAATCAAATAGAAATTAAATGATGTAATATTGCTAATTGATGTTCAGGCCTCATTTATTCAAGAGGTTTACATTCTCTTGCAATATAAAAATATTTAATTTTCTACGTATTTCAATACTGTACTATTCTAACAATAATATACTGAAACATTAGGGTTGGATTATAAATATTTATATAATTATAGTTCAATAAAAATCTAATTCTTTAACTTAAAGATCGTGCCAAAGGTATACAAGCGTTATTCTCAAAATTACTTTTTAAAAAATGACAGCATTTTTTTTTGAACCCAGCTATTTTAACATCTTTTAATATTTCAACAATATCCTAGTTAGCCTTATTATTTAATTTTATTTGGTTTTACGTAAAAACATTTTTTTCTTCAACAAGTAACCTATGAAGTTCTACAATGATAATTGTTTTACAATTTTTTTATTATTACTGTATTTTCATGATGTATCATTCGTCTTGACTCCAATTAAATATTTTTGCAATAATTTTATAAAAAACTAACAATTACGTACTTAAACATAATCTCGTAACTCCAATAAATTTGCTTAAATAGTTTTGTTTTATAATTTCCGCAAATGTGACCAAGTTTTGAACGCGTCTGGCTACGATAGGTCCCTTAAATCGAAAAAATTATTAAAATTGTTTTCAACAACTCTTAACGGATCATGTAAATAATTTGATAGAACGGCAATTGACAAATAATCATACAAATTCGGCGTAAAAATTGGGAATACACAAATGAGCAAAATCACGCACGTGCACATAATCACAAAATGACAATGCAGCACTTGAAAAACAAACAAAGAAAAAGCGCAACGTGTTTCCCGAGTGACAGGGCGGATACTTTTCTATTTTTCCCGAAGCAGGTCTCGCTCGCTTTATAATTACGCTAAAGAAAATTGCTCCGCCACGAGGAAAGTTTGCATGAATGAATACGTACGAAATAAACAAGGGGTAATAACGTCGCGCTCGAGGAAAGGAAAAAGAGGAAAACCCGAGTAACGAGCGATGCACGCAATCATCGTCTCCGAGAGAAGCGCTGCCCACGTGCCTCGACGGACCCCTCCAGCATCCCGAGGACGTACTGGACCAGTCCGCAGCCTCCGTCGGCGCTCCATAAATATTCATTTTCCGCTCTTGTGTGCTTTATCCCAGGTGGCGCGCGCTCGCAGCGCTTCTTTTTTTATTCGTCCGCAATTTAACGCAGCCATTGTTGGCATATCCACTTACATTTATTTACCTGATCAGGGTTCATCCTTGCACGTGGACACCACCACGAGGTTCTAGCCAAATACGTCTGAAGATCATTGGCGGAACCCATTAAAACTGAACAAGAATGCGCGCGATGTTTTTTTGTCGACACCATCACTTTGTCTGTATTATTTTGTCGGGGATTCTGATGTGTACAAAGTACCGCCAATATATTACCAACTTCCGATAAATTTATGGTGCCTAATAAATTTCAAGACCGATGTTTCGCCATGTGTACCAATATTTACTGCATTCTCTGAAATTTCATTAATTATAATTATATCGTCGTTTACTACCAACAGAATACGGATAAATTTCTCGCCAGCGATTCAATAACTTAATTGTTTGTAATCAAATGTCCTAAATCTTGAAAATTCGTTGCTTATAAGGATAACACTTGGAATAAGATTTTGTTTATTTAGCTGTTTCATATTTCACGGCATTTGACAATAAAATACGTGATAAATTGTACATCAGAAATATACGTTGAATCAATTTTGCGAATTAAATTGAACTTTGCCTTAATAAATGTCATCAACAAAAACTGCTTAATATATTTGCTTTAGTATATTATAAAGTTTATATGCTGATTGGCATAAAACTCAAATAATGAAATTCTTGCTAAACATATTGCTAAAATAAAAAAGAAAAATTTTAATAGGTGCCATTGCATAAACTTACACCACAAATTTGCATAATGCATACTTTTCAATGGAAATTTTCTGCTATCTTTTTCTCACTCTTTCTCCTTCTACATTCTTACTATTGTAAATTTTGCTCTTTATTTCTGCATTTTTAATGACTGCATATAACTAATGTCTTGATATAACGAAATGAAATATCCGACATTGTTTAATAAAAAACAAAATTAAATATACTAAGTAATAAAAATGTACTTACATAAATTTTATTATGATTTGCATTGTTAAAAATAAATGTATAAATAAATTATTTTTTAAATAGTCAATTGAAAAAAAAATCCTTATATAACGAAAATTAAAAATTAGAAAGAGAATTGACAATTAATAGCTAATTAAATTACACTAGTTTCATGCACTTTGTACTTATAAATTATTAAACTTATAATAAAAAAAAATCCTTTGCATGTGCATCGATTACTGTTGACATCGTCCTCTGGGTCATTTTTCATTATTGTATAAGAAGACTAAAAAAATATATATATAAAGTAAAATGCTGACCAAATATCGCTTGAACTCGACTGAGCACAACAAAACATTCCGCGTAAAATCAATCAATCAATATTTAACAAACATTGTAACGCACACAAATGTCCCTAATTATCTTTTGATTCTTTTACGACCTTTCCTTCTGTCTCCTTGACTTTAATTTTTTTATTACAAAAATTTCACTTCACATGTTGTACAAATGCAAGACTACTCCAAAAGACCTTGCAAATTCCATCAACCGGGCTAATGCAGCAATTGTGGGTGTAACGCACACAACCACACGCACCCACTTTCTCCCCCGACACAAGCACACGTCGAAAGATGAAAAACAATTTACACATTCACATATAAATAATGAATATGCATTTCTTATTCCTTCGACCCATGAGGTCATACGCAACAAATAATATTAGTCATTTTTTCACGTTTACGATTAACAACCATCAGTCACTAATGGATATTGAATTGAATTAATTGGAAATTGCTGATTATTAAATTATCCTGAGAGCTCATTCGATCTAATATTAAATATTTTCTATGAGAATCTGAAAGTTTAAAATATGAATATAATATCGATACCTAAATTAAGATGTCGAATGTATGCATTAATAGTTAAGCTTTGAATGATTTTAACGTTTTCTGAACGTAATATGTAAATCACTGTACAGAGGTTATTTAGCTTTATATATCTAATAAAAGCAGACTTCAATTATAATTAAAAAGTCAGTATTCCGAAGTTGTTCGAAAATATTAAAAGTATCAAGAAAATAAATTTTATATGAAACGAGTTTAAACAGATAATTGGTATTATTAATGATAAATAAATGTTGTTTTATAGAGTGAACTACTAGAATTAGTAACTAAAATTGTACATAATAATCTCAGAATAATATTTTTTTGTTTTTCTTTATCAACTTTATAACCTTTTTTATGTACGATTGATAAAATAAATACTTAATAGTAATTATAATCATAATAATACAGTTTACAAGCTCATTAATTCTTGTACCAAGATTTTCCTTAAAAAAATAAATAACTATGCTAAATACATATCAATGTGAATTATATGTTTTATTATAATCTCAAGCTACCTTGGTTGATACAAACATTTATGTATTTGAATCATTTATTTTGTATTAATTTTTTTTTTTTTTAATTTTAAATCAACTGCTAATTTTTTGAAAGAATTTTAAAAATAAATGAAATTTATTTCTAAAATATACAGTTATCCACGTCTACATACTTAATTTAAGTGTTTTAAAATATCTTATTTTAATTTTTAAATGCTCTTGGTAGTGGATTTGTTTGTACTTGAAAAAAAACTTGTATACATATTTATTTAAAGTGTGAAAATCAAATGCACTTAATGTTTTATTAATTTCTAAATTCCCATAAAGTAAATTTTACTAAACAATATTTAAAAACATTATAAATTTGTTTTTATCCTTAATTACATATTTATATCTTATATTTATATTTTATAAATATAAAAAAGTAGATAAAAATTAATAATTAAAAAAATAAATATTCAAAATTGATATTCTAAAATTTATTTTAACTAAACTTAAGAAAATATTAATACTGGTATTTACTAATTTTATGAAACATCAAATTTTATTAATTCATTATAATTTAAATAAAAGAACTATTAAAGCGTAAAGTTATTTTTTCAGTATTATTATAAGCTCATGATTTCATTTAATTAAGTACGAGAACAGATCATAAAGTTTTTATTCAATTTTAGACTAGTTTCAGAAGCACTGATAAAGTATGCACAGGAATCCGTAATAAATTAATTATTTGAAGCTATGATTACTATAATAAGACAACTACTTAATCTAAAGAATTTAATATTATTTATATATTTAATTCAATTTTCCATTTCATTTTCAAATTTATATTGTAAATTAAAAACTTTAAATTATGCTGTTAATATTATCTAGACACCTCATATACACGTAGTTAGAAATAACAGTAATCTATTTTTTAAAAAAATTTTGAAACGATTTACAGGTGAATAATTTATAATCATTTTTAATTGATAAGAAAATCTCCCATCTACCATTTTTTAAACCACAATTTTATTGCAAGTTGCTAATTAGATAGTTTAATCGTAAATATATTTCTAAATTCGAATTATAAAATTAAATAGTACGTCTAACATTGGTGACGATATTTAAAAATATCATCGACAATAAAAATAAGTAATAATCTTTGCTAAATCATAAAATCATTTAATTAAAAAAAAAGAAAACTAATTTCGCTAATACCTATATTAAATATTTATGGTATTTCAAACATTTCAAAGTAAGTGCAGTAAATAAAGTTTGCTACGAAAGGCTTTATAATTCTATCTTTGAAATAAAAAAAAATTAACTCTGATTCGTAACTGTAAGATTATTGCAAGATCTGAAATTATACATATTGTGCTAATGCATTTCCTCCAAAAAAACAAGTATATTTTTATATTTTAACCTGAGTATACGATTCATATAATAAGAATAATAATAATAATTTACTTTTTTACATAAAATTAATTAATCCATATTTATTGCGATCATTTTTTCCCGCAAATTATAATAATTTTCCCAAATGAGTTATATCAAGAGAGTATCACAGTCTCACAAATTTTAGTGAATTTAGGTTTTCGATTATGTACTTGAAATGTTCGTTGCTTACAACCAGATTCTTCCTTTAAAATACATTTTTATATCAATTATATCAACTTGGAGGTCGCTTTACGGAACGTTTGGATGTTTTATTTTTCCATAAAACAATATTTAACCCGAAATACAAAATATATTAAATTAAAACTGAGTATTTATCGATGTAACAATTAGTTAAAAACATCCATTTTTTAATAAATAACCGTTTTACATTGATCTTTTGTTTTACTTTATTATAATACTTTGCTAATATAATGTAATGTTATTTCGATATGGAGGAAAATACAAAAATACCTTCATACTAGAAGATTAATAAATGATATGCAATAAATATGAAATGAAATCGGCAACAAGACTGACTGTAAATAGGTAACTTCATTTGTGGTGATTATTCCATACCATCATTTTTCTTGTTTTGTGAAACTCGGTCTAAATGATACTGTGGTTGAAAGCATAACATCTCGTTAAAACGTGTGCAATTAAACTATATTATGATGTATACTGCAAGATAAAAATTCTAAAATACATGACTATTTATAAATATAAATGATTCGATTAAATTTTTTGTCTTATACAATAGAATATTATTACTCTTAAGTGATGTTTTTGAATTTCAAGCTATAAAATTAAATAAAAATGATTATATCATGTATAAAATTTTTCAAAAAAAATGCATAATTAAATAAAAATTGAATAACAGATTTTACAATTATTATTTACGTTTTTAATTGTTTTTTAATAAAAATGAAAGTGTACATATATATTTTATTACACATGAATTAAATAGTTTTTCAAATCCAACAGTATTATTCGTATTTAGAATATTGTCTAATAACCTTTTTTATATAACAAAAATTACATCTCAATTTATTACTAAAATATTATCAAATATTTTATTAATTTATACTTTCATTTTTTACAAACAAATTTTAATTTTTATAAAATAATTTCGAAATAATATTAAGAATATTAAACATTTTCTCAGTTTTTAAAAAGCAAAATTTCATTAATTATTAAATAAAATAAATTTCAAAATAAATAAAAATAGGATGATTTTGTAAAATATCATATATTATAGGGTGGTATACATAATTTACTATACAAAGGATTTATATATCACGTAAAGTGAGTATTGATGTTCCGCAATAAGTAATATGGCGACTGGTTTCGGATATATCATATAGTATCAACTTTGCATTATAGGGATATCAATAAAAAATTTTATTTGTAATTTTTTCACCAATCTTAGCAAAAAGAAAAAAATTTTCTTTTAACTGATATAATGAATAATCACCTTTCGATTACCCGTCTGTCATTTTCACAAGCGCACGTCTCTCACTCCATTCACTCTTGTGCATATACATATAAACCTACACATATACGAGAATATCTTTCACTTCAGGTGGAAAACTCTAATAGAGAAAAGATGAAGAACGGGAAGCTCTCATTACTATTTTTCCCTATGGTGCTTATTGAATTGCACTAATGTCAACGTACTGTTAGTATGCAATAAAGATGTTAATTTGTTTTTTTTTTTTTTTTTGATTATGTATGTGAATACCATGAGCAGGATGTCTTCGAGAAAACTTGCGAAAGTTTTTAACAAAGCGAGTCCGCGAAAAAGTTCCCGAAGATTATTGGCTTGACTTACTAAAAGCTTCCCCGTGGTTTACCAACAACTAAGGTTATGGAACCTCCATAAAAATGAGAATTTATTAAAAAAAAAAAAAATTTTAATTCATAACAGCATATTTTTTAAAAATAATTTTAAATATTAAATAAAAAAAATTATTTTATTTTAAATGAATTTGTTCAATACAAATTTTAAAAGCTTTGAATACTGGTTAAATTTGTATTAATGGTTAATAAAGTTATTTATTCACGGCGTATCCTGTTATAAATATATTTAATGGTAAATTATTTATTTATCTCTACAATCGCGTAATTTTCTTAGTTGCATAAATTTGTTTGATCTTAGAATTATCAGGATTAAAGAATCCCTACTATCCTGACCTCAATATTAACGTTTAGAACGTACAAAAGCGAAATCCAGATCATTGAGAGTAGCAATAAAATTATGCAAAGCATTTCCTACTATAAGTTATACTGAAGTCTTTGACATCCAGATATGTGCTCATACACATACCAATTCTTCTTAATATTGGTTGCATAACTAAAAACAACAATAATCATTAAATATCCATTTTTATCATTATTACTGTATATTTAATTTATTTTTGAAAATGTTTCATGATTAAAAGATTCATTCTCATTTTATGATTTGTATTTTTCTTTAAAAATTTAAAAACCGATTTATATTTTTCATTAACTCAATTTATTTAATTTAAAAAATAAATAATTTATGGAAATTAACTATTTATGTCAACATGAGAATTTAATATTAATATATTTTAGATTCGTTTAACTAATTACAATTTTATTAATTGAGAAAAATCATTTTCAACAATTTCTATGTATTCTGTACACACGTATATTCTATTCTTTTAAAGCGTGCCATTTAATCAAATATTAAAACTGGTGAATTTTCACCTGTCGAATTATTCAAAAAGCAAGATTTGTTTCATATTTATAAGATTGTAATATTTAAATTGATGAAAATCTATAATGACACAATTTATTATTTATTTATAGAATATTAACATTAATTTAAAAATGTTGTGCCATAAATTTTGAATGCCTTCAATTAATTAGAAAAAATGCACAAATATTTAAGCTTAAATTACTCTAACAATCTAGTAAACAATAATTTTAATCTTAGTTCTGAATTATTTTATATATTCCAGATTTTTAAATATATAAAAAAAATCTTATTCCTAATATATAATATAACTAAAATCCTTTTAAATATAAATATCATAATATAAATATCATATAATTATTACGTCATAGGCTATCAGATTTCCTAATACGTACAACAGTCATTTTCAAGTATCTGTTTCAATTTTTTGAATTCATTTTTTCGCTAAATTATCGTGCAATTTTCAATTTTCAAGTTGATTCAACACGACTTTCATATAAAAAATAATACGTGTATATAATAATAAATGTAAAAATCATGGCACAGAGATAAATGAATTTTATTTTTTCTCTCGCTCATGTAACGAATAAAGTAAGTACTTTCCTTGTCGTTTTTACACACAGACATATTGTATACGATTCATTTGTTACCAAAAAATTTAGTAACGCACCACACGAGTGTGATGATCAGAACTGTGATGTACTACGATGTCGTATATAACGTCAGTTGACTCGTGTAAATTCCTCCAGTGCACCAACTTAAAAACGTCATCAATGATTTGATGTACCTAGACATTATATGCGTCAGGAGTACCAACAAAAATCCCCTTGCCACGATGCAACACGAGTGTACATCGCACGCGGAAGTGCATTCGACGAGGATTTTGACCTCTTTAACGCGGTTATTGCCTGATGTCTTAAATAACTCCGAACAAATTGCCGGCATTGTTGTAAGGCGCCTTCTTAAAATTTTAAATATCTATCCGGGGTTATTTCAATACAGGTAATACAACTTGTAACACTTTTTCCGATTTATCGCCACAATTCGGGATAAATTTATTGAATCGTTACCTTAACTTACTCGTCGTTTTTAAATAGCGCATTCGAAATATTAACCATTCAACGAGACTTATATCAAATCCTAAATTGTGTTTAACAAAAATGTTTCAGTGATTTTAATCTTGTAAATAAATTATTGAGAAACGCCCGTAAAACAGATGTAAATTCGTCCCACATTTTTTATTAACAACATGAAATGCATTATATGTATTTGCTTTAACTTGTGATTTTATATATGTTAATATAAAATTGAGCTGAAAATTACAAGAGGTTTGGTTAATTTATGTTTTTAAAACAGTCTAATATTTATGGCTAACTTTAATAATCCATCGCAGAATCTCCATAAAATTCAAAAATATTCATGAAATAAGAAACAATTTGTATATATATATATAGATAGATAGATAGATAGATAGATAGATCCTTAAACTACGAATCAATGAGCTATTTAAGAAAAACTTAAAAATCAAATTTCTTGTGAATTTTGTACTAAACTTTTTATTGCATTATTAATTGCTGGTTGCTGAATTGTCTGCTGATATTCATTTAAAATTTATTATAATCTTTTTCTAAATACTTCTGAAATATTTGTAATATATAAATATATCAAAAAAAATTTTAAACATTAGCCTTTCACTCTTAGTTTCTACGTTTATGGAAAATATTTACGTTGATGATACATTTAATGACGTATAAAAAGTGTAGTTAAATTTGTTATTCATTTAATTGTCGTTTTCATGTTTTGCACAATTTTAAAAATTAATTTTTCCATTTTTCAATAATTTATATAAACAAATATATCAATATTTATTTATACTATTATTTTTAAAATGAATTTAAAAATTCTCTTGAAATAAAATTTTCTTTAGTTTATGAAAGTATTTCACTTCCTTAATTAAATTAAATAACATAATTATTTATATAACAAGCATTATTTTAAAACTGATATTATTACAGTCTTCGGTATAAATAATTAAGAATAATTGAATTAGCTGCTATTTTCGTTTCTTTATATATAATAATATTTCCTAAAAAAAATATTGTAAATTAGACAATGCACCTTATTAGATCAGAGTAAAATATGAGCTTTAAGGAGCTAAATGCCAATGTACTCATTCGCGTTGTAAAGTTTTTTGAACAAACAATTGATATTAGTCCTTTTGAAATATGTATTTAGTTTAATATTAGAGTATGTGATGTAACTCGTAGATGGTAAAAACCAAATTGAAGATTCTTCTACAGTCGGTATAAATAACCAACAGCTTTGATCTATTGTGAAAAAAATACCTGGTTACCATTAAATTATTATCAAAGCAAATTACAGTTCATCATCAGTAGGTATTATTAATAAAAAGCACATTTTAAAATACTCGTTAATGTATAATTAAATTTTTTTTGAAAATTTGAACATTCTTGAATTGTAAAAATGATATGATACATATGGTAAAAGTGAATGAACAAAATTGATAATTTGATAATGTTGGGTTCACATAAAAATTCGTAGAAAAATTATTATAAATATATATTGATATTCTGTAACTTATGTACTTATGCAGTATTATAAACAATTTAAATAGAAAAAGACTATACTTTTAATAAAGCTATTTAATAATAGATAATAAAGAAGTCTTCATTCATTAAAATTCATTTTATTTTCAAAAATCTCTCGGTTTAACATGCAATAAGTTACATTAAAAGTAAAACAAATATTTTGAAATCGATTGAGCATATTTTTCGAATAAATAAATTCAATAAATTGTAATCTTTATTGTTTCTACACTAATAATGTGTGTGTGTGTGTGTGTGTGTGTGTGTGTGTGCGCGTGTGTCTGTGTAGATGCTTATCTCAAAAATATATTTAAATAATTTAATATATTAATATACGATTATAATATGAAATATTCAAAAGTTTATTATAAATGTTCAATATTACTTTACAGAAAAAAAAGAGTAATCAAACATCGTATGACCTATGTCCCGGATCATTATACCGATATTGAAACATAATCTGGAATCGATCAAGATTATCAATTGATACATTTCTTACATGAGGATCTTAAAACAATATTTGGAAATACGTCAAGTGGAATCTCGATAAAACACAAATATTAATTTTAATGTATCTATCTAGATATATTAATCAAGTTGGCTAATAAATTTGCATGAAATTCTATCGAGTTCTCTATTGCATTGATTAACTGTATAGATATCTAATTCTAAAAAATGTTTGTGTAGTATCAATTTTTATTAAATAAACTCTTATTAATTATAAATTCAGCTAAGTCTGTGCAGGATATAACTAATTCCGAAATAGGATAAAAAAGTATTATTACGGCATTTGCATTTTGTGGTTCAAAATATAAAATGGAGTATTGCTCAAGTGTATTTTTATCCCCCCAGGATAAAATGTTTCGCGACTGTCATCTAATAAAAAAGACAGGACTGTTAAATTTATGTTATTACAATAGCCGTGACCTTTGCTTTGATTTGAAGAGGATTGGAATGGCAAATGGTGCCAATATAATAATAAAGCAATAAAATGATGAAAATTCGAAAATAATAAGAAGCTTCTGTTACGCAAGGTTTTCAACGGTGCGCCTAGTCGCAACAACAGTGATAACATTCAATTAACCTAATCTAAATACGAAATTCCAATAATCAGTTCAATTACGGAGACACCGCATAGGCTCACCCAAGGGATTATTCGTTATTTACAACATCCGTAAGGAGCGTTAAAATCTCCTCGCGCCGCACGCGAGCCTCGAAAACTAAAAAGGAGAGGAGATCAGCTGCACGCGATCGACATCACATACTCGATGTAATTACGCACACTCACATGCAAATGGGGTGTTGCGTACACGCGATGTGCATCGGGCCCCTGGGCGACGGAATACCTCCGAGGATCGGAAAAGTCCGGTGAAAAACCCTGAGTGATTGTCTCCAGATTGACTTATTAACTGTCTCTCTCTCTCTCTCTCTCTCTCTCTCTCTCTCTCGCGAAACTTTTCTCGTTTAATATCAAGGCTCAGGAACGTGTCAACCGTGAGTCTACGAGTCACTCCTCATTCGAGTGAAACCAATGCTGATGCTGGAGCCGAGGATAACGGCTCTTCGTGAATCGACTTTCCTTTAAATGCATTGATACACATCGGAGGATAATTGTATTGTTTAATGATATAATGGTACCTTGGAATGGAATGAGAAATTTCTTGCCCGCGTTTTTTATTTTTTACCGACGAGTATTAAGTGAATTATGCAATTCTCTTTAAGAAATGGTGATTATTTTTAAAAAAAATTAGAGAAAAGTATAATGATAATTCATATAAAATCTTTGAGAGTTTAATGGCCGAGATTTTTTTTGATTCAATCATAGGCAGAGATTGAACTCACGTGTTGTACTTAGATTCTCCCATACAATTTTATAAAGATAAGGTACGGCGGTAAATTTATCCAAATGTCTACAGTAAAACTGCGAAGGTAACTAAAACGAGTATGTAATTTTACATCGAAAATGCTCTTCCGTACGCTCTTAAAACTTTCTCTGTTGACCACGGAAATTAAACCTTAAGTTTGACTTGCGCATAAACTCCTTGGAAGCATACATTTTTACAGTTCAATCTCTTGGGATACAACTTTTTACAAATGCTTAGCTGATGATTTAAAAGTGAATATCGATATGCATATTCTATAATAAATAATATTTAAATAATTTTATTAAAATGTGTTTTATCTACCATGTAATAAAAATTTATCCAACTCAATATCAATGGTAATAGTAGTAAGTTTTACGTATTCATTTTATCACTTCCAAAAACTGTTAGAATTGTAATAATTTGAATTTTTACTATGTCTAACTTTATTCATATTAGTTTAAACATCCTTAATCCTACATATTTTCAATTTTTAATAAATTTATTTTTTACTTACGCATATTTTTCATTTTTTGACATACCGTGTGTTTATTTCTAATAGTTATGTTCAAACATTTTAGCATGAAAAGACTCTTTAAAAGTTTATATTTTCATATGAAAAATATTATATAAAATTTTCTAAATAAATGGTTCTTATATAAATGTTTTATGACAGATAAAAATTAAAAAAAAAAAGAAATTTCATAAAAACCCATTTTTACATTAAACGGAAATTTAACGAAAGTATTAAATTATCATATAATAAAAAAACCACTTATAAAAATTTAATAATATATGAAATATGTGGGTTAATCCTCCCACACTTTATTCTTATTTCATGATATGTGCAAAAATTCATAATATATTTATAATATACAGAATTTATGAAGAATAATTATAATGTTATATTTGCTTAAATAAAGAAAAAATAATAATATCTCATAAAATCATATATATTTTTATAAAATCTTCCATATTTCGATAAAGTACAATTTTTTTTTCTTTAATGAACGTCATTTGTTATTTTAGCTACTAGTACCTTTCATAATCTTTTATATTTATCATTTGAAAAGTAAAAATCATGATTTATTAAAGAAAACATAAGTTTGACAATTTCTTTTAAATATAAAAGCCAATTTGAATATAATGTTTACATAATTAATATAACATTATATTGTTCGTTATAAATTAAAATTAATGCATTTTGTGCTTGTGCATTATTATTTTATGAATGTTTATACTGTATTATTTGCTGAATTTGAATGTACCTTTTTTAGATAATAAAATTAATGCATTTTCTATTCATGCAAAAGATAAAAAATTTTCTTTCGCAGTTTTTAATTTTGTTTAGAGCATTGTGTGAGAAACTATTCTTTTATTATTCTTGAGATTTATTTACTCTCTAATTTTGCATAAGAAGACATAAGATTTACAATACTGATTTTACAAACAAAAACGCATACAAAGGACCTTTGAGAAAAAATGAACACATCTTCTTCCAATTATTCGGGCATTTTTCTGATATCTTCGATAGATTTAACCGCGATATTGGGACTTTTGTAAGTTGTAGAAAAAGTTGTGCGGTTAAACACTAAAACTTGCACATTGATTTGGAGGAGATGAATAGTGAAATTTGTGAGATAAACGCGATGGAAGCAAGTGCGTAGCGATTTGAAATCTTTGGTTTCGCCACGATAAATCAATTAAAGATACGTGGGGCAAATCTCGATCGACGAATGCACGTAAGCGATTTCTAGGATATCAATTAAATCCTCGTACGAATATAATAACCGGTGCCGAGGGCGAGAGAGGCACGAGATCGAGCGGGCGAAAGCTACTCTCCATTTTTTTCTATCATTTTCATTTTTCATTTTTCTTATTATAAATCTCATTCCATTTTCTTTTATTTTCACTGGGAGAGCGAGGTGGTGGTGCGCGGATATTCCGGTGGGGGAGGATGGGAGAGGAGATCGTTCCGGAAGGGAGCGTGTCGATTTGTCCGGTCGTAAGAGATAGGATCGACCACTTTCTCGCGGGGCTCAGCCTCCGAAGGATCAGAAAATCAGATCGCGCAGGAGGAGATCCTGAGATTGCTGATAAGTATGTGGAGCGAGTCCTGCGAAACAACATTTCCAGAAGCGCGCCTACAGTAAAATCTTACCGATTTATAGGCCATTTTTCCGTGGGCCCGAGGCCCGGTGATGCTCCCCGATACGATGAGCTGTTCATTCCAGCGTGAGAAAGTAAATTAAATTATCTTTTATCTTTTCAAGGCTGTTCCGAGAATGCTCAAGTGAACCCGAGACCACGAATTTTATCAGCTCCGATTGTCGAATACTGAAATCCGTACCAATGAAATAAATGTTCGACGTGTTAAATGCCTTCCCATTTATTGCAAATTTACTCTGTTTCAATAAATTTTAATCGAAAGTGGATCGGAAATACATCCGCTCGGATCAACGTGTACACTTTTAAAATTAATGAAATATCTATTTAATGCTACTGTAATAAATTTCGTTTATATACTAAAATCATTCGATCCAATGAATTATAATTCTCGAAAAATGTTTTTTATAAATACCTTTATAAACTATTATCCTTCATTTTATGGAATCAAATATTTCTCAATGGGGATTTCGTTAAATTTAGAGACCAATTTTTAAATAATTATTTATAACAATTTCTTCGTAATTAAATACAATATTAAAATACTTGCCACTTTTAAAAAATCGATTTGTTTACATATTTTTAATAGTATACTATTTGAACAATAAAATACCAAAATATTAGAGTTAGATTATAATTCTGTATATAATTGTAGAATAATGAAAAATTTTAAGCTTAAAGATCATATGAAAATTGTTAATGTAATTTTCTCAAAATGACGTTTTAAAAAATGGTTACTATTCTAGATTAAAGAAAAATTATCGGATTAATTTCAAATTTTAAGAGAATATTAAAAATTGTCTTTGCGTGCTAAGAGTTAAAATTCTTTTATTTAAAATTTAAATACGTTTCTGAAATTTTAAAATATTTTTTTTTTAATAGTTTTTTTTATATCTAAAAAAATTGACTGTATTTTGAACGCGCTAAACTTGGCAAGATTTTTAATAAATAAGTAGATATAAAAGTAAAAGAGCTAATAAATATAATCAGAAATATATCACCATTTAATATAACAAATGTTTTAATAAACTGACATAATTTTCCAAAAGCAAAACTATTCAGTTAGATAATTAATACAATAAAATTACAATTATTTGAATTGGAAAAAGTCCTTTGAATTAATACTATTTTTAAAAAATGTTATTGTTAAAAAATTGTTAATATTCAAAGAAATAATTTGTTCACATCTATACCAAGCTATTAAGTAATTCTTATGACCTTAATATTATAATTTTTCAGAATAAATAAAAATATGAACAATTATATAATGTTATTACTAAAAAATCTTTTTTATAAAATAACATGATACCGTTACTTTAATAATAATATTAGTTTGTAGATGGCTACGTGAAAGTGTTTAATAGAAATAATACAGACACGTTGTATTTAGATAGAGATAAAACACTAGTTTGATCGATGCATTAAAAATTAATTAATTTCAATAGCAAAATGAGTAATTAGCAGCGCAATTTTCGTTTGCTCGATGGCTTCTCAAAGGAGTTCCCACAACCGAGTTTTCAGCAACGTCGAGCGCCGTTAGACCAAAGCACAAAAACCAAAGCAGCGCACTAGGTTTTGAGGCATGAAATGTCAAAGAAGAGCCAGTGGATCGAGGATCGAGGATCGAGGATCGAGGATCGAGGATCGATGAACGAGGATCAAAGATCGGCCTCCCGTAGCACCATATCGAATTTTCGAGTCACGTCCTCAGTTTAGTGACCTCGGGAAGAAGGCAAAAAAGCCCAGTTCCCGTTCTGCCCCAGGCACTCTCCGAGGGTTACTGGTCAAGGAGGCCAACGCGGGTAGTCACTCGCCGAAAGGAGTGAAAGAAATGGAGTGAAAGAAACCGACAGGCCCATCCATCAGACCTGGTGCCGTTACCCTGCGGAAGGCCTATTACGACGATTCGCGCCTCCGATCGGATCTTCCGCGGACGCTGTTTGCGTGCGCGACGCGCGCCGAGATTTACGGTACTTGCCTCTGTGCCCATCGCCTCCATCGTCCAATCCCCCGGACGAGATAACATCTCCGATAAGCACCCGTACGCTAATGGATTTTTGCACTGGCTCCCCAGAGATTTCGCGTAAAACCAGGGATGATCCTGGCAAATTTACGCGCTTTTTCCTAGTGCTCGCTCAATCGTTATTCTACTTCATTCTCAGTTTTTCAGATTTACACCCAATATCGTTAATATTGGCTTGCAATTTCATTACACCCAAACATATTTTAATATTTATCTTTTTATTCTTTTTTTACTTTTATTTTTTATGCGTGTGAATGGTATTCATCAGACATTATATCCATTTTTTCGGAATAATATTATCATAATTATATTATCACTCTATTATTACCTACACCTCTTATTTTGCAATTACAATTACTAATATTTTTTATCATACATTAAATTATACAAGCTTATAACACTTCTGTAACTGTTTTTTCGCACATTATTTCTTGTAAATATTAATTGTATTATATTGAAAAGTGCATTATTCTAGATTTTCATAAGCATCTTTAAAGGTAAAACAAGTAAAGTATATCGATAACACGAGTTAAGCCAGGAGTGAAATTCATTTTACGTCTCTTTTTTACTCGAATGATTAATGAACTAATAAAATGGCAAATATTCGAAATAGAACATATTCATTTAATATAAAAGAAATAAGTGGAAAATAAATAATAGTTAAAACGAAATTAAATACAATTTTATGAGATAATAAATTATAATAATGGTAATATAAAATTTTTATAAATAATCCTCATGAGTTAACAATCAAAGACTAATATTAATATTAATTAAAAAGAATATTTTTAATTATAGCTTTAATTTATCTTCGAAAAATTTTTACAACTAATAACTTTGCCAGTTATATTCATTATTATTTTGTATTATTTTAATATCGATGGCTTATGTACAGTTACTAGCAAGCGATACTTTGGAATTTTTCGAGGCGTTGAAGTTGAATCGTATTACTGTGGTTTCGTTGTTTATCCAATCATACTACTTACGTATGTAGATTTTGAGATATTTACAGCAATTCTTTTTCACTTATTCATTTTACAAATTGTTATGCAATCAATAAGTTACACATACTTCATAATTAAACCTAATAACCACAATGGGTGTTATTACAGATTTTTGTAATAAGATCATCGTTCGCTTAAATTATTTTTTAAATTTAGAATTAACCGGCAACTTTATGTATGTGTTCATAAACATTATTAGTTTTTTTTTTTAAACGAATTTTTTAATTTATTAATTTTTATAAATAATTTTTACTGTATTTATAATTTTAATGGTACATTTCCTACACAGGATATCTATATGCGTTTTATTAAAACCTAGTTTTTTATATTGATTTTACTATTTATTTAAATAAAAAAATAAATAATAAAATGAAATTTTGAATCTATTATGAATATCTTCAATAACACTAAAAAAATATTAAAAATATTGATTAATATTTGATTTAAGATTCTGAATTTTTAATACAGTACATTTTTCCTTTTGATACATCTTTACAAATTTAATAACATAAAATGGTAATCTTAAGTTATTGAAGAATTAAATCTATTTAGTATTCAGTAGTAACGCATGAATTTATCTTTCTAATAAATCCAAACGTAGTAAATACGTTATTATTAAGTTTTTAGACATATAATGTTATGCGTTTGACGTCACAAGTAACTTTTTCCTGTACTAAACTCAAGTGTTGGTACCCATTTCTAATCCTCTATCGATTCGCAACATTCACTTTTTTCATATCATATAAATTGACACATGCAAATTTAGTTTTTAATCAAATATTATATATTGTGTGTATATACATACAATGAAATTTTATTCTTATAAATATAATTTTGAATTATTTTTAACGTTTCTCTTTCTAATTAATTGATGCCAGTTTTATATTTTGATACAGTACTTATCTCATAAAATAAATTTCCAAATTTATTAACATAAATTAACATTTGCTAGTATAAAAATTTGTTTCAAAGTACCTCGTTAAAAACTTTTTTGTTACATTACTTATATTACAATATGAAAGCAAAAAAAAATTTACCAACTCTGCATATAATTACCATATATATATATATATATATATATAATATAATTACCAAATTAAATAAAAAAAATCATTTTAAACTATAGAAATATATTTCTTTTTCGAAATATTTCGTTTAAATTATTGTTGCATTTGGAAAATCTCATGACAGGGAGTAAGTTATTTCTCATTGAAGATTGAGTATAAAAAATCTCTACCAAGTGGATTTATAATTCATAGTGAGATGAAATATATTATCATAAGCTTAATATGCATCATGAAGATACTGGTCCAATAAACATTCGCATAGCTGGCAAATTCAATGGTTCAAGGCAGGTAAAAAATAATTGGCGAACACTATCGATTTGAAAGCAAGCTTAAAAGTAGAAATTAGTCAGAGAAAACGGAAATCATCTATTTCGCTGGCAGAATTATTATCGTCGAAATAATAAATAATCCCGTTCGAGGAGCTTAGCCGAGACTCGACAGTAATTCGGGAGTTTACGATCAGACGGGCCAGAGTCGACTTTAACCACACACGCAAAAAACACGCACCCATACATACTTTCCCGAATGATTCTCGTGTAGCGCACGCAGCATCCGAGTAACGATGGTGTACCGTAAACTTCGGCAAAGGTCGTGTGCTTGTGATCGTTCCGAGCTTTTCTCTGTGAACAATTATGCATTAGCGATCGTTATTCCGAGTAAAATTGCAAGTATCATCCAAGGAAGTGTGCTTGGCGCATTTTTAATGAGGTTGTCCTTTCAAGATGTACATTCAAAGATTACATTATAAATACGAATGTATTCCCGCACGGTTACGATCAATTCCATCTAAAAAAGGAATTACACTTTCCAGTTAGCTTTCTTTGTTGGATGCTCGCCAATCAATGCTCATGACATTCTCCGGCACTATCATACTATCATAGTTGGACGCGTAACATCGGCATTACATATTTTTTCGCCGCAATCTTCATTCATTATTTCTTATGGATTACGGTTATATTATGCAATAGAATATTTAATACGTTGTCATTTTCAAAGTTGCTTCTTTTGTACAAGCTCATTGCATAAAAGAACCAAGATGTATAATACGACCATCATTCACTCAAATACTCTTAAGCACTAACGACTCACATCAAAAGTAATTTTGACATTACTCGGTCGAAGCGAAAATAATAAAAAAATCCGAGGAAAAAACAAAAGTATATACATTCAAAATTATTGACTCATCTAAGATCTTGAATCATTTGGTTCTGCTTTTATAATATTTACTCTCCAAATAAATATTAAAATAAACAAAACATTCACATGTTCACTTTTTACAGTAGTCGAAAAAAATCTCCACAACATTATAAGCATTTAGGTGTGATATCACATGTACCAATATAAATCAGCATAAATTTCATTAAAAATCTTAATTAATAGTTTTAATTTAAAAATTAAATGACTAATACATATAATATAAAAAATATATGCTTTAATAATATGTCACATTCTATAGTCAGGTTTTTTATGTCAATTATAGTACAATAGATATTAATAATTTAAAAAATCTGAAAATTGAAAAATATATTTAAAAAATCATTTTTCTTCAAAATTAAGATCCGACAATGCAATAAGTGATGGATATGTTTCTGAAAATATAATAATTTAACAACCATTTTTATTCACTCTAAACTATAAGAAAAAATACTAGACTCTGCCTGTATATTCGTAAATAGTACACGAGAATATACCTTTTATAAATAATCAGATAAATTTATTCAAAACTTCTCATTCGACTAAACTTAATTTAGATAATTTAACAAAGCATTCTTAACAGAAAGTATCTTTTAACTGAAAAATATTTAATAAAACGTTTACACGCATTATTAGTAGTTTCAATATATATATATATATATAAGGAAAGTTAATTTTTATATAATAATAAACAAATTTGTTTCTCTGTAAAATAAAGGTTAATTTATTAATATTTACAAAAGTTATTTACAATAATTACAAAATTACCTGTAAAATAAAGAAACGACAATTTAAGTTTATTATTATCGGTTTCTTAATTTATTAATTAATACTCTTAATATAATCTATTTATTAATTATTCTTTTATAAAATTATTCTCTTTTAATAAAATGTATTTATTTGTCAATTATTATTTTATTTTATATATTATCTCTTTTCAATTATTCCGTCTATTACTCTATCTAGTGAGAGTTAATTAAAGGAGACGTGCGCAATATATAAAGCGCGGGATATTCAAATAAAGAAAGTCTGCTTGCTTTACATATATATTTAAACACTTTAAATAAATAACGCTATTATTTTAAAACAAAATGATTACTATACATTGAATAACAATTTTGTAATCAAGTCTAAAAAAAATATGAAAATTGCTACTTTTAAATTGATTATGTATTCTATAATTTTTGTAATAATAATTATAACGTTATATATATTTAACACAGACTAATTCATGCATTGAAAATTAATTTAGAATGTGTGTTTACCTACAAATGAGGCTTACAATATAGTATAAAATTTTAATTATTTTATTATAGATTATGTTAATAACTATAATTAAAAATTCCAATTGAAAATCTTTTATAATTTATAAAATAAACTATAGTTTAAAGTTAAAAATGTTTAAGTAAAACGAATTTTACACATTTTTTATTAATTTTCTTTGCACACCTACTTATTCATCTTATTTCGATTATATTTCAACCAATCTAATCTTTAGATAAATAATTAAAATTTAACTTCTAATAATTGAGATTGGAGAGTTTTTTAAAATTAAAGAAAAATAAGCATTATGGCTTAAAAAATAAAAAAAATTATTTTCATTTAAAAATAACAAATTTTAAAAATCATAAGAGGATGTATAAAGGTTTTTAAAAAAAATAAATCATACTTTCAATACTCCAGGAAATATTTGAAAATAAAATAAACTCGGAATAAAACAATGGACTGAAAAAAATTGTTTGGTAAATTTGTTTATTAATTAATTTGGTACAATATTAATTAATGCTATTAATTCTTTAAATTTAAATAAAATTAATTTCTAGTGTTGTTTTTTTTTTTTTGAGAAACCATTAGTGAATCCAATCATTGTTTTATCTGCATCTTCTCAGGATCGCATTCTACTACGATGTGTCGATCAATGGTCAATTATTGTGTTCCCTAACTCAACTCGGTACAAGACGTTTTCTCGCGTGATCGAAATCAAGGATTTTTTCATCCTTCTTTTCGCCGCGTAATCGTGGGAAGGATCGTAAGGATGAGAGAATCCTTAAGGCCCTTTTGGTTTCACCCGTTTAATTATCTAATAGGAGACAGCAAGAGGAGCAAGCATTTCACAAGATATATTTACCTTTAAACACTTAAATGCTATGGAACTCCAAATTTGTTTTTAAACATCCACTGGATATAATTAATTAAATGATACCAACAAAACGAATATTTTATACATATCGTATTTTTACCACCATTCACTTGCAATTCAAAGTAGTCGATACTTTAAATTTCAAGGTGTTATACTCAATTACGTATAAATAATATAGATACATCATTAAACTGTCTTTATATAAATGTCTTTGAAGTCAGTTTTCCTTGAAATAATCTAATCTAAAATTAATACGCCATAAAAAGTTAAAAAATTGCAATTGCAAGTACAAAAGATTCTTTTTATAAAATTATAACGTTTAATAAAGTCTCCTATTCATATTGAAGTGAATAAAAAAAAATTGTAGATATTATATTTACAATTTCTTGATTTTTACTTTTAAACCTCCAATTTTTTTTTAATAGTCAGCATAATTTAAAAAATAAAACATATTTCATTATAAAATCTTCACTTAAATACCAAAAATTTAAAGGCTTTTACCACATAATTAATTGAATATAAAACTTATCATTTTACCTTTTATCTAAATTGATTAAAAAAACATTATATATTAGAAATTTTCTTGTAGAACAACATTCTTTAATTTAAATATGTATTTTATAATTGGCCTTCAGTATTATTAATTTTGTATACATACATACAGTTTAAGAAAATATTAAAAATATTATTTGGATAATTTTAAGTGTATACCCTTAAATACATAGTATCTTACAAGTTACATTTATACCTAAGACTTCAATTTGATGAGAATAAAACCGAACAAAGTGCTTTAATATGCTACTTAAAGCGAATAAAATCTTTATTTATTATTTATGTCACTTGTAATATTTTTAATAATGGCCCTAAAAAATTTCTTTACATCTATTTATAATATATGTAACTTACACTTAAAAATCACTTGTGGTACACGACAAAATTGAATAGTCGCTTTATCAAATGCATTAAACAGCATTGATGTTGTGAAAAAGCCGAGGCTTTTAATGATCTACGAATCGTATTTACATGCCGACTTTCTATTAGCTTTAGTATTTCTTAAGTTTTTCTGCCAATAGACACTTCAGGTTACACGTCACGGCTGCCAATAACTACAATTACCTCTGAAAGAAGGAGAAAAAAAAAAAAAAAATAAAACCGATCCTTAAGTGCTTCACGCGGCTAAGCGAGCAACAATTTATTCCCGCTGGTTCCAATAATTCGCAATCGCACAGCCATCGATCGCTCAATTAAGCCCAAGATCGAATCAGCCACGCGCATCATTTTCGAATTTCGTTGAAAACACGCACAAGCACAAGCACAGGCACAAACACAAGCACAAAAGTTGAGGCCATTTGTGTGCCCGCTCGCCTAGTGCATGCTCGCGGTTGATTTTCAAGGCCGTTCATTCTCCTCGTGAATCTGCCTTTTTCCTCTTTCCTTCTCTTTCTCTTTCTCTTTCTCTTTCTCTTTCTCTTTCTCTTTCTCTTTCTCTTTCTCTCCCTGTATTTACGCCCGGTGAATGTTTGTCTACGCTCGACGGATGCGAGGTTGAAATACCAGTGACGGCCATTCAACTTTATCTCACATCGAAAAAATATGTCTTTAAAAATAGGAAGTCCTTTCTTCACCCCAACTCTGTCGTTCTTTCATTGTTTATAATTACCTCGATTTTAAAACTTTTTCTTATAAAGAACATTGGCACGAATAATAAATACGCCCGAAAAAAAATTATTTAGTTTTACTCGATTTTTTCAAAGTTGTTATTAACACCATTATCTATAGCACATAAAATTCAGATATTGCGTTAATTGAAGATAAATATATGCAATTGGATAATTCAAAGCGTATGATTATGAAATTACGAGAATCACTTAGCCTGTAATCTAAGTTACAGTCCTGTTTCGGTTATAGTATTGTTAAAAACTTTATGATATTGCCGATATTCAGTAAAAAATTATTATTATTATTCCTTGAATTAATCAAATAAATTAGTTTTCAATGATAACATTTGTTATCATTTTATAATAGTTATAATTGTTAAAATACTTCAAAATACTACAAAACGCATGCTAAAATACAAGTCGTGCGTACTACTATTTTCCATAAATTAATAACGTCATGTACTTTAACGTTTAAAAACCGTTTTTTAAAATATTTTTTTATTACCAATTTCTATTATTGAATTTAATAACTCAACCATATTTATAATATAAATAAAAAATGTACAAGAACAATCTGAATAAACTTAAACCAAACAAACACTCTCTTAACTATATTCTTTAAAAAATTGGGATATCAGGGTATGAGTATAGACACTAACAAATAATAATAATAGAATAATATTTTAATCATTAAAACCGAAAAACTAAATAAAAATTAGTATTTAACTAAATACTTTGGCAAGGTGTGGCAAGCCATTGATACATTTAGATTGAATTTATGGCTCTTTTAATGCATGTTATAATTATGATTATTTATGTAGAGGCTCTATTTTACACCTTAGAAATATTTTTGATAACAAAACTGTGATTTGTTTATAGTTTTAATGATATAACAAAAATAAGTTCCATGTGTCCTTGAGTCTAATAATAATATGGATTGAAAAATACTAGTACAAAATTTATATTCCTTGGTGTACACTATATTTTTATTATTAATTTTTTTTATTAATTCAAAATTGTTTTCGAAATTACCTTCATTTAAATTTAGTTAAATTAAATTAAAAAACATATTTTATTTTTAATTATTATATTATTCATTTATTATTTTAAAACAATTTATAATAAATGGAAATATCTTATATTTATTGTTAAATCAATAACGTATATTGAGATTTATAAAACAATACTAAATTACATGGTATAATAAAATGTACGTTATCATAATAAAAACTTGTTTACATTGGAATAAAATAAATATAAATAAAGAATTATTTCAATTCAATTTGTACTATTTAATTAAAACTTACTTTATTCTTCACTTACGTTTGTTTATCTGATTATTCATTTTAATAAAAATTGTAATAACAGAATGTAATTTATTGTTAAAACTTGAAATTTTAGATTTATATCCTTGTAAATAAATTAAATATTAAATTATTAGAGAGTATAAAAGGAAATTAATATTGAAAGATAAAAGATACTTTTTCAAATAAAAATAAAAATTTTCTTATTTTTAGAAAAGAAAAAGAATCAACGGAGATAATAGCAGTCATTCAATATCTTTAGAAATAGTGAACTCCAGCTCCACAAATAGAAGGCAATATTTTTCTGAAAACATTGTATTATAGATTATTAACAAACAACGAGAGGAAATATGAAATATTCAATTTCGAGAATAGTCTAGATAAAAATATATGTTAATAAAGAACTACAAATTTATTAAAATTATTGTATAAGAATTACCATGTTAGAGGGCTAACATTGTATTTTAAATTATATTAAAATATTTTTTTAAAGATGTAAGAAAATAAAACTATAAAATTTCAATTAACAATAAAACTACCATTATTTTAAAATAAAAAAAATGATTTGATTTATAAATAAAAATATCTAAATATTTATGTTTAAGGTAAACATTTTATAAAGTATTTTTATTAATAAAATTTAACATTAATAATTTTATTACTTATTTAATTATGTTATACAGTTGCAGAGTAAAGACGCATTAAATTATATATAAAATCTTAATGTTAGAAACGAATATTTTTGAACTAAATAAAATGTTGATGATTTCAAGTAAAAGTTTAAGAATTTATCTATGAGTATAAAGTAAATTCACTTCATTTAATGATAAAGTTATATTTTAACATGGGCTTTATACGTATTAAAAACTAGATGAATGGAGTTAATATTGTTTATTGAATGTATGCAATTTTTATTAATATAAAGCACGCAATAAACTTGGATATGATCATTGGTATTATTTAAAAAATCAATGTCGTTCGCAAGTATGAAATACCATTTTTGACAATAAAAACTTAAAAAGGGGTAAAAACTTTTGAAAAAGGGGTTATTGATCGTTGATCGCACCCTCAAAATTCTCAATTGAGATAGCTCGAGCTCAGCCCCGAATTTGCCTTCTTGAGAAAATCGAGCACGCAAGGAGATGAAAAATGGCTTATTACCGTATTTTATTTAAGATAAGGATCTCGTGTCCAGAAGTAAGAGCGAGTTTGAGTCGAGTTTGACAAGAGTTTGAGTTTCGGTGATAAGAATCGGAGGCGCACCCGAATCAATGCTAATTCGGATTTTTATCGCCCTCCTCCCCGTAATCCCGAAGCAGCGGCAGCCGAAAACCAGAAACGAGTCCGAAGTAAGTAAGCTCGCCCTTGGCTAAGCCTCCGACTTGACTTTTTACCGGGAATAATAGGAATTCGCTTTTGACTCGGCTAATGGAACTCTGTACGAACTTGCTCCGACGACTACTTTCGGAACGTAAACTCGCGGACTTCGTGACTCGGTTGCTTTTGCATGTGATAGATCCGACCGATGGGAAAAATTGCACGAACCTTCTATAAAAACTGCATCTGCCGAATAAGAATAAGATAAAATGGATAATTTGCAACAATAGTGGAATGTGGGGAATGAGCAAAAAATCTTAGAGAAAACCTAAATCCTGAGCGTATGAAACTTGCAAAAGTCGGCTGCCCCTATCTACTTGGGTGCATTGAATATTTCTACCGAGTAATATTGTTTATTCGTTTTGTCAGGCGCATAATTTGTTTGCCTAATCAATTTGGAAATGTGCGAATTTTTATGCAATTTTTATAGTTTTCTATTGATATAAAGCTACGAAACTAAATGATAAGAATATTCGATACTTGAGGTAGACTGATAAAAATAAATTAATGACCATACGAAATATCTTTTAACTTAAATATATTCGATTTTAATAAAGCGTTATTTATTACTGTATACTTTCGTATTTACATCCATTGGAATATAAATTTTCAAAGTCTAATATCCATTAAGATCAGGAATCGACTGAATACTGAAACTGAAATAAGATGGCTCATACTCAATGCTAATAAAATTAAAACATTAAAACAATAAATTGTATTTAATTTTTTAATATTTATCTCAAAATTAAGTTTTAAAAGAAATTATATTTCGTTTCAACGGATAAAATTTTAAAAAATTGATTTAAACTAATAAAGTTTTTTATCGTATACATACACATGTATATATATCTGTTATCTTTTTGCATATAATACAATCGGCATGAAACGAAATAAAACTATTTTTTTTTGTTTTTTTTTTTTGTTGAGAAAATATAATTATATCAGTATTATTTTAAACGTGTCTAAAAAAATTCAGTTCTTTCACTAATTTTAATCATTATAATATTCCTGAAAAGCGTTCATATAGCTATCACCATAAGTATTTCCATTGGTAATTTAATACTTGTTTATTATTTAAATTTATAATTAATATTATTATTGTGATTTGAATTATATTTATTACCCTCCTTAAATAACGAATTTATATTATATGCATGCATCTATAAGACAAATTGAGTAATTTAAAAAATTATTTTTAAATGTTAACATCAATCATCTTAAAAATATTTTTGTTAATTTACAAAAAATATCACACAAACACCAGGGTCTTTCATTTTTATCGAACGTAAATACCTTAAAAGTACATATTAAATTCTTCAATTTCGCGAGAAGATCTCATTATTATACTATTTATTATGTATAACGCGATTGTGATCTTCAAAAGAGAGTAATGTATATTTCTCAATCTCGTATATATGTAAATCCCTTTATTCGCTGGCAGTGCGTAAACGAGTCCGTCGATTTTAATACATCAACCGTCGGGCGATTTGTCTTCATCTCGCGATCTGACACTGGATATTATCCGGGAAGGTCCTCGTCCTCGTCCTCCTCCTCCTCCTCCTTTCCCCCGCTCCCGCGCCCCGGCCCCCTGCCAACCCCGTTACCACCGCCTCGGCGAGAAAAAAAAAAAACCAAAAAAGCCAAAAAAAGCCGAAGGACACTAGATGCGATATTGTTTACGGATTGGCCGGCAGGACGCGCGGATACCAATATCAATGATGTATCGCGTGTCAATCGATTTGTCTTGACCCAATTTTGCCCAGTCAGTCCGGTTTTTCGATACTTTTATTTCTTGCACTACTCGCCTTATCGTTAAGCCCCCTCGAAATACCGCCGCGTTATTATTAAAGGGCGCATTATCAGGCGCAATTTTTAGCGTCGATTATCCGGGAATATCCGCTCCAAGATTTACGGGTGGCCGAGTCGAGGCGCGTGGATAGTTTTTTTCGAGGTGGGAAAGCCGAGATTAATAGCGCTCGAACTGGTGAAAACTGGTGGAAAGCAAAAGAAGTAATGGTTATTTTTCGCGGACGCCGGAGATAACGGCAGAATGGCATTGAATTGAATGGCTATGAGGAGAGGAGCTGCAGAATTTCCATCCCGATCAGTTAATTTCACGTGGTTCACGAGTAAACATATGGCCGAGGCATCTACGTACCGAGCCAATCGTGCCGGTAACGCGGCAGAACAAGGAAAAGAATTTAGCCGTGACCTTAGGAGTTCACGAACCTTAACCCGCCGCGAGACTAATTGGAAGGAGAAGGAAAGAAAAGTTCCCGAGGGCTCTTAATGCCTTCGGAAGATATAATACAGAGCTTCGTACGTGCAAACGTGATGTCAAATAATGCCTGGGCTCCGGAGAAAAAGCCGCATTGATAGAAACTCGATTGCGACACTGTACCCAACTGTATAAAGTAAGTTAACCACTCATTTTTCACGATGACAATTTCGCTTTCGCGTATTCCCACTCGGACCTTTTCCCATCCCCACACTATTTCATTGCCTGTATTAATTATTATTAATGGACGGGTTTCTCCGTAAAAAAGTAAGCCTGCCACCGGTGCTGTTTTTTTTTTTTATTTATAATGCAATATTCGAGATTTATGCCTTATTTTTCCGTGAGTTAGAGCCATAGCTTATGGATTTCGTTATTTAAATCTATTCGCACAGTTTTATTTAATTATGCTCGATTAACTCATATTCTACAATTTCACAATTATCGTTAAAATACCAATCTTGCGCAATAAAATTGATTAATTGGCAGATTTATAATATATCAAAAAAATACTCTCATGTTGCTTGTTGCTTAAATTATAAATCATTGTGTGACCCGAGTAGAGAAGACAAATGCAATTTCAATCAAATAAAAATATTTAAAGTATCGCGCTTAAATGCACGGTAAATTCTTTATTTAATCAGTTATTTCCTTCGCGAGTTCTTACTTACCAATAAATTTCTTCTTCGTGTCTCTTGAAATTTTGTTTAATGTTTTCATACTTGAACCCGTATTCCTAACTTTGCACAATAAATTATTGAAATAATCAAATTAATTTTGCAATGCATCCATTTAGTCAATGCATATGTGAGAAATAACAAAAAAATACCACACTTGAGCACCTTGCACTATTCTGATTAGTTCATCAAATACTCACAGAGGGCAGCATTTAGCAGCTCGGTCAAACCGCATTCAATGTATTTAACAAGAAATGAACAAAAACAAGCATCCAACAATTTTTTTTTTTTAAAAAAAAAAATTTCTATTATAACATATTTTATAATAAAGTACATTGTTTCATACACTACATATTCATGTAAAGGAGCATCTTGATACGCTAATTTATAAATTGATCATACTGTACATTTAAAAATATTATATATATTATATATATATATAATATATATATATTTGTGCTAATTATATCTCAAGTTCTACAATAGTCCTTAGCCATTAATTTTCACTTACTAATACTGTTTTATGTTATTTTTTCAACTATTTTTCTGACATGAAGTAAGTATTCTGAATTCTTGTATCGCATTAAAAACATACTTTTATATTTCAATTGCACCTTAAAAAATACTGTTGATTACTTTGTTTTACATATTGGACATTATAATAATATTTAATAAGACTCATTTCTCTTTCGACATAATATTAATGAGCAGCATCTCGTTCAATGATGGCTTCAATATTTGTTCTTCGCTTGACGTTTTCATTGAACTGGGCATTGATGTCGTCACATTCTTGTTGTTGTATGAGCTAGACGTTTGAGAATCTACAAATGAATCACATGCTTCATTTGAACTTAATTAATTCATAAATTTAATACTTGGATGGCAAATCATCGATAATCATTAATTTAAATATTTTTAATTTTGTAGGTTCGATTTATTTTGAATTACTTAGATACAAATAATAATCTTTTATTTTAATTCATCCAATTAATCATCGTACTACGAATTTTAAATAAAAATTTGAGCAATATATTCTCTTCTATGACTGTGTTTCCTCGCCAATTTTTCATCTATGTGTAACAGCATGTCGAGTTTACACAATAACATGGTTTATCATAGTTTGTAGGGCCAGGAGTAATAACAATGTTTAGCCAAACAATGTTATTTGGTATTCAATTAAAAAAAAAGTAAAATATAAGAGATATTAACACAAATATGCTCTTTTAGTTTTTACCATTTCTATTTTTCCATTTTATTTGAAATGCAGTAATTTACGCAATTGGAAAAAAAAGAAAAAAATTTCTAATAATCAATTGAACGATTTAATAATTCAACAATGTGAATTCAAATTATCCGATTAGTGATTTGGAAATATTTGGCGAACGATTCGAAATGCTCGATCTTCAGATTTATATTTCCAATAATAAACACCAATTTTTTCTGAGTGAGTCAATAAAAAAAATTTATTACTCGCATTAGCGAAATAGAGAAATAGCAAGAAAGAGCAAAGAGTGAGTCTAGAAAAGGTGAAAACTCCAGTGAAACAAAAAAAGGAGTATCCTTTTTAAAAAAAAAAAAGGTTAAGTTAGATTTAAGTTGTTTATAAGTAATATATCATACCAGTTCTCGATTGCTTCCTGGAAGCGATGTTGCGTACTCTGCGGAACCATCCTTGGCTGAGCCTCTCGCGAAATTTGGGTGTGGTGAAGGTGTATAGCAGGGGATTAACGGCACTGTTCACCGGCAGAATGAAAATAACTACCCAAGCATGCAAATCAGCTGCAAAAAATTTGGTTCACGTTTTTTAAATCGTTACACACAGGTGTTATCTAACGTGAAATCATAAATATGTGTCGCTCGCAACAGGATATACAGTATTGATTTTTAGCGAGTGAATAGGGAGTCTTTATTTTATAGTCTGGTTATTCGAAAAAAGTATGTTATCAAAAAATTATTTAATAACAATTTTTTGATCGTTGGGTGTGTACGACACGTAAAAATAAATACTACTCGATAATAAATTTTTTTACTCAACGTTATTCAGTGGGAGCTAGAAGCTGTAAGACCTGTCACATCATCAGTTGGATGTTTTTTTAACAGTTTCACAAATTTATCCTTAAAGTTAACTTTAAAAAACAATAATTATTACTAAATATTCTATCCTAAACTATCTAACTATTTTCTCAAATTAAATCAAAATATTTGTGTCTTTTTTCAAATAAAATCCAGTGTTTATTGTAATGAAATGTTAAACTTACGTGCCACAGGATATTTGGCCAAAGCCAAAATCTTGAGGATTATAATTGGCGCCCAGCAAACGGAGTCTGTCAGTACAATCAGGAAAAATCTGAGAGCAAATTCGGAATCCCCGACTGATAGCGGAGTTGCATGTCGCGTTCTCCAAATGCTCACAAACATTCCCGTGTAAGCATATCCGATCGTTACCAATCTAAAAACATTCGAAATCCATTCTTTTTGTATCATCTTGGATACCTTTTTAAATTTCAAAGAGCTTTCATCTTTTAAAAAGACTTTTTAAAGGTTTTTTTTTTAGAGAGAATGGATGTTTTTGACTGATTTTTCAGATTCATTCTCTCGTATAAATGTAAATTTTTATCATTTTTGCAGAGGTCTTAATAAAAATTTCTACAATATAAATAGAATATTTATAGAAATTTTTTATATTGAGTATTTGTATTAAAGAATATAGATAAAACTTGGTTGTTCAATTTTAATGGAAAGGCTCTTCGTTAATTTATACAAATTATTTGATACAATCAAATTGTTAATATGATATCAATGAATTCAATTCAAATGTAAATTTTGTATACGCTTTTTTAATTTGTAAAAATATTTGAAAATATGTTGTCAAATGTAATAAAATAGTTATTTTGACGTTTTTCAAATAATAATATGAAATTTAAATACACAAGAAAATTTTTTTTTATTTATATAAAAAACGATAAATATTTTCATTTATAAAAATATGTTTATATGGTTTTTAAAGACTTGCTGGAATAAATATTTTATGAGAATCGATAAAATGTTTATTTTAGATAAAACAAAAATCGGAACAAAAATATAAAATACACATCAAGAGATATTTTTAAAGACTCTGTATAAATGCAAGAAATGTAATGTAAAAATATGTAACTCAATTAGCAATACTATTAACTAAAAATCTGTACAATTATGCATTAAATTAGTTTTATAAGAATTATTTATCATTCTTTAAATTAAATATGATAATTTTATAATAGAAGAATCATCAGAAATATAAAATGGACAAAAATAAATAATTCAGCAATACTATAAATCAAGCATTTGAAAACTTGCTCACGACTGCTATGAAATATGCAATAACGGATAATCTAAAATGAGTACAAGCTTTCTAATACCGGCACGTATCGATTAACCGAACTCAAAGTACTTTTAATAATTATCACAACTTATTTATAATTTTATGAAACCTAGTTAGTGACGAAAAAACGAATCGATATTATTATTATTATTCTTATTATTATTAATAATAATTAATAATTAATCATTACAATAATAATAATAATAATAATAATAATAATAATAATAGTAGTAGTAAGAGATTATTACATGAAGCATTCCGTATATTTTCTTAAGTTACGAGCTGCGGTTTTTCAAAGTTTTGTCAGCCGAAGGAACCTCGTAAATAGCGTTCGATAACGAGGCCCACAAATTTATAGGATTATTGAATTATTTGTTTGGGCCCGGACATAATATTAAATAAATTAATTATCCGGGAGGTTTATTTTTTGATTTCCATGGTAGGCATACCCGAGCAAGTTGACGCCGAGGAAAATGAACGCCGAATATTCCCAGCCGACGAGGAAGGGGTCGTCTATGTGAAGCGGGAAGCACATTCCGTTTAGTCCGTAAAAACGTGTGCTACTGCGCCAATGAATCGCTGCAATCATTTTTCACTCTGTATTATTATTTATAATTCCAACCCTTCATCTGCTGAACGAGCTGCAATGGGCAAAAGGAGAAAAGAATCGGCCAACTCTAATGAATAAGCCAAAAAAAAAAAAAAAATCCTCGGAGAATGCGAATTCTCTCGGAGTAATCTTTGCAAACTTGGGGAAATCAGCTCGAATTTATCCGAGCAGCAGTCCTTTATCGAAATGATTCAAGTAAAATAGAGGAGTTTTTTAAGAAAATTAAAATATTTATAAATTAAATTATTAATAATGAGCAAACACGGGGGATAGCCCTGTCAGTCGCAGGGAAATTTTTCGAGAATAAAAAATTATTTTTATTCACTGCGCACCTCGTTGGATCCCTTAAATCCCTTAAAGAGCTCCTCTATTTTACTCAATGGTTATTCAAATGCATACATTGGGTTATACTCTTATATTATACTCAAGATCTTGCGCGAATGCTCAAGATCGATTCGCCGCTTATCTCGTCTAAGCCTAAAAATTGAAAGTGAAAGCAAGTAGTGCGAATAAGGAAAGAGCGTGCAATTTGCATAAAAATGTTGTGCTTGCGCGTGTGTGTGGAGATTGCACAGAGGCAGACAAAAAGACAAATAAAAAGAGAAGTGCGGTTTCCGACTCACCGGGGACGAGAGCGAGAGTGATGCCAACGAGCCAGACGAGGATCATGGCGGCGGCCGCAGTCTGCGGGGTTATGGCCCGGTGACCCTTTAACGGTGCCGCGATCAACATAAATCGCTCCACCGACATGAACGACAAGATCAGCACCGATACCTGAAGGCGCAACCGAGAGAAATCAAGTCAGCGTGGGAGAGAGAGAGAGAGGATGTTTCTCCTTTTTATTATCCATCTTCCGAGTCGTGTCGTTGATCTTTTGCTCTTTTATTTGCGGCTTTGAGCGCTAATGCGTTTATCTCACTTGCCACCAAATGAAAATTCATTCTCATTTGCATGGATCTCGAGCCGAGATCCAACGCTTTCGAGTGCCACGAATTCTTGACGTTTTCGAATATCTCATATAACACACGTCCACCCAATTTTTGCAATCGTTTTATATTTATTTGTTATAAAAAATAAAGTTATTCTCTTTTATTATTAGTCCAAGCAAAAGAGTACTTGTTAGGTCACGAAAAAAAACTGCACATCAAAACTCGGAACAAATATTAGTAGATTCTTATTTTCTAGAGTGCCACTCATGATATTCAGGCTTTTTTTTATTGATAATTTTAAGGAAAAAATACATTTTTTTAACCTTTTTTTGTTAAAAAATGCAAAGTCATAATTTTAACACTACAATGTCAATGGGTGATTTGTAGTGAATAAAATTGTGAATAAAATTTATTTTTTCATAAATGGATCTGTAAATTGAAAGCTGAAAAATTTGCTAAAAAAATCAAAAAATTTGTAAATTTTTTTTTTTTTAATACTTAGAACTCTAGTTTGTTTTATTTGTTCTAAATTTTAGTTACATTTTAGTTTACTGGCATTTTAGAAAATAAGAATCTACTGATTTTTTTCCAATTTTCATATCTATCACTAGCTGCTTTTTTTTCGTGACCAAAAAAGTGCTCTATTGCTGGGACTATACTTGTGATGGTGAATTGTTAAAACTTCGAAGCCTAATGATTGGAAGAATTTTCATGTGAATCTACTGTCTTCGATAAAAATTTGTATATTTGTTATTGCAGTGTCAATAAATTTATATTGTGGCTTCGATAAACTTCAAATACATAATTCATGTACATATATTCATGTCATCGGCATTTATTATCATTATTATAATCGTTAATAAAGAAAATTTTTAATTAACAAGTTGTAATTTTAAACATAATAAAATATTCATTAATATTTTCGTTTAATAATGATTAAAGGCATTCTTACCTCGGAGGAAGTCATAGCAAGCATACCAAGTAATGTGCATGACCACGACGATATCCAAGCATTTGCTTCTTGATTGTAATTATTTCGAAAACGCATGTCTTCCAGACCAATTGTCAACAGGTAAAAGCCCATAAGTAGATCAGCGACTGAAAATAATAAACTTTCAATCTTTTTATTCTATTTAAACAAATTTTTATTTTTCTCTCTACGTATAACTTTGAAAAATAAGATTAATAACAACAATAATGATAAATCAATTTCCTTGGTTATCATTAATAATTATATTTTATAAAAATTAATAAAATCAAACGTAATACAATCAAATGTAATACAATAAACAATAAATATATCAATACAATAAATAATAAATATATCAATACAATAAATAATAAATATATCAATACAAAACAATAAATAATTTATAAATATAAAAAAATCAGCAATATATATATATAAATTCAAAATAATCACAATGTATATATTTAAAATTTAAAATCTGTCGATTACCTTATTTAATCTAAAATTGGGAGCAAAAAAAAAAAAAAAATTTCTACACGTCAATCAAAATAAATAATAAAAAAAATTATATATATAAACGACTATAACTCATAAATATATACACAATAGTAAAAAAAAATTAATAAAAATACTCAATTAATAGTTAACAACCACTATACAATATTCACAACAACATTCCTCAGCGAAATAAATTGTAAATATATAAACTATTATTGTAAATATACATGTATATTTTATATTATAATTATGTATATAAATATGAATCACACGTAGAAAAGTTTTTACAATTTAATATTTAAAATCCAAAATTATTAAATCTATTTAATTTTACAAATACAACTTCAATTTTTATATCAAGTTTCTCTATTTTTATATTTTCACGATAAATACAAATCAAAATGATTTATTTTCCCCAATAATGGATTAGATGTTTTTGCATCATATATTTACTTTATTAAATAAAACATAATATAAAAGAGTTTTCAGAACCTTTTTATGTTGTCAAATACAAAAATTGAGAAAATAAAATGAAGAATGTGAGAGAATATAGGTTTTACGTATATTTAGTAATCACGGTGAATAACTTATTTCTTCTAAATTTTTTTTATGTTGTATATTATTTTAATATTATTTTAATTAAATAAATACTTATTTTTTTGTTTTTTAAATAAATTTAAATTTAAAAATACAATAAAATTTTAATTTTTTTTTACTTGATGCTCATATCAATAGCTATTTTATTTTACATTCTAAAAAAACAAATTTAAATGAAATACTAATAATAATGTTTTTATCATTTTCTAGTAGTTTTTATATAAAAAATAATGTAGTTAATTCATATGTTATTTTCCTGAAATTTATTAAAGAGCTAAGATTTATTTAAATGAATTTTCCTAATTTTCTTATTATTTGGTAAGGACACTATAGACATTTTATAAAAAATATATCAATAAAAAATTTTAAATTAGTTATTCTTTTCTAAAAATTATAAAAAAGAATTATTGCTAAATATCAGTTTAATAAAATTAAAAACGTGTAGAAATAATTATTAAAAAAAATCATTTCTTAAAGTTTTATTTCAAAATATTTCATCTGAACTTGATTTGATAAAAATATTGAATTTCTCATATATTTATAAATTTATCTATGGATATCTATTTGTAATATTTATCATCTGAATCATTACTTTAAATTAAATGAAAATGGAAATTTTTCTTTTAAGACAACGGTATGATGGATTCAGATATTAAATTTACCTGCCAAATTACGTATTACGATACTTAAAACACGATTTTCATCCTTGGAAGTGACCCTCCCCCAGAGCACGAGGATATTACCTAAGCAAGTGAGACAAGAAATACCCCACACAGCAACTCTTAACAAGGGCTTGCCCAGTAAGTGCGACAGCGATGAAACACCTTTGAAAAAATTTATAATGAATAAATTATATTGGAAAAACCTATTGTTTACTCGTGTGCTGTTATCTAAAAAATTAATTAAAAATTTATTTATTAAAATTACTTTTATGTAGCAAAATATTAAATAATAAAGAATTATTATTTATATTCAAATTAAAATTGCTCAATATATAACGATCTTTTGCACTCATATAATATTTCTTAATAATAAATAATATTGCACATGCATTGCGTACCATCTGTCGTTGGACTACACACTTTCACATTTGGAGCGTAAGTCGTACAATAATGGAATTTTTTAAAGTATCTACAATAAACATGAAAACTCATTTTATATATAATTCTTATTCAATTAAAAGAGTTAATATAATGATTATATTCACACAAATTGAAGCTTTGTAAATATGTTAAACAGGTTTTTCTCGATATTATCCATTTCAATTCCCTCGACCCCTCTGTAGAAAAAATAAAATGCTTTGTGTATCTTCAAAGTTATATAAAAATTAAATTAAGATATGTGTAAGTATAGAATTTTACAGTGATTTAAGGTTCTTCTTCAATGGACTTAAAGATACAGCTGATAGATTTTCAATTGGGTTACATCCCAATAACCTGAAAATTTATTTTTTTAGATAAAATACTAATGAAAAATATTTTTTTAAATTTTTATAATTAATAATAAAATTGCTTGTACTCTATAAATTGAAAATACTTTTTATGGATAAAATGTAAAAATAAATTACCGACCACTTATATTTATATATATATATATATATATATATATATATCGTATTTATCGATTTTATCGTCTTATATAACTTAAATTTCATAGAATATTATTTAAAGAAAAAATTTACTTTTCGTTAAAAGAGAAATTTGACACACATAATAATTTCAGAAATCCATTAACATTTACTGTGTTTTAGCGTGATGTTACATACAGGCAATGTAAATAGATTGATTACACGCGAGTAAACAGATTCCAACATCGAGAGGATCAACATTTTTAAAATAAAAGTCTTTTTGAAGAATCTAATGAATCTCATTTATTTTTTAAAAAACATTATTTGTAGAATTAAAAGGAATTAGAAGAATATGAAATTTAATATTTATGCTATGGCTTTAAGTTGTGTAGCTTTATCAAACGAAATTAATACAAAAAAATAGAATAATTGATTTTGAATAAACTATTATAAATAATTGTAATAACATACTGCAATTAATATTTATATAAATTTATATTTACATTTATTTAATCAAAGTTAATAAAGTGGTTTACAATTTTAACATTATAATTGAATTATAATTTGTATAAAAATAAATCGGTACTGAAATTTAAAAAATCGTTATTATAACATTAAAATCTAATTTTAATTTTATTTTTACTAATCTTAAGTTTAGAAAATCTTATAAAGTATTATTTAACACAAAGACATGAATTTATGTGTCGATGCATGTAGGTATGTATGTAGATAAAGGATTTCATACTCGCTATCGATAAATAAAACTGATTGAATGGAAAATAAATCGAATAAATTGTTTTTGAGCTTTTCACACATGATGTGTTAAAAGCTTGTGTGAATTTCGAGGGCACATAATCAGATTAAATGCTTATCTTTTTATGATTTGCACGCGATGTACTTCAGAATTACGAGAAAAAAAGACGGAAAGACTTTTGTATGTCATCTTATTTTATTAAATAATAATTATTTATTATGTTGATATAACGAGACGTGTATTTATTCCTTAAGATATAAATTCCATTTTATTTATAGTTTAAAAGTATTGAATTACATTTATCTTTTTTTCTTTAAAATTCTTTAACAATTCTTTAAAAGTTTCAAATTTGAAGTATGTTTATTTTGCTTTCACGAGCTTTTGTAATATTAAAAGCTATTTTATTATATTATTTTCTCATAAAAACTTATTTACTCATTTAATAAATATTTTTTTATAAATACACACATAATAAATAACCATAAAAAATCAATTATTCAATATTTTAATTATAAAATTAAAATTTTTAACAAGAAAAATTAAGTTAATGGCATGTTTTTCATTGCATCATCATAATTAAGATAAAATTAAATTTGCTCAAAGTCTTACTAATTCATAATAAATCACACCAAGCAATAATCTATTCTCGCGCAAAGTAATACCGGATTCCAATAAAGCAAAATACTGATTCTAAATGTAATTATAAAAATTCTCGAAAGAAGTAGTATACGAAAGTAATTTATAGTTGTTTGTGTGTGTGTGTGTGTGTGTGTGTGTGTGTGTGTGTGTATACACGGAGATAGGTGAAAAGAGATACAAGGAACGGAGAGATGATTCGTGCGCTCAGATAAACAACCATCTCACGAATCTCGGGACCGCCGAGAGAGAGACTCGATGTTCCAGAGGCTGAGTTTCTGTCCTTACGAGGAAAGAAACTCAACGGACCACAGAATCCAAAGGCTCTCTAGACATTCCTCTCATCTCTCGCTGTACTCCAATCCTTTTGTTCCGTAGGAGTGTGCGAGACGATAAGAATAAATCAACTTTTATTTTATGAATAGCATTTCTTTCCTCTATGAATTACGTACCGCTCGATCGCTACTACTCGCACAACTGTGTATTTTCTCGAAATTTACAATTTAATCGTACATTGAGGAGTTTAAGCCAAAAACTCATCCAACCGAATTTCACTTTATATTTCACGTTTTGATTATTCATACGAATTCTAAAGAAATATTGTTAAACTATTTAATTCAAACACATTTCAGGCTTATGAATACATGGGCAAACTTGATTTTTAATTTGACTATATGCGTTATTTTTGTTTACGCTTAGTAATAAAGAAATAATATAATTATGTCATTGGTTTATTACTAAACTCTTTTATACTAGATATAATAATAACTTAAAGTAAATGACTGTTGAAACCTATTAATCATAAGATAATGAATGCAAAAAAATAATACTTACAGCACCGAAAGCGACCCAACTGAATTAAAAAGATCATTCGGTATTGTCGTAATTTGATTGTACATCAAATTTCTGAAATTATAATTTTATATTTTATTTCATATTTTCAAATAAATATTTATTTCATACAATAAAAAGGTAAAGATGCTTACAGGTCTTTTAGTTGAATCAGATTTTTAAATGCAAACCGAGAAATATTCCGAATTAAATTTGATTCCAACGTTCTAAAACAAAATATTGATTATTTTATTTAATACATAATAGCATTGTTAAAATATAACTATACAATTGAAAACTTACAATGAAGATAACATAGGTAAGCGGCTAAATGTGTCATTAGAAATCCATTTCAATCGATTTTCATCTAATATTCTACAAATTATAATAATTAATATCTAGCAATATTATTATAAAAATTAATTATTGATCTTACAATTCTCTCAACCCTGGCAAATATGGAAGTGATATTTTGGAAGATGTTATAAAATTTTTTGATAAATCTCTGAAAAAATAAATTTTTATAATTAATTTATATTAACTTATAAAATTAATGTCTTTTATATAGTGTAATCAAATGCAAAGGATAATTTTTTTATAATATAATAATAATAACTAACAATAATTCAAATGTTGTACTGTTTTCAAGATCCTGTAGGTTTAATGTACGAATTTTGTTATTATCTAGTGATAATGTTTCTAAAGAACTTAAACCTATAAGATGACCTTTTAAAATTTCTTCTATTTTATTATTAGACAGTATTCTGAAAAATAAAATTATAATTTATTTGACATAACCTAAAATTACGTTTAACCTCATATTGACTTATACTACTGAAACTACTTACAGCCAAGTCAACTCCTTTTGCTTGGCAAATATACTATCTTCTAAAACTTGTATACTATTATTTGTTAGAAACCTGAAATTTAAATTATTACACTAAATTTATTTACAAAATTAAATTCTAACTCAAATTACTTCTTTAATCAAATAAAGTAATGTTACAATAGATCAATTATTTAATTAAAAAAAAAAATTTTAATTTTTATCTAATTTAAGAAATTATATACATATATATTCATTATTGAATAATAAATTAACTGTACTCATGTAATATTAAAAAAATTCTTTAGATTAATTTTATGTATAATTGTAAGCAGTTATTTTCATATTCTATAATGAATGATTATTTTGTTAATCGAAGAAAGAATTGTTTTTTAATAAACTTACAAGGAACGTAATTTGGAATACCGCATAAAGTCATTCTTTCTTAAAATATTAAATGAACTATTAGTAAAAGTCCTAAACAAAAAAAAAAATTAATATTTTGTATAATATGATACATGTGTATATGGATTCATCATTTGAACGCACATAGTGGTCAGACTCTTTGAGAAAGTTTGAGGAATTTTATTTTCTTGAAATTGTATACAACGTACTGTACAATTTACATAATCACAATTCTTATAATATCCTGGATCATCTACATAGAAATAAAATATAATTGATCAAATTCCATTCCAGATGTTCCAAATATTTTTTTCTTAGAATAAAACGTATACCATCGCATTGCATCATATGTGTATCACAATATTTATATTATTTATTAAATGCGTTGTATGTAGTAAAAAATACTTACCTTTGGTAACATGTGGACATATAAATGTTGAGGTATTACGATATCGTGCCTTACGATACCAATTCCAATCGCCATTTGAATCGACTGAGATAAAAATAAAGAATAATAATTTAATAAAATAATAAATACAACGTTTAATTAACACATACTCTCAAAATTTCTTAGAAAAATAAAATTTAAACCTAAAATATATTAATTTTTACACATTTTTTTTTCGTTCTAATCAAAAGCATTAAACGCGTTTTACGGTTGAAATAAAACATTATCTGTTGTCATTAACTTTTAAATTTCTGTAGTTTCAAAAAACTTTGTATCAATACATTCATAAAAAAGGCACATTGCTATAATAATATGAAATTCCGAAAATTTAAAGTCAAATTTTTAATTGGTCGGAAGCAGCAACAGTTTCCACATGAAAAATCGTATGCATAATGATTATGTAAAAGAGAGTTGTTGAAACTGATAAGAATTCACTCACAGCATTCTATCGATTCATCGTCACCGTCGGGGCAGTCGAGGATGCCGTTGCACCAGCTCCGCTGAGGCATGCATAATGTACTGTTTTGACAGAGGAATGTACCTACCGGGCAACTATCTGCAATTAAGTTCCTTGATACAGTTATTACCTTATCACATTACATATTATTATTATTATTATTATTATTATTATTATTATTATTATTATTATTATTATTATACATACGTAACTACAACTCGCAATGGAAATAAATAAATATGAATCAGGACCAATTGGAGCGCTGGTATTTGCGCTGTAAAACGGTTACTTTACAAAAATTAACAGTTTGACATTTTCAATAAATAAATATTAAGCGTAAAAATTTAAATAATATTGGCGACTGATCTTTTTTGCTTTTATTTACTTTTTTTTTTTTTTTTTTTCTGGTACTCACTCTCAGTATGATGTATTAATACCACTTCTTTTTTACACTTTCTAATGTAATAAATATAAAGGATGAATTAAAAATGACATATGAAGTATTAAAAATAATAAATAAAAATAACATATCTTGGATTATGTAAATAATTTATTAACTTATATAAATATTGGATAAATTTTATGAATGTTTTATTTTTTCTCTCTCTCTCTCTCTCTCTCTCTTACTTTTTTATTTTTATCAGCCATGAAAAACTGTTTTTCTAATAAATAATAGAAATTAAATTTTTTTAACTTATTTTAAAAAACAGTATTTATCTTAATATTAAATAAAAAAAATATTGCTAAAAATATAATTCTATTTATTAACAGTATTTACTATTTTTTAAAAGAAGAAAGAGAGATTTAATGAATTTCACAATCCATTTAATCAGTTTACTTTTACAATACACTAAAAAATACAAAAATATTATGTATTGAATTTTATTTTCTTATATAGATAATTTAAATTACTATTTTGAAATTAAAATTCATACTTTAATCTCTTTTACGCGATACTTTAAATAAATAATTTTTTGATAAAATTATTATATACTATAAAAAAAGTTGTAAATATTCTTTATAGTATAAATATTAATATGAGAAGAATCTACTAATAGATTAGTTATTCAAGAAATTTACTCAATTACACTTACATCACTGCTCCACCATTATACGTAAGAGAATATAATTATAATAATAATACATCGTATTGGTATGTTTGAATTTTTAATATTAAATTAGTTCTCTCAAGATAAATTGAATTAATTATGCATTTTATTGATGGAATATTTGATTACCTAAGATCAATGGATAAGGTAATGCTCATTTTATTTATATTTAATGTTTAATTAAAAAATTGTTTCTGATTTTGACTCATAATTTAAAACTTTCTTCAATACATTAGCTCTTACATAATTTTATACGATGTTCAATACACATCAGTTAAACTATTATAGTTTATAAAATTTATGCTATTTCAATTAATAAAATATTTCAAGCAATGATAAAAATAATTAAGAACATAACTTGTAGATCAAATAATCAATATACCCATATGTTTATATTGATAAAATATAAAAAAAAAAAAAATGAAAAAAAAGAAAAAGAAATTCAATAATTAATTCTTTATAAAGTATTTAAAAACTCTTAAAACCATAAATTAAAAAATTTGTCTATTAAATATCCGATGAAATTATCATTGCTATTTCAACACTTAAAATTTTAATTAAAATTAGCGTATTCAACTGTTAATTTAATTTTTCTCAAATATTCTTTCCTAATTGAGAAAAAAATTTTTTCACGACTATAAATTTATTAATGTTGAAAATGAAATCCTAGTCAAGCAAAATAAATTAGAAAATAAAAAATTTATGACCAACCTAATTAAGCAATTGGTAAGTACAAGCCGAATTCATTAGTATAGCGAAAAGAAAATTATGCGAATCGCAAGTCCGCAACCTAACAAGACCAGAATTCATTAAGAATTCTGAGCAAGACTACGACATACGAATATCAACGAGTTAATTAGCGCAGTGGGAAGGTAATTGACTCCCACTTCTTGGCATTTTCGAATAATGAATCTTGTGTTCCGGAAAAAGCCTGGGGAGATGCTGGACAAATTGCTGCCCCGATAACTACACGCACGTCTGATCTTATCGAGATGTCGTGCGTGGATCTACGTAAATAATGACGGACGTCAATTTACCTCTCGATCCCATCATCTCTCACTTACACGTTCAAATCCTATATGACTTCACGAACTTAACTGATCTTGATTGCCATTGATTTTCTCTCCTTGAGACTTAGGCGGCGAACTGTCTTTGTTCGAGAGTTTTCCATGCGCAAAAGCTCTTCCATTTATAAATGTTATTTTGAAAACGGGATTTAATTTGGCCGTAGATATTTATTTTGATATTCAGTTCGGAGAGTGAAAAACTCATTTCAAATTTACGTTTATTTAAATTTAATACTTAATTGCATTAGTGGTATTTAAAAATTTTACTTCCTTTTACTGTAACAATATGAGTACACAATAAACATTTATTTTGATTGAAGAAAGATAATTTTTATAAATTGTTTACAGAAAAATTGTTAAAATTTTCGATATTTAAGTGTTTACTTAAAAGAAAAAAAATATTTGATTTCATTTAAAAATAATAAATGAAGTAAATACTTTGTATTTCCAATTACTTTACAGTATATTTTTTTATAAATCTGCTGAGCATTAATAAAATTTACCTTGCCTAATACAGACTAATATATCACATTTAAAATTGTAATTTTTATTGATTAGATGAGCTTTTAAAGAACTTTTAACCTATCTTTAAGAATATATGTTTGATTAAAAGTAAATGTAATAGAGATTGTAAGAATAAAATTTAAAGAATAAGCATTCTATAAATTCTTATCACAATTTAAATATTCCAATTCATTATCTATGGTATAAAACTCATATTTATTACCAGAAAATGGCAATTTCAAAATCAAAATATTAAATAAAAAATGTATTTTTATGTATTATATTGTATTTTTTTCGTTAATATACACGCTAAATAATTACACTTCAGTCATATTTTCAAGCTAATGGATTAAATTGAATAAATGAATTAAAAAAAAATATTATACATAATTTTATAAAATAAATTTTAATTCAAGTATCATCTAATTTAATAATGAAAAATTATTTTATTTTTAAAGAAAATTCAAAACAATATTTTTTTATTATTATATTAATTACTTTTTTTCTTATTATATGAATTTTTTGGGTGGGTAAGTAAAACACTTAAAAAAAATTCATATTAAATTTGAAATCATATCTATTATAAAATGAAAATATTTATGTAAATATGAGTAAATATTTTGGATGTAGCATGAATAATATTAAATAAGAATTCTGTACTTTTAGAGTTATAAAATGACGGTATTTACTAACAAAATGAATTCTGTTTTATTAAAATTACTTCATCAATTATTTTGTGTAATACTCAAAAATCAAAACTAATTTATTTTTAAAATCTGGTACAAAGTCAAAATATATCCTTACTCTTAGAACAAAAAATTAAAATTTTGATATTGATTAATTATAATTATCTATATAATTTATTTTTTAAATCTTTACTCAATTATAATTTAAATAATTAATATAAAAAGACAGAATATTCTTTTTTATTTTATTTTTATTGTATTAGTGTGTAATTCATTAATATAATATTTTGATTAACAAAAGATATTAATAATTTTTGTTCATGCAAATCTGTATCTTTATTACTTAATATAATTTTTTTTAGTAATTATAATAGAAAGATTACATTTTTCAAGTTTTAATAATATAAAATTATTGTTAATTTACGATGAAGAAACTTGGAAAGAAATCACATTAAAGTTTATTATAAATTTTAAAATAGAACTAGAAGTAATTATATGCATAGCTTGAGATCCTGGAATTCATTGTTCGATAAGTATAAAAATCACAACAAAGTTTTCGGAACATTTTCCTCCATCCATTAGTTAATTAATCAAAAAGTGATTTCAATGAAATACGACGCTTCATAACCAGACTTTACAGAGTGTAATAAATTAATGTTAATTTGTTCATCTACTATAAAGAAGTTTAGTGGACTTTTATTTTTTATTTTTTTATTTCGACCGTCGATAAATAGGATTTCAGTTGCAGTAGAACAAGTTAATGTAAAGATAAATCCATAAAAATTAGAAACACGCGCAAAAATAGATGTAATTCAAGGCTCGAACTATTTATTTAATTTTGCTCGGTTATTTAACGCACGTGCTCAACGAAAGGATGTTAATCAGCTCAGCCTCCGAGATGTTTTTTCTCTTGGGCGACGTAAGACGCGAACTAATTCACATTTTGTGATTGGCTCGATACGTTGGCTCGAGCGCTTGTACGCCATTTCATTTGCATATTCAACTGACTACATTATTCTCGTCTCGGCGCCCCTCGGAAATTCCTTACTTTTTTCCAATAACCTGCGCCATAATGCGCCCATAATGAAATGTCCCGTTTCTCTCGAAAAGGACAACAACACGGTTAATCAATTGGGGTCCAGCCCGACAATCCCAGTCCCAGCGAGAAAGCCTCTTACCTTGATTGAAGTAGTACATAAGAGCGGCCAGGAGGACGAAAATACTTATTAAGATCGCCCCGATGGTCGCGATGTGCTTGTACCTCATCTTGTCGGGATGCCCCGGGTGAGCGTCCCCGAGGGTGAGGACCCGATTCAGTGGACCTCCCTCGCACACCCTCGATGCATAACCGCACTGAGAGTTCTCACGGACCTCGCGCTCGGCGTCGACTGCCGCCGGGGTGAGAGACACCAGAGTTCCCGAGTTTCGGGACACCGGTTGCGTCGCCGTCCCACACTCCTCCCCCCCCCGTCGAGCGCTCATCCTCGGGGCGCAGGCGCGCGACCAACAACCCTGAGCATCCCCTGGGTGCGATAGCCCCGATTTCCAGGAGATTTATCCGATTTCAGGGGAGATCGCGATATTTCATGCGCCGGGGTGCGACGTCCTCTTATGAAACGGCAATATGAGTCTTAACAAGATGCTACACTTACCCTCTGCGACTGTTTTTAAGGAATTTAGGTCAAGCGTCGGTAATAAAAAATGCGGAGAGCAATGGCCAACGATATATTCTCCTATATAAAAACGTGTTATTTTTATTCAGTCACTCCAATACAAAAGTTGACAACAAATTTTACAATAAAGGAAATGGATTTTAATAAATTTGAAACTTTTGTTTAATTTTACTCGTACGAACTTGAGTAGTAAATGTTTTTGTAAATTAAAAAAAATTTGTAATTTATTTCCCTTCAAATTCTTTACAAATTCGTATTTGTCTTTTTAGGGCAGTATTGCATCTGCACTCATTCATCAAAATCTAAAAAACAATTTTCTAAATTGAACTTTACTGATACAATTTAAATATGCTCCATGATATAATATAATCAACAATACTACTTTGCATTATTGTATATTCATTATGTTGTTATTAAATAAAATACCACATATGCATAAATATTCATAATATCCTTACATTTTAAAGCCATTAAATACAATAATTTTTTATATTTTTAATTTATTGTTTTCTTTTTATTCCTTTATTTTTTATTTTTTTTTTTATTTATTTACTTTATTTATATGCTCGAATGAAAGTTATATATTTTATATTAAACAACAAATTAAAACATATTAAAATTATTATATATTTCTATTTATGGAAATATATGTTCTATGCAAGACACAATTTGTTTCAGAATAAATATTCCCACTATCCCATTGAGAAGTTCTCCCTAAAATTAGATTGTTGACAAAATGCTAAAATGTTACCTTATGCAATTCCATTGAAGTATAGTAAAGATTATTTTCATAAAATCAACATTAAATATTTTAAAAAGTGCATCTCGTGCTATAAAATAAATCAGTTTTGATTCAAAATTGTTTAAACTCATGAAAAGTTACAACATCTGTCTACTACTTTAATAGTTTTATTAAAAAATATTTAAAAACTCTTCCATAACATATTTCCAAAACATTTGTTATTATAATCTAATTCAATGTTAAAAATAAAATCTCTTGATCATGGAATGATTCAACTAACTAAATATTCATATATAAAAATTCATATGTTCTCTAATTTGTCTTTCAATTCATATGTAACCCCATTTTTAAAAATTACGTAGTTAAAATGCATTTTTTTATAGAAATTTCAGCAACTACATATTGAATAATAAATTAACTTGAAATATAATACATGATTGGAATGCCAAAAATGTATGCTTATATTCGGCAAACGGTATCCAATGATAATTAAACTTTATCTTTTTTTGGAAAGGGATTAAAAGAAGATTTAAAATTCCAAAATAGCGCGATGGGCATTTCTGCTTTATTAGTCGTCATTTTAACTTAAAAAGAGTCATTTTTGGCACAAAGTATGTGAGATTTTCTTTGCAATCGGTTAATTACGATGTGTAGAAAAAGAACATCGCTATTTTACGTGTCAACTAGCAGTGAGAACGGATTTAAATTAAAAAAAAAATTCTTAAAATTTTTATTTTCCGGCTAAAATGACTGAACATAAAATACATAAAAACAATATATAGTTTTTATGTAATTTTTATAATCTTTATAAAATTTAAATAATTTGAAAGTCCTAATATATAAATTTATTAAATAGAAAATTGGAAATTTTTTAAAAATGAATTTACATATTCATGTAGAATATATACCTTTCTTTCTTATAGATTCATTTTTAACAATAAAAATACTTTTATTAATGATTTGAAAATTATACTCGATATTCTAATAATTTAATCTTGTAAATGAATATATTAAATTTATATTAAAATTTGATAATATATTTCATTTAATGAATAATTTATAATAAATAATAAATATATAAAAATATCTTGATTAAAGTAAAGGTATTACATGATTTCAAAGTTGTCATATCGATATTATTAAATATATTTTTTATAGGTTTTAAACGAGTTACATATTTTTTTTCATTTTTAATCGCTTTAATAGATACGATAAATTATATAATAATATAATTATTTTATTACAAATACAAAAATGGTATGTTTTGTTAACATTGGTTGGTTTAGAATAAAAGCATCAATAGTTATATTTTGAAGAGCGTATTGTAATTTGAATTATTAATAAATCACCATGAATGTCATTTTAATATTACCATAGGTTACGAAGAAAAATGATGATTACTTTTTATTTGATAGATCGTGAAGTGAATCAAATTCACGTGACTTTCATGGCTACTAGCTTAGTACTTTGCAGAAATCGACGTTTAAAGCTCTCGTAAAATTAAAGACATTTAGTACATATTGATATTCTTTATTGTTACTATAAAACTTTTATGTACGGGTGACCCGCAATGTAACACGCAATTTCGCAGAAAAACTGTTAACTCGAGATATTTGGTTTCGTTTTATCTCAAATATATAATGTTGTCCTTAATCTCTTCTTTACTTGCAAGTATATAAAAACTTTACACAAATCTTTTTTTTAAATATATAAAAACTTTGTTTACTCTCGAATATGAATTTACAAAATTAAATACTTTTCAATATTTTATGAGTCATAATATTGTCCTCCCTACTATACATTCTATTCGGTACATTTTGAGTTCCAAAATTAACGAAAAATCATGACTTAATCCATATAAATGTTTTCTACATAGTGAATAATAATTTTACATGAAATATACCAGCTTTTATACTAAAATTATACTTACGAAAACCCCTAAAAAAGTACTTAACATACAGTGAAGTAATAAGAATTAATAAAACAAATTAATTATACTTGTTTTTGTTGAATTATATTTATAAATGTTGAAAAATAAATACATACAGGATATGTGAAATTATGACACGGGGAAAAAAGAAATAATATCAATTTGTATCAGTAAAAATTAAAATAAATAATTTATTGCAGATGACATCAAGAAACTATATTCTGATACAAAAATTGTAATAAATTATAATAAAATATTTTATGTTAAAAATTAAAAATCTTAAATATGAGAAAGTAACAACTTGTCATTTCTTAATATTCAAAATATAAAATTTATAATTGTAATAATATTCTGACAATAAGATTTTATCGCGAAGAAAAAATATTCTTAATTTTTACTGAATCATTTTGATATAAAATATTTGAAGGTGTTAAAAGAAAAATTTTATTTACGTTTATTGAAGATTGAGAGATACATTAGTGTACAGTCGATGCTCAGGATACACATGAAATATTGGTTAAGAGATATACACGTATCGTCGACGAAAACAAATGAAGATGAAAAAGTAAAAATGAAGAAAAAAAAGAAGAAAACTCCTTTCCTTTATTTCATAATTATTTATTTTTATCCATTATATAAATACCCATATATATATATATATCCACACATACACGTATACATATATGTATGTATGCATGTACAAGTATATATTGAGTTATATTCTCGCGTGGAAAAATCTCGCTTTTTAAGGTTTTCGATTCTTTATTCATCTTTGATAAACATATGAAGGGAAGGAGGAAGTATGATAAGCGTCGCCGATAGTAGAGCTTTGATCAAGGAAAAAAAATTGTTAATATAGTGCAAATACTTGCGACACATACGCATGTGCGTGCTTTCACACTTACCCACAAATACACCACAACAACATATTCACAAGCACGCACGTGTTAAATATAAACGCACATAATATATATATAACCGTGCGTAACATGTGTATACGAGTATTGTATACGTGATCAATTGTCAATTATTTTTAGACTCGCACTCATTCATTCTCATCAATACGTACACATTAATTTTTTTTAATATTTTCGCTCTTATTTAGACATTTTTTTGCACGATTTTCTCATCATTTAAAAATAATATAAGTAAGTAAATGAGTACAAATTCATTCCATTGTGTTATATATATATATATATTTATATATATTTATATATTTACAAATAAGATGGGATTGTTCATTTTCTCCTTACGTTTCTTTCACTCTACCTTATTTTTAAATCGCACATGTTTTTTAAATACTAAGAAATTGACAAAAAATAAACATATATATATATATATGTATATATATTTATGAAATGGATGAAGTTTAACTTTTGAACTCCAAAGAGGAATACTTTTTTTCACAAATTTAATTTTTTTTTTTTATTGCGATCACTTGTCAATAAAGAATGATCGGTTCATATATATTATTGGAAATTATATTGAAAATTCATTATTATTTATGATAAAATTAATTTTTTTTCATGATTTTTTATTGAGCTTTAAAAATAAGTTATTGGACTATAATGAAAGTAGTGGTAATTGTCAATTATAAAAATAAAAATTATCGTTAAATTAATACAATCTAATAATATTAACTAATACATTAAATGTTTATTATTGGTTAGTTTTTTCAAAAAAAAAAAAATTTTTTTTTAGTCAAAAATTTTGTACTTCTCAAAAGAAGTTATAATTAATTTCATAAATTATTACAACACCTGAATTTATTTTTATTAAAAATAATTTTTTTTAAAAAATTATTTTATGATATAAGAAAATTTTAAACTAATGCATTATTCTTATCAATAATTAATATATCCGATGTAATTTGTGAAGCTATAAAAAAAAAATAATTTAAATTATTTTTAATTATTACGTAAAACTCTTCTTAACTTCTTTAAGATTTCTATATATTTAATTTATTATTTTTTAATAAATGCCTAAGATAAAAATTTTACAGCCTTATTGTTGCTTAATTTTTTTCTATTAAATCATTTATTAACTAGTATAATATTAATTATTTTTTCAATATTTTGTACCAGATTATTATAGTTATAAGAAAACTTTCTGTGTCATGAAAAAAAGTTATAAATATCAAGATTCAACTAAAATAATAATAATTGTAATAAATAATTTTATTTAAATATACAAATATCGCCCCATAAAAATGTATGTTTATACTTTTTCTCAACAAAAAATATTATAAAATAAAATTTTACAATATTAAATATATCAGAGAATCAAAATTAAGTAGTCTTACCATTTTTTTAAATTAATAAATATTTAAATAAACATATCCAACTTATAGGCAGATTCACTAATAAGTTTAAAAATTAAATAAATTTTAATTAAATTATACATTACATTCTAAACAAAATAAATCTGAAAATTTAAAAACAAATTATTTTCTTTTTTAATTAATGTTTTAAAATTTATAAATTAAAAAGTATGTACCTTAATTTCTTAATTCTTCTTAATTCTACGCGAAATTAAATGATTAAAGTATTGTGTATCATAGTATATAATTTTTAATAATAACAATATCGAAAAATCAAAATGTGAAAAATTTTAATAAAAATATATATTTATTAAAATTCATGAAATAAATTATCTTGATTAAATACAAAAAATACATTTTTTGCAATAATTAAAAAATAAAGAACGTTATATATGATACAAAAAGACGATAATTTGTATTTTTGATAATTTTTACCAAAATTTAGGAAATACAATAAACTGAGAAAATGTATAAATTTTTAATTGTGCTACAAAATGTCCTTGAAGTAGATGAAACTAAATTTACAATTGAGTATATATGTAAAAACAATAATATCGAATACACTATTTTTTAAAAATACAAGCTCTTTTTCACATTTGGAATTCACAAATTTTATGTTTATTATAAAGTCGCTTCGATGAATTTATACATTATATCAGGTATATAGAAAATTTTAATATCTTGTAACTGCTTCGGATTAAAAAAATAGGTTTTTCAAAGATATTTATTATAACCCCCCATCCTAAAAAAAATTATATCCCAAAAATATTATACGAAATTTGTTTCTTTCATAGAAGTTAATATAATACTTTAACGATACTTAATTTTTTTTTTATTGAATTTCATCTTTTTTAAATAATGTAATGTTATTTCCAAAAATGTTTTCAAAATCAAATATTACATGAATCATATCAAATAATACATATTAAATATCTATAGCAAAATATTAACAAAAAATGTATGATTAATACAACAATATAATATTATAAATTAAAAATGATTGTCACCGTAATTGAAAAAGAAAAAGAAATTAAGAATTGTAGCTCTATTATGACGAAAGATTTTTAGGAATGTACATTTTAATGTTTTTGTATTTAATTGAAATTAAAATAAATAAGTATCCTCAATCAATCGTCGTTGTTTTTATAAAAACGAATAAATATTTACAGCTTATATATGCATTCTTATGAAAGTCGCACATTCGTACTTCGGCTTGTTTGCTTTTAATTTTTTAACATATTTTCTATTTTTGTCTCTTTTTTTTAATTTTCGATACATTTGGCATTTATTATTTTTTTTTTTTTTTTTTTTGAAAAAAAAAATGATTATATAGATGTATAACCAGGAAAAAGATTTCGTACAAGATCATATACACGTTTATGATTAAATTGTCCTTTTTGAATTTTTTATGAAGAAACGAAAAACATTTGAATAACTTATAATAAAAAAATTTATATTTAATTTTTTATTATGTATTTTCTGTTGTTCTTTTAATATAATAGTAATTTAGATTTTAAGGTTTATGCAAGCCAACTTTGATGAACTGATCTACCGCACATTAGCAAACTATTATATTACAAAGTATACTTTGTTTAATATAAAACTCCAATTCAGTATCCATCAACAATACAATATTTTATTACTATATAAATTAGATAAAAATTGTTCTAGTTAATAGTTTTCTATAGTTATTGTAATAATTTGAAATAATATTGAAAGAATTGATAATAATAATCAATGACTATTATTGCAATGAAGGTAGTCAATGAATTTCAGTTTTACATTATCAAAATATTTTGAATAAAATTTTTAATTAAATTAAATTCTACGCAACAGATCAAAAGGCTAAAGTAGGTATCCTACATGCCCTTAACATAATTATTTGTTTTGATTTATCACAGAATTCAAAGAACATGATCAACCAAGTTGTGATCAGTAAGTGCATATCCTGAACAGTATATCAACATTTAAAAACAACAAACATTTTCAAAACCTAGTAATTTTCATTACGAAAATGTTTTTGAACAATTCTGAATTAGTTTACTCGTATTCTTCACTCGAGGATTAAAAAAAAAACTTTTCTGTTTTATTCGCCTTATGAAAATAAAATAAAAAATATAACTTTAAAAAAAGTTCTGTTTTATGAATGTTGTAATGATAGCATGTGCCTTATAAAAAATCCTCTTTTCGTCAAATCCATTTCTTAAAACAATAAGGAATCTCTCCAAATTAAGCAAAGAATCTCTACTATTAGCATTAGTTATTCCGTAATCGTGTACACAATCTTCTTTTTCTCGGTTATATTTACAGTTGCAATTCGACTACTACCGCATAAATTTGTCTAACGATGATAAGCCATTAAAATAATAATTTATATATGTATATATGTATAAAATAGATAATACATATACACACATATACATATATATGTATATATAATCAATTATGAAAAAATAATATTACGATAGCGACGTGAATCTTTACACCAACACTGTACACACGTTCATGAATTCTCAACGATAAATTAAAAAAAGGGTTAACGCACAACATATCATGCACGCATACACATACACTCACACTGGCAAACGCTCACTCGCTCACTCACTCACTCGCTAATTTCGCAAGCTGCTTCGGGGGCATTCAATGCAGCAGAACAGCAAAGCCGTCGTATTTTGTTAATCATCTTTTTTCATAGATTTTTTTTTCATATTTTTGTGGTTCGCTTATATCGTTTCTTTACCATGTAACGTTGACTTAAGAAAAAAATTATATTCAAAAACACGAATATCGTATGAAAATATAAGCAAAGGAGAATTAGACTACATAATTAATATATGTATACACGTGAATGGTGTTCCACTTAAAGATATCTCTCTCTTTCTTTCGCTTTCTCTCTTTCACTTTCTCATCTACACTTACAAACATAGTATATTATTTATATGTATTTACGAATATAACACGTAATCTATAAACGGAACACGCGCGCTTGGATTTGCCAGAATCGATGGGCATTATTTGTTTATCAGTCATCGCGCATTTACTCTTTATTCATGTACCTTACAATAGTCTATCACCACTTTTCATATTTACTTATTTCATACGCTTACGTGGCTAAGTTTTAAGCAGGTATTTAAGTTTTCGACGAGTAATTACTTTTCGTAGGTGCTGTAAGGTTGGTGCTTAATATATCACACGAGACTGAAATGAAGACGAGGCTTGAAAGGTCATATACTTTTTTATTCACAAATATTGTACTATCACAGAATTTTATTTTCTTTGCTATTTGAGAAGAAATCGAACACGTGTAGATAAAATTTAGAAAACACAAAACATAACCAGTCTATTTATAGCGTATAAAAAAGTAAATCAGAAAGCTGCACAATATATTATTTGAATATTTTATTACGAAATAAAATGTGTAGAAAGCGATTAGTCGAAAAGTTGTACACATACAAATTCGTCGTTCATTCTTTATCTTACAATATTACGTAGTAATGTTAGAGCGAGACTTGATATCGAAAAGAAATTCGTTTGCAAGTTCAATCGTAAAATAACGATAATAGAATTCGCTATTGTACATATCAAAGCTTTAATACATCGTGGGCATTTTTTGCAGAAAACTACTCGAAATTCCATCTTTAAAACAAGGTGAAATTTCTATCGAATCGTCTCTCCGTCTCTCTCTCTCTCTCTCTCTCTCTCTCCCACTCACTTTTCCTCTCACACATAGATACACACACTCGCACGCATCTACACCGATATTCTCCTCAAAGAACACAGAAGAGCCGTTTCTCCGATAATATAAAAAAGCATGAGACTTTTTCGTACAAAGTTGTTCAACGATTAAAAAGGAAATAAAAAAAAAAAATAAAAAAAAAAAAAAAAAAAAAAAAAAAAAAAAAAAAAAAAAAAAAAAAAAAAAAACACGAAACGCTTCACCGTCCAAAACCATCGACGCTGGCAAAAGCAGAACGGAAGGACCTGCGCTTGAAAATTGGGCGGCCCTCCGTCTTACATTCCCCACTTTCTCGTTATCAAATAAAAAATTATGCTTTTTAGGCATTTCTTAACTCATTAACATTTCTGACACTCATTAACGTTCACTCTCACTTCATCTCAGACTGTGTTCCTGTTTTTTTTTTTGTTACCTATTCCCTTCCTCATAAGTATCTCGCTGTTTCAACCGCGGCGACTACAGCATGTTTTTTTCTGTTTTATTTCTTTATTTTTGGAATTTTTTTTCTTTCGTTTTTTTCTTTTGCTTACAGTGACGAACTTACACAGTGGGCAGTGGACGACGGTGTGAGAAGTCTTTGCGTAGTGGGCGGCTCTGGGGAGACATCACGGCGGTTCAACAATTGCCGGCGACCCTGGGACAGGCGTAGTTCAGGTCAAGTGCACACGAAGCCTTCCTGGGCGACCGCCGGGGGTGCCGTCGGCGCTTTGCTACTCGCAGCCGGCGCTGCTACCTCCTGGAAAAGCGAAACCAAGCCAGGTTTTGGATTATAATACACCAATGCTGCACTGAATATTTTAGTCTTTTCCTCCTCGCAGTTTAGCTGAGAAGTCTTCGTTAGAATATCTAACGTTTTGTTGGTAGATGCGTATCTTACCTCGGCTTCTCGAACGTTTAATAATTGTTTAACAATTTCGCTCTACAGCTTTTTATCTTGGATGAAGAATCTGCAATTTTTGCGAAAGTGCATTTGGATTGAAAAATACGCCCATTTTTTATGTGTTGTAGGCCTTAAATTTATATTTGTCACAATTAAATTATTTACGATTTTCTTTTTTTTTTGTCATTTTTATAAATGTACATATAAATTTTATATAATGATGAGTTTCTTTCTTTTTTATTTTCCTTCTATTTTGTTTTCTTTGTTTTAAATGTGCATTTCTTCTTTTTTTTTTCTCATTTTTATTTTTTATTTTACTTTTTAATTGTTTATATTTTTTTCATTATTTATTTTTTATTTTTTATTACTTTTTTTGTGGCAATTTTTTCCATTCATTTCAAGTATTTTCCTATTGATGTAGTGCAATGATAAAGCAGTTCCAAGAAAAATATTAAAATAAGCAAAAAGCAGCAAAGAAACAATAAAATATACCAAGCAAAGAAAATTATAAACAAAAATACGAAGAGAAAACGAGAAGAAATTAATTTTAAGCGTATTAAAACAAAAAAAAAGCGGAAGAAGAAATTACAGAAAGTACAATATACAATATATACAAACATTCACCATTTTTGAAAACATATAAATTACTTTTTCATTTAGCTAATGTCAACACGAAACATCAATATTTTTATTTATAATAAAAAAGATGCCAAATGCAAAAATTATTGATATTGTTAAGCATTATATAGGTTATTGGAAAGGTAGCATAGAGTATGAGTGGGGATGCAATGCGGTAGATTATATTTCTATCAAGCAATTCTGTCTTTTTATCTTTCACTATAACTAAATTAATAATTTCTTTTTTAATCTTATTGAATGAAACATTAATTATAATTTTTTTTTAAAAAGGTTCAAACTCATCATTTAAATTAAAACGTGAATTTAAAAGTTTTCTATAAGTAACGTATTTTTCCTCCATGTTAACCAATCTTGATGTTTTTTTTCTAAAGCCTAAAGAATTAATTAAAAAGATAAAAACAATTATTGGTAAGATATTCAATTTCTTACGTCCTTAGCAGGTGTCAGAGTCTGCTTATATTCTTCTAAGCTAAATCCCGAATTGCTGTCATCCCCACATGACTGAACAACCAAGGAACCATCATCCTTCTAAAAATTGAGAATTCTGTAACTTACTTTTTAATTTCTTTATTGCAATTCATTCTCAACAATTCATTCTTGACAATTCATTCATAGACATCACAGAATTATTAATATTTTTGTCAATAGATTTTTTCAAAACGCTCATGCAAAGCACCTGTGTACTTGGTGTTTGTGCCTGTTGTTGTTGCTGTTGCTGTTGTTGTTGTTGTTGTTGCTGCTGCTGCTGATGCTGTGGCTGCTGCTGCTGATGCTGCTGCTGTTGTTGTTGTTGCTCATTTTCTTGTACTTTTCGTTTTTTATCATTATTTTCCGTAGATTGATCAGACTTCCTTTTCCTAAGCAACAAATCACTTTGATTTCTTGGAGAAACACCTCCATTACCACTAATATTTCCATTTCGTTGGTTTCCGCTTGACGTCTGTTAAACACAAAAAGAGTAAAATAAAAAATCATGATTATTCTTAATTTTTGCATTTTTTACATTTATTGAATAAAATAATACATACTTTTCTTTCCCTCTTAATTAAAGATGGAGAAATGTAATTCGCTAAATCCCTCTTCTTTACATGTTTGGCTTCTATAGTCATGCCATTTTTAAATAGTTTAATTTGTTCTGCCTGCCTTTCAGCTAAAATAAGTAGAAATATTAGTATCAACCAATTTTTAATTATAAATTTATATTTTCTTAACATTTATTAAATTTTATACTTATTTAATAAAATAAGTGTAAATTAATTTATGTTTTTCTACAATTCTTGTTCACAAAATTTACAGTATAGCCAACAAAAAATTATTTAAAATCATTAAAAGATATTGTTTTAATTTAAATAAATAACTTATTATTAATCCTTTTATTAATTATAATTTACAAAAAAATCATTATTATTACTAAGAATTAACTTGAAATTTTTAAAAATTGGATTTCTATAATATAAATATAAAAAAAAATTTAATTTGAAAATTAAAAAAATTAATCTCTTACTTGTTTCAACAAATGATTTGATATCATAAGTTAGATCAACGTTCAAGTTTTCTCCTTTCTTAAATGTGAGACCAATGAACCACATTGAAATAAATTTATCTGCTTCTGGTTTTAATGGAGGAAATCCTTCTGGGTTTATGTGTGCCAGTGTAATATGAGGATTCCGTTCAAGTGTTCCTAAGTTATAATAAATAAATATAACAATGATTAATGACTCATATAATATAGAATTATTTATTTCCAAAAATAATTAAAAATATTTTAAACTTTATAACTCATAAATTTATTATTATTATTATTATTATTATTATTTCAGATTATTTGTTTTTTCTTATTTCAACAAACTTTTCATATTTTAGTTTATAAATTAATAATGATATTCAGAGTAATTATTTCTTTACAACTTTTAAATCAAATCAATTCAAATTCAAATTTTAAATTAAAAAAATATTTTCCTTTTTTTTTATCAGAAAATTGGAATTTTTTTATATATTAAAGCATATAATCATACAATACTTACCTATCAAATGTCGAATTTTTGCTTCAACAAGTCCGCACCATTCGAGTTGATCTTCTGCTGCTGAACTACTTGCCAACAAAACAATATAATGTCTGTATTTGCCAAAGAAATTTGGTGGATCAAAAAGCTTATCCCATGTCGCTTTTCCCATGATTATTTCCTCGGTTGTAGCCAAACCTGTTTCAAAAGCTTCTTGCATGATTGTTCTCGTAGACACAGAGACATTGAATGTCGAATTCTGTTGTGGATATGCTGGAGTAATAATGGGCATCAAATGATATCTGTCAGATATGTTGACCTAAAAACAATAATTTAGAAAGTTTATTTAGTTTGTCTTAATCAAGGTTGAATGAAAAATTTTATATATGATTATAATTTTTTATAAAATTAATTAATCGCCTTCTATCATGATAAATAAAATTATTATTGTGTAAATTTAGAAAAAATTTTTATATATAATTTTAAAACTCGTATATAAAAATATAAAATAATATTAAATTTTAAAAATTAAACAAAAGAAAATTTATTTTAAGTTCATAATTAGAGATGAGTTTAAAAATATTCAATCTATTTTTGTTATGAAATAACTATGTTTCTTTTTTTGATATGACCTATTTCTTGTCTAATTACATAACAATAATAGATTAAAGATTACTGTGAAGAGTCTAATAGTACATTTTAAAATCAATGTAAATATTTACTATCATATTAGAATGAACAGTTTAATTTATACAATAACTTATTTTTTCAACTTTGAGATTAAAATTTAATCATTACTATTTAATCATCATTAAATTAGATTAATATTTATTAATTTTTTCTTTAGGATTTTAAATATATAATATTTTACTTACTCGTGGATCCCAAACTGTGAATCCCAAATTAACATTTTCTGGTGATTTTAAAAGTACTGGTTGAGGCCATTTCCATTGTGAAAAAACAAGAAAAAATTTCTCGATTAAAGTTGCAGCCACAGCATTTGGATATAATTGGCAAGTTCGTGCAACTAACATTGCCCAAGATACACCACCCAAATAGCCTAATACATTACTGTAAATGCCATTTTCTGTAAAAAGAAATTATACAGAAGTTAAATACAAAATTATAGTAAAAAATTTTTAAATTATTAAACTTAATGTTGAATAATAAATGCATACTTTTGGCCCATAATTTTATGGCTCTTAATGCCAATCTAAAATTTTCTATATTGGGGACTAAACGGAGTATTTCATCTGTTACTCGACAACCATTTAAACTTCGAACACATTTTGGATCAAGATTTTTTAAAAGCATATCATCTCTTAGATCCTAAAAAATTATTAAATATAAAATTATTTAGAAATAATTTTGTAAAGAGTAGTTGAGATTTTTAATAATATTATTATTGTATAAATATGTTAAATTACCATAGAATCAGGAACTTCTTTCAAAGCCAATTTAGCAAATAACATATCAATTTCTATTCCATCAAAATTCATTTTTATTACAGGTACGAATGCCTCTTCAACTGCCTATAAATTAAAAATTATGAATTATAAAAATTATGAATAAAAACTTGGTGATATTTTTTATTCAAATGTAATTCTTTGCAATATTTACCCTTAAATCTGTTACTTCTGTTTGTCCTTTTAACAATTCAAAAAACGATGTAAAGTAATCACTTCTATTTATATGTCGAGGCACAACACATAAAGCATCAATATCAGCTCCTTTATGATGTACACCTAGTCTGTAAGATCCAAATGTATATATTTTGCCTCCAACTTGATCTGCTACATTGGGTGGCATATTACGTGCAATACTTGTGTCTCTTATCCATTGTTTAACTAATGCATTCAATTTACTAAAAAACAGTATTAATTTAATTATTAATTAATTACTAATTATTAATTTAATAATTATTGATAATTATAAAAATTGAAGATATCTTTGAAAATAATTTTCATACTAAGATAATATTTAGATATATTCTCACTTGACTTATTAATATAAGACAATACACGAGTTTATAACGAAGTTCATATACATGTTATTTATTATTAAATTATTAAATTACATTAAACAATACTATGTTAATGACTTATACAGTTAATGTGTATATTGCTTGTTTTAACATTTTGAAATACTATTTTAATACTAATCAAATATGTTTAATTAATTTATTAAACATAAAACATCAATCTTAAAATTTACCTTAATATCTCCATTCGGTGGTTCAATTCTTCCTCTGATTCAAATACATTATATGGTTTAAGAGCTTCTTTGAGCTCAATTGTTCTACTAAGATCACTGGGTTTTGGCTCGGCCATACTTATGGCCGATGTCATACCCAGAGTACGCAGATTTTGATTATTCGTCGCATTGTTGCTACTTGAATTATTTGCTTGTGATGGCCACATTTTCATATTTTTTTGATGCAATTTCTGAAATTAAATACAAATTTTTATTCAAATATTATGAATAGTAATATATAGGATTTTTGGTCGTTTTAGATCATTCCATCTTTATATTTCTTGTAAAAAATAAAAAGTTACATCATTGATAAAAAAAAAAATAAATAAGCATGTATAGTGAAATATATATTTATTTGATAAAATAAATGGTAAAACCGAAAGTTACATGATTTTAAAAAAATAATAAAAAAGTAATTTTAATGAATCAGAAGGAGAAAGATTAAATTTAATTTAAGAATCATTTTGAGTAATTAAATAATTTACATATAATATTTCTTCACTGTTCTTATTTGTTTAACATTTAAAATTCAATACATGTTTTAATAAATTACTTTTCAATTAAAAAATACACATACAATATAATTATTGTATAATACTTGTTAAATAATTCAAATAAATTAAGATTCTATAACTAAATATTTTTAAACCTTAGAAAGAATTTTGATTATAATAATATAGAATATAGAAATAGATATGGAATTAGTTTATAATCGAAAACAAAATTTTAATTTTTTAAAAATATGCAAATAGTCATATTAACTTTTGCTATATAATGAGTTTTGCAAATAATAATTGGCTGACAATATTTTTATAAAAACATTTAATTAATAATTTAACAACAAGGATAAATTGAGTAAGTCAATTTTGTAGTACAGCAATGGAATCGGTTAATTACTATGCAAATAATAAAATTAAACTTATACACCTCGGAAAGAACAAATTATTTAAAAATTTCCAAAGATAACCTTCAACGACTACATACAATTAATTTTAATGAAGGTAAGGTGCAGTATCACAAATAAAACGTTATGATACGTATATTTTGAAAATAGTTTGAGTTATTTATGCATGCTACGATTTCAAGAAATAAAATTACAATTGTTAATGTGATAATGTGCAAATACAGAGATAGAAGAAAAGATAGCACTCTCGAAATTTATAAGAGGTATTCTCGCAATTTATATGAGAAAAGCCTATGTGTAGCAGATATGGGGAACGTACACAATCGGTCGTCAAATAAGAGAAACTTTTTATTATTAAAGAGAAAATAACAAAGGAAGAGAGAGAGAGAGAGAGAGAGAGAATGCAAAAATAAATGATGTGCTCTTTCTTTTATAAATATGAACTCACGAGTTTAGAAATAATACAAACAAAGCATACCTTAAAAAAACGTCCAGCAAACGAGTGACCGACTATCGAACACTCGGGGGTTTTTTTTTTTAAACACGCGAGCCAAGCACCGAGGCGAAGAAAGCAAAGAAAGCAAAGAAAGCAAAGAAAGCAAAGAAAGCAAAGAAAGCATTAAAAGCATTAAGAATAGGAAGATGAAAGTCCGACGAGGAGGTGCGATGCTTACAAGTGGAATTTACTCGTCACAAGCCCAGTGACATGGTAAAGCTTGCTCGAGTCGCGTGCGAGCGATCTATCTTCTTCGAGGCCTCGTTGCCTCACCACCCGCCCCTCCTCAGGCCCCAGCCCGGCTTCTCAGGACCCTGAACAGCTCCCCAGCCACCTCGTGCATCCAGCCAGCAGTCCTCGCGCACACTCGGCCTCCCAGTGACGACGGTAGCAAGCGTGCAAAAACGCGCGGTGGCGGCGGTGGCGAGCGTCCAGAGACGCGACCCTCGTTCTCTCCTCTCTCTCTCCCCCCCTCGCCCTCGCTCTTTCTCGCCAGGCGCTCTGCGGCCTGGCCCTGGCACTCGGACCTCTCTGACTCAGGAGATGGCGACGGCGACTTCCGCTCTTCGCCGGGGACACTCGGATCGACTCTCCTCACCTTCGGCGTCGTCGCGCGGCGACCACACCACACCACACACTACTACGCTACGCACCAGAGCCCGCGACCTCCACTTCCCCTCTCCCGCAATCGGTTTTCGTGGCAGCCAGAGCACCAGCGGCGGCGGCTCGCATTTCGCGCAAGCGCCCGAATCTGCGAATCTGCGAACCTGCGACTATCTGGACGCGAGGAGTGTGCGAGGACGCGTGCGGATCCGCGCACTCCCGTAGAGTACGGTAGAGCGGGCGCGAGCTGGGGCGAGCTCGGCTCCGAGGTGAATCCTTCCTCCGGCGCAACTAACGGCCTTTATATCCGCAGAGGCCGAGGGCAAGTGAGCGTCGCCGGTCACACGGTTTCAGGTTATGCGCACGGCGATCTCGGGGGCTCCGCGTGCGTCCACTGTGGGCAAACGAGTGAGAGGGCATGGGGCCCCAGCGCGAGTCTCAGAGGTCACGTGACACCTGGACCGACACCTCCTGACGCCGCCAATTCCCAACCGCATTCGGTGTAGGTGTAGCGATTTTCCAAAAGAAAAGAAATGCTTTCTCCAAGAGGACGCGCCCTCGGCCTTCTACTTTATTCTCCGATGAATCCACTTCTCCAATCGAAAACGCAAATTTTGAAAGAACGCGAATTTTGGATTCGTTCCTGGTGCTATTTGTTGTACCGAAGAATTTTAAACATGCGGTCCTTTGCGCAAGTAGAGATGTTTTGCCGAGGTAAAGACTAAAATAGGTAAAATAAAACAAGCGCAATCAATTTGTTTCCCTATTGCCACAATAAATGAAAATTATAAACGAAAATTTGAAAAAATAAACATGTATAAATTACAAACACTGGAAGAATTATGATTTGTGACTAAAATATGACGATCACTGGACGACTTGAGCTCGGATGGAGATGCAATGTAAGCGGGAAATTCGAACTTAGATATTAGTATTCCTGGCACGCATGATGACCAAAGAAACGAAACAAATCAAACTTTTCTCAATCCTTGAATAATACAAAATTATTGTACGTATATTGTACAATCGTGCGAGAATATTCTTTAATATAAATAAAAAAAAAATAAAATACTTTAAACGGAAAACAATTATTAAACGAAATAATGCAAAAAATGCAACAATAATTTTTACAAGAAATATATTTAATCATCATAGTTAAAAGAAATTTTTTAATGTGTGATAAGTAAAATGTAATGAAATCCTAAATTTCTCAATCAATTAACGTATAATTTATAAATCATTCTCATATATCTTAAACCTTACATCAAAAGATAATTATAAAAGGATTATTAATAAATACCCAAGGCTATTAAAAATTTTACGAAATTATATTTAATAAAAACAATATCCTCAGAACTATACGTCTCTAATAATAGTACGAATAATAATGATAAAAATAATAAGTAATAAATTGAGATTCAAAAAATATTTTTTAATATAAATTATAATTAAATTCATTATATCGATATATAATTATCGAAAAATAAAAAAAAAAATTTTAATAAACTGCGCAATAATTATTTAAATTTAACGCGATAATAAATATACCATATAAATACATTAGGGGAAAGAATTTTTCGTACAAAATTATAGCTAAAATTATTAATTGAATGCAAATTTAACAAAGGATTAAGTTTCAAAAAATTTAATAATTAAAAATTAAATAAAAAATCATAAATAATATGTGTTATAATTACGCGTCAAATAAAAAACATTCAACTATATATTTTAAGTATAGTAATAATACAATAAATAAAGAATAAAATATGTTCTCTAAACAATGATTATAAAAATTTATAATGAGATATTTAACTATTAAAAAAACAGTAAAAAGCTTTAAAAAATCTATTGATTATAAATTAAAAGAAAACTATAAATGTGACATGAAAGAATTATTAAACAAAAATTACTAAATCATAAAATTTAGGCTTATTAATCTTATAATAAATAAAAAACAATATATTTTCATCAAATAATAGTTACTAAACTGTATAGCCAATTATAAATATTATTCACCGCAATGGCAAATATACAAAATAAAAATTTTAAGAAAAACTTCTTTCCTATATAACTATAATTAAGATTATTAAATGAATAGATAATTATCCAGAAATTTAAGAAAACTTTAATAAATTTAATATATAAAAAATTAAAAAAAAAAAAATGAATCTCACACGAAAGAATTATGCGACAAAAAATTATTAAATCATAATTTTGAGATTATTGATCTTCTAATAAATAAAAAGTTAACACATTTTTTTAAAATAATAATTAAGAAAATGTATAACCAGTTATTAATAATTATTAAGCAGAATCATATAATATTAAAAATTTATATAGTGAATATCTATGGAATTAATCATGCGTATAGCTTCAATTACAATTGAAATAAAAAAAATTATTAACACTGAATAATTACTGATATTAAAAGAAAACTTTGATTTTTTTAGATGTATTACAGTATTTTAATGAGTAGATGATTTTTAACTAAATGTATTAAAAATGGTATTAAAAAATCGTCAATTGAATATGTGTATATATATATATATATATATATATATATATATATATATTCAATTTTTAATCAAATTACTTAAATTTCATACTTATCAAATTATTTTTTTTTCTCTTTTAATTATAAAAATATAAATATACTTACGTATTTCTGCCATGATTGAATGTGCCCGGGTAGCACCTTGTACGCCTGCACAGGAGCAACCTTACAACCACCTCGATTCATTATAATGACACTGGTAAAATCACTGGTAAAGTCACTCTTAAAATATATTGAAGGTAATGCAATATGAAATATCTCACGATTCTTCACAAAAATGTGTAAAGCCGGAGATTCTCTACACCTTCGAATTTTAACTCTCGAGTAACGAAATTTAAATAAACCATTTCTTTTATACCCACTCCCCCTCCTACACCCTTTAAGTTCATGACCAATGATAGGGTTGAAGAACTCGGAACGTTTTTTCCGTAGATTTGGAAATATTGGTACTTTTCTCCTCCTCTCCTCCACACCCCCCCCCCGGGAAGGGGTGGTGCTCGGTCAACGCGCCGACCGGAAAATTTGACCGCTACATGCTGAAACATGTTCAGCACAATACTGTTACCACAAATAATTGTAATTTTCTTGAAAATTCTATCTTGCATACTAAATTTATAAATTTAAAAAAAAAACCACCAAGTAAAATATTTTTGATAAAATTTTAATGAATAGAGTAGTAGGATTGCAAATCATCCAAGACAATATATCATTTTTTTTTAATTTAGAATTTTCCAATTATATATTGTATATTATTATTATTATATTATTATTATTATTATTATATATATATATATATTGTATATTAGGTATAGATTTTTTATTCCTTGATGAATTTGAATAATTATATTGCATTTAATAAATCATGAAACTAAATTAATGATTAAAAAAATATATATTCATATTTGCAATAATTAGATGAGTATTAAAAAAAATTGTATTATATTCGTGTTTATTATTAAGTAATATTAATTGTTTATTTTGTATAAAAAGTTATAAATGTTGTACTCAGTAAACGATAAACTATGTATGTTAAATATAAAATTAAAGTCATAGTATTTATAAGTAATGTAAAACAAATTTTAAGTTCCTTGATTACTTTTGGAAAATCGAAAAATTCAAATATAATATAAACTTTACTCGTCAAAAAATATATTGATTAAATTCATTATTTTAATAAAAATCATATATTAATTTAATATTTTATGCATAAAGTATAATTTATTTATTTTCAAATACAAGTAATCATTTGAAGTTCGTTACGTATCATATAGAATGATCCAATTCTTGTTTACATCTAAAATAAAAAAAAAATTGTTAATAGACTGTAATTATCAATTGCTTGCGATTATAAATTAAAGTTTTTATATTTATAACCTCGAATATTACAAGAAATTATACGGAAGCTTTCATTGAGAATAATGAAATTTACTATTGTAAATTATACAAGTTTTTACATTTTCGATAGGTTATTAATGAATAATTTTTGTTTTATATTAAAAAAACGTAAATAATATATATGAAAATAATATGTTATTGAAAGATATTAATGATATTCCATAAAAAATCTAACAAATAAATTATACTCTAAAGTGCACAGTTATACTAAAATATAAATTTTTTTATGATTTGGTAATAATTATTAATCGAAAGATGATAAATTATCGAAACATTAAAGATTGCCAAAGATCTTTATTCATAAAGAAAACTTAAAATAAATATTCAAAACCCTAAATAAATTTTAGCTATATTGAATGCGGAAAAACGGAATAAATCTATCAAATATAAATGTATGAAGAACAATAGTATCTCAATATAAACGAACGTAAATTAATTAATTTGTATTGAATAAATTAACAATATTTTAAAATTTAATATCCAAAACATTTACATTTACATTAAACATAGATAGAATTTGAGTTAAATTAAATTAGCATTAAAAAAAACATATTGCGATATATGGATTTTTATTTTCATTTTTGCTACTTGTAATATATTATTATTACGAAAAAAAAAATAAAATTATTTTATAATTTCATTTCAGAATATTTTTGTTTTTTAAATGCGCAAAGTATCTTATATTTTAATATTCATTAGTATAAAATAATAATTATGATTCCGTAATTATTAAAATATTGAGAAGAAAAAATAATAGCTTTTTTCATTGTTCATAAAATATATATTTCCAATGCACCAGCGAAAATAGATTTATTCAAACATGCAAAAAAAAAATTTTAATCAATTTATTTTAAATTTAAAATATCGAATTTTATTTAATAATAATTTTATAATAATTTAATAATAAATGTCCTTGATATATTTCGATATTTTCAAGTATTGCGTATTGCTGCATATTTTAATGTATACTTTATTAAAAAATCAAGTGCTCTAGAATATTTTGAATGTGTACGCAGGCATTAAGCTTAAAGGGCCTGAGTTCGTCCAACAGCTAGTAATTTCCATGGAATTAATATAATTATATAATTATTCGTGAAATAAGACCAAGGAATTATTGTAAAATAGGATAGTACATGCCTAAGCAAAGAGCAAGTTTTAGAGCGAGTTTAGGAAAGTATTTTTTCCGTACCGAGTACCGCGTAACTTTCAGGTACAAAGTAATTGAGGACGGTCCAGACCGTATTCGACGAATTTCAACGAATTTCGAAGAATTTTCGGAGCCAAGGATGTTAGTTCCTCTTAATAATCCATGCGCCTAATCCATATCCAATCGTTTACCAAAGCCGCGTTTGACCTGCTTATGTACAAAGATCAGTTATCATAATCCAACAAAATCACAAAGTCAAAATTAAGTTAAATTTATTGCTCAGGGTGGGTAACTCTACCTGTGCCACTGATACTCCTCAATGCAATTGTATGCCATTGGCCATAGTACCTGCTATCTTTCTCAAAGTACATCGACATGGCACGAAGAAGATTGATAAGTTGATTGTTCAACGGAAACTTCAACTTTAAGTACCTAACGGCGTCATAACAAATAATCCTATGCATTTCTCCAAGTGCTCTTCCCGTCGGAAACTCGTGCAATGTATTTTCTTCAGAACGAGCCCCGCCCAGTCTTTTACCCACCCTTACACCTTTCTTCCGTTCTCATGTTAATAATAGATGTTTTCCTCGCTTCTTTATTTCAAAATGGAAAAGTATTAAATTTTAAATTATCAATGATGTTATAAAGCTGCTTCTAAGACAATATTGGCTTAAACCAACAGCACTGAGCATAAATGTTAATTTTACAAATATACGGAAAATCATCGGTATTTTCAGCTAGTACAAAAATATATTCGCATCTCTTCACAGTTATATTAAAAATAATTTATTAAACAGGCAAATATTAATGATTTATGTATAAATATTAATATTGATTTATTTAATCAATCGCATGTCATCTTAATTTTAAAAAAAATCTAATGCTTACCAGTAAAAAAAGTTAATAAAAAAAAATTAAGAAGTGGGAAATTTTGCTTTAAATGTGTCAATCGAAATCCTTTTTTCTTTTTTTTTTTTTCTTTTTTACTTTAATAGTGTCAATAACATTTAATTGCCTCGTACCTATTTAGAATAGATAGTGTTTTGAATTAATTAAACCCATTTATTTAAAATAATGTGCTTTTCGAACGACTTTTTTTTACTTCACATAAAGTTCTTAATCTACCATAATATTTATACGGCCAATTTTTAAATAAAAAAAAAAAAATTTCTATATTAGATTGCATATAATCCGAGAAACAATCATTACACATTTATGTCTCAAAATCATTTTCCTTAATGCCATACGAAGAATATGACTTCATATAACTTCTGAAATATTGTATCATTTTAATTTTGAAAATTGTTTTTAATTTAAAAATAAAGTATTATTAAACTTTACACTAAATAACATTAACTAATGTTATAAAATATTTGAACACAATAATAATAAGCAACTTATTATAAATATATAACGGTATGTACAATCAATTAATGTTTTACAATGTTCTACTTTATTATAACATGTAGAGCTGTACTAGATAAATGTCGCTAATAACCACGTTGTTGATGCAATAATAAAAAAAAAAATATTTGTTCGATTCACGCTTAACTAAACTAAATTCAATCATGTTTGTGATACACACCACATGCATTTTTTGTTTTTTTTTTGTCATATCTTTATGATTCTTTGATTTTTTTTCGACTCAATCATACATACATAATCATAATGCGCACAAATGTGAAGGAAGCAAATTCTTCGAAATAGGACATGAAAGCGAAATAACATAAAAAAAAGGGAAGTACTGCAAGGAATTTCGAATTTCGCGTGGGTCAATCATCGCATGACCTCCTAAGTGACCACGACCCTGAGTTTACGAGACCTCCATGAACATTGAATACGAATGACATTAGTTCAACAGTGAATGGAATAACAAACTACGTCCCCTTGAATATACCAAATACTTTTTAAAGACTATTTTAACACAAACACTTGAAACACTACGAATTTTTTAAAAGGGCTAAATAAATGGTCTCAAAAAGTTGTTTTCTAAAACAATTTTTTAATATTTAACAAACATTTCAAAGTAAGTAGATTAAAAAAGTTGTTCAGCTTTTATTATATTAATCTCCAAAGTTGTGCCATTAAAAATGGAAGAACAAAAAATATTGCCAAGATTCAAAACGAAGCATGTTAACAAAGGTAAACATATTTATCGCATACATATGCATACATGCATACATATCATTTATACATGCAAATATATCACTTCTTAAAAACAATTAAAATTTAAAAATATTTTATCCTTTAATCATTTTTTATGTCTCTCAATTTCATGTGTTTTATTTTATTTGAACTTTTAATTTGAATTTTTATTGAGAGCATTAATGCTTTTGTTCAAACTTTGTTAATATTATGAATATATAATGCTCATATATTATATCAAATCTCATAAAATTACCTTTTTTACATTTGGTTAATTAAAAAAATTTTGTTCTAAAAGTAAACAATTTCGTAAAAAATATAAAACATATAGTTTTAGGTAAGTGTACAAGTTTTTCATTGTACATAATTTACAAATTTTTTATAAAATGCAAAAATTACGAATTTCAAAAAATTATTAGCAAATTGAATCAAATAAAAAATGATATAAATTAAAACATAAATTAAAATAATTATTAACCGAAGAATTTTAAAGACATGTTAAGAGTAATAAAATAAGATAAATCATAAAAAATTCAGGTCATATTGGTTCCTTTAAACCAATTATATTTTATAAATTATTTACACAAACGTAAAATTTGATTTTCTAACGGAAAAGTTCTTAAAACGTAATATTAATTTCATAGATGTTAATGTAGAAACCAAAACTAAATTAATTATTTATGTTATTGTAATGTTTTTTTTGTTCATATTTAAATTGTTCAAGCATTATATGAAGCTCATACAGTTTGAAAATTTAAAAAAATTATGATATTTTTAACATTTAATGTACCACATGTGTATAGTAGAAAGAATAGTAATTTTTTCTACTTAACATATTTATTTTTAAAGAAAAAATTAACAAAACAATGTAAATTATTTAAAAGAGCTTATTTTGAAAATAAAATAATAATTTAAAAATTTAAATCTCTTCTTGCAATTGTTTATATTTATTTTTTATACTGTCACGACTAAAATTAAAATGCTGATAATCAAGATTTCTTTTATAATTAAATGTGTTATCTATGATTATTGAGAAACCTGTTTATATTAGAATAATATTGATGATAACGAATTATAATATAAATTATGATTCATAATTGTTTTTTATTGAGTTATAATTATTTCTTTATTGTGATAAAATCTAAAATGTAAATCTTATCGTCATTAAAATCTTGATTTAATCATTGAGTTTTATTCATCTTTTAATTTAAAACTAATTAAAAACAAATCGATTTATTCCGCAAAATATATTTTTAGTATCTTGATTGTATATTGTTTTTATATGATAATAAAATATTTTATAAATTATATTTCTTTAAAATGAGATTTCTTTCTATAAATGCAAATATGATCAATTTAAAATATTGTTTTTTTGTAGTTATTTTTTTAGGCGGTAATTTCTCATTATATGAAAAAAAACTGAATAAGAGACCCATTGTAAATCAACAAATCCATAAAAATACTATTAAAAATACTCTTTTTAGATACTTTTCAACAATCAGCTGGTAATTGTGAACAAAAATAGTATAGTTTTCTATGCGATGTCATATAAATGTCGGGCTCTTATATAAGTCATCTTTAAATATCAATACAATACAAAATATCTAATTACTCTTATGATTTATTACAAACTGCATAATCTCAGAGTTATTAATAGATAAATATGACGTGATTTTATTGTAAAAAAATTACAAAGCCATGTGGACGAGTTTTCAGTCATTATTCAACAGATTTCTAATGATAAATAAAAATTTAGAATAAGCAAATTTACCAATGAGCGCGAGTTTCCATTTCCATATTCCTTTACTTGTCCTGTTTTGTGGTGTTCCAGTTCCAGAATCTCAGGTTTATTAACAATTGTAGCACCATCTAGTGCTCGGACGTTCAAATACGCATGAGAACTGTAACTTGTGTTTGACACCGAACATAAAATAATGAATGTTGGTGAATTTATACAAATACGAAAATATTCATAAAAGCATATTTTTGACAGTTACTATTTTTTTGGCCATGCAGGATTTGCCTTCAAGCTTAGTTAAAAAATTGATGAGTAAAAAAATGCAGAGGATTTGACAATCGCAAGGAAAACCTCGCGGAAGAAATGCCGAATAACCTTTTGCGAACATTAAATTTTTATTCGAATAAAGTAGAGCCTTGAGATGGCTGGAAATTTTTGGCATAGCTCACACCAGTATGTTCAATTTTTAAATTATTTTTTCTTGCATTTTTTCTTTATGAAATTCTTTATTTTCTCATTTAATTTTTAGTCAGCAGTGGCTATTGGACAAACAAGACTTAGTTAGAGAAAGACAGCATGATCTATCTATTTTAACTGAAGAAGAATATCAAAAACTATTCATATTTTTTGCTAATTGTAAGTAGAAACGTTCATAAAATTTAAAATTAATTGAACACTTATATTTTCTTAGAACATCACTCTTACATACTACATTATTTATTAGAAAATAATAAGTGCAACTTCTTATTTTAGTAATTCAAGTACTAGGTGAACAACTTAAATTAAGACAACAAGTAATAGCTACTGCTACGGTTTATTTTAAAAGATTTTATGCTAGAAACAGTTTGAAGTGTATTGATCCATTACTATTAGCTCCTACGTCTGTGTTCTTAGCTTCCAAAGTTGAAGAATTCGGTATTATTTCAAATACTAGATTAATAACAACTTGTCAAACAGTCGGTATGGTTTACAATATATTTAATTATTTATATTTTTTAACCTAAATTTTCATAATCATAAAATTTAATTTATACAGTTAAGAGTAAATTCAACTATGCATATACACAAGAATTTCCTTATCGAACCAATCACATTTTGGAGTGTGAATTTTATTTATTGGAACATCTTGATTGTTGCCTAATTGTTTATCAACCATATCGACCTCTATTAACTTTGATCCAAGATGTTGGTCCAGATGATCAGTTACTCACTTTAGCTTGGAGAATTGTCAATGACAGTCTTCGTACTGATGTTTGTTTACTCTATCCTCCTTACCAAATAGCAATAGGTAATACACAAAATATTAATTTACACTTAAAAATTTTCAATATGATTAAATTATAAAATATAAATTCAAAAAATATCAAATATACAATATTTCACGCTTTTAATATGTATTTATAGTCAATTTCCTATTAAAGACAGACCTTATACATTTTGAAACTTTAAAGGATAAATTTATTATTTATTATATTGTATTTATTTTATAATATTGCAGACACATGTATTCTTATTTTCACATTTTGAAATTTAAATGAGTAAGAAATAAAAAGAAATTTAAATATATGAATGAAAGAAATTATAATTCTTAATATAATATTTTCGTTTTCAAATTATATTTATTTAAAAATAAAATTAATTAAAAACTTAAATAAATTTGAATAATTTATTTATTAGTATTTGAATTATAATTGTAAATTAAATCAACTAAAATTTTATAGTTGTAATTATTGGAAATAAAAATATTAAATTCTTAGATATATTTAAATTAATTTAATTCAATCAAAATAAAATGTAATAGTCATTCTAACCTAATTATTAAATAATAAGTTAAATATATATTTTTATAGTTTCTTTATTAGACATAGATCAATCGATTTGTACTATTATAAGTGATATTAATATTACATATTTTTTACAGGTTGCTTGCAAATAGCTTGTGTAATATTACAAAAAGATCTAAAATCATGGTTTGCAGAATTAAATGCTGATATGGAAAAAATTCAAGAGATAGCTAGATACATAATTAATTTATATGAACTGTGGAAATCATATGATGAGAAAAAAGAAATTCAAGCTTTGTTGACTAAAATGCCAAAACCAAAACCACAGCGCTGAAATATTTTTTTAATAAGAATTTTTTATACTTGATATGGTCTGTGTGTACTCTGAGAATTGAACTTATAATTTTATAGATGTATATTACTTTAGATTATGTAACTTTATAGTAAAAATATATAATTATTTTTTAATGTAAATTACAATATAATTGTACTTTAATAACATTTTTAAGAACATTCTAATTTTATTATTTATACAGATTATCTTTTAGTAGATAAATATTTTTTTAGGAATTTATGCAAAACTATAATTAAATTCCATTAAATATTTCTTAAAATTATTTGATAAATAACATTATAAATAAACGAGAATAGATTATTTACAATATTAACAGCTTTTATTAAATTATGAATTTTTTAATTTGTTCCTTTTGAGTATCTCTTCCAAAACTTTTTGACATCATCATGACCAGCTTTTGTAACAACCATCGTTCGTTTTCTATATGAAAAAATTTATTCTTATTTAATAATAATTTAATTAATAAACATTAGAAAAATGCTATTTTCTTAAAAATATTTTTTACCTTTCACTTTGCCAAATTAATACACCTAAACTAACTGCATAATCCCTTAAAACTTCAAAATCAGTTTGAGAGTGAAATTGACTGTACAAAACTCCTTCACTGAATATAAATCGATTTCTTTCATTCTCCCAAAGTTTAATTTGATCTACAATTGTTGGTGGCAGAGTTGGAGGTCCAGCTTCAATCATTTTATTATGTGCATGTTGATGTAAGTATCCAACAATTTGACTAGCAGTAATACCACTTTTCAAAGCTTGTCGTACTGAATCTCTAGTCAATATTGCCACAACTAGATTTGGAAATCTTAAAGAAAAAATTATTTATTATAAATTAAAATAAACTACAATCTAATAAAATACATTGCTAGTGAAACCAAATCATAATGTTAATATTTATTTAATACTAATTTTCAATTAAATTTATTATTAGAATTATAACAAGGTATTTGTAATAAAATTTATAATAATAATATCTTGTAATTATAAATTATTATAAATATTACAAAGTGAAACAAAAACAATATTATACCTGTATAGTAGATCACAAAATAATGCAATTAATGCAACTTGTAAATTAGAATTTGTATAAGCATATACTCTGTAATTTGTTTCAACAACAATATAACGTTCTTTTTCTAGATCTCGTGAAAGAGGCTTATTTTGTCCTGTGGCAATATTCAGAGCTAATCGAGTTGGATAGAATCTATTAAGAAATAAATTTATTATAATTAAAACTTTATTCAGGTTTTGATATTTTTTTATTTAATAATATATAATAAATACCTTCCTGCTTTCCTTTTGCGTTGATAAACAAGACCAAATTCTCTTAGATGTTGAAGGAAAGTTAAAAGTCCATCTGACATGCCTTGTGTGCTGTAGTCTTTTCCAAGTGTAGAGAAATTCAATTGGAAAAGAAATGTTAAGCATTCAACTAAATCTAAGCCCCTTGCTTCTACTGTATCCAAATATTGCAGGATAAAGTACCAAACCTATTTTAATTAAATTATAACATTTATATATTTAAGAAAATATGTATACAATACATTTATATATTTATTTTTACCTGTGAAGCAGTATCTAATAATAAAAACTGAAAACCTGCTTGTGTAATAACTGGACTACCATCTTCTTCATCTCGTTTCATAAGACCAGCATGTAACAAAATTCTAACAGCATCGGCAGAAATACCTAATGCATAAACAAGAAAGAATACAATAATATTTTCAAATTAATAAATTCTTTTTAAGTTAATAAAGTTTAATATACCTTCTTGTTGTTGAGATCCAACCATATAATGCAGAACACATTCCCACCTTTCTAAAGCATAGGAATCTAGAAAAGCCACATCTCTAGGTTTGCTATCAATTTCAAGTTGATTGGACATTGTCCAAGATGTACCACCCCCAAGTAATACAATTTTCAAATTTTTTCTAAAAGTTGCATTGAGTATCCAACCAGGTAAACCTCCAGGAATGGATGCTTCTTTCCAAATATATAATTCATTCATAACTTTTACTACATTTAAATGATCTTCAACATGAAGTTTAGAACACCAAGAAGCGATTACTGCTTGAGGAACTGGTTGTTCAACAAACAATAGTCTCATAACATAATGTCTAGCAATCTCTGGTAATTCTCTATACACAGCCAGGCATATTGGGGGATTGTTATAAAGTTTATTTAACATTTCTGGAGACCGCAACTTTAAATACTCATGCAGATCTTTGCATTGCAGCCCTGTGGGCTGCAATAAGTTCTTTCCACTGACTGTCGTAGACATCTTTAGTATTGCAACATTTCAAATATAAGTATACTGATCCAATTACATAAACAACAGTACAAAGCAATAATAATGTGAAATACTAACCTTAAAAACTAATGTCAATCTAATAAATATATTTATATGTAAATAAAACTTATTATTAAACTAAAATAAATATACATACAAAAAACATATTTATTAATTAACGTTTATATTACATTTATTTACAATCTAGCTAAAACCGTCAACCAGTACAAGGCCACAACCACAACATGAGCGAGAGCCGGTCAAAAATCAGTTAAAAATTCACGCGACAACAGCGCTGTGATACCGCTTCTATAATTACTTTATTTGTTCGCCAAAAGGTGTCGCCTCCGACTTAAAAGACTTAAACTCACGTTCTTTGCATTTACTTAAAATTTTTTAACAGTTGCGTGATTTACCATTATTTTGTGCATATTTATTTGATGAAAGGTTTGCTTTGTTTATACTTTCATTTTTTATAAATAATTTAAAAATCAATTATTATACAAGAAAAAAATATTATTGTAAAATAAAAATAAAATTTGTTTCATTTATTTATAATTACAAAATACGTTTATTTATGTATTCTCATGCTCAGTACATATTAATAAAAAAAATACACTTACTTTTAAACAAGCTGTTTTAATTTCCATTGAACTTAGTTTTAATTTTTGCAATTAATATTGTAATAGTTAATTGATCTATTCAAAGCGTATTAATAATTTTAGTTTGTTTATTTTATAGAACATAAATAAAAGCTGACATGTAATACAAATTACACGTACGTCACAATATATATTAAATGACGCTTACACACAAAGCAAAGATGGTGCACTCTTGAATTTACATTGGAGTTCAGATACGTTTCATAAATGAGAGCATTGTTTGTTATCTTTTTTTTTTTAAAAAAAAAGACACATTTGTATATACACACTTCTCATCACCTGGCGGATGTGAACTTCAAATATCACTTTCATATCCATGTATATTTTATTAAAAATTGAATTCTAACAACAATTAAAGAACTGCTAGTGAATAATTTTCAAAACTGAAATTAGTTTAATCATTTCATAAATTAAATGATTAATGGTGAAAATTGAATAATTTTCTGCCTTCTATACTGGTATGTGTGCATTTTCTCGAGAACGAATACCAAAGTATGATTAGACGGTATTAATTAAGTTCATGCTTTATATTTTAATGTTCAAGATATTCTTTCTGATGATGTGCAAATACCTTCCTGTCATAATTTATCAATTATTCACGATATCCTATAATTCAATCTATATTATTTTAGTGTTTTACGTGCATATTAATCTTAATAAATATTTACTGTCATATCTTTGTCATTACACTCTCAATTATTTATTATTTTTTCTCATATTTTGTGAAATTATTATGCCAATTTTGAAAATATCTTTTAATAAATTTTTTGTTAAATAAAGAAGAAGAAATAATAACGATGATTTTTTTTTTATTATGCAAATAATATATATATAATGCGATCATTCAAGATTTTTTAAAAAGTTTTTTAAGAAATATATTTTGTTCTAATACAATAAAAAAATTTACAAAATCAAAATCATTTGTCTCAAAAAAGTTTTTAAATATCTCATTTATTATTTACATTTGTGTATTTAGGGATATGACTTCTCTAAGTTCAGAAGTGGCCTCTTCTTTCATTTTTAACAATGTATTTTTCGTTATACACCACAAATCAAAAATAGCTCCTTCAGAATAAAATTAAAAACAGAGTTTAAGATGTTTAAAATTGAATAAGGCTTTCGCGTATTTTAAATTGCTTGATCTTTTTAACTATTATAATTATAATTAAAGCAAAACTAATTTTCTTTGATTGTAAATAAAATACATATACTGAATTATTTGCCAATAGAAATAAAAAAAATATTTACTTACAAACAATAGTCTAATAGTAAAAAAATACCTGATTAAGTTAGAATTTTTGAAATTTGAATACACTCTATATGCCTTCAAATTAAATCTCTATTGAATAAATTATGTAATTTATTTATTATTCGTCTCATTAAAAATGATAAATTATTTGCATGTACAATTATGTAATATTCATTATTAATTTGAACATTCTGAAACATATAAAAAAGCGATTCATCGATTTACGTTATTAGTAAGCGTACAAGTAAAGCTAATTTTTGAGCCTATTAATTTCCAATATTAAAATGAAAACTGAAAAATAAAACAAAAAGCTACAAACGCGTATAGTGTTCGCGTGTATTCAAATAAGCGATTTGTGAAAAAAAAAAAATTCTCAAATAGTAACAATCGGCTTTCTTAGTTCCCTCTGAAAACGAGAAACCATAAATTACACGACTCGTATTTTGATTATTCTTGGATGTCGTGCGAGTCGCATTATGGCTCGAGAATATCGGCCAACACCATTAATATACGTATTTTCGAAACTAAATAAAACATTGCTCGAGAAGCTCTTGAAAATTCTCCAGTATATTACGCATAAGTCGAAAACGGATTTTCTTTTTTTCACGTCTCCGTGTACGATTGGGTTTGTAGAAGTACAGAAAAGAATAAACAAGCGCATTTAGTGAATATTACTTCCGGTTGATAAGACCTGCAAGCATGATTAATTACATCATTATACTTCCACTCGGTTTTCTTTTTTTAGTTCTTTCTTTGACTATTAAGAGTTTCAATGAAGAAACGAAAACTTTCTTTTGTTATACTCGCAGTATTCCATATTTTTGTGCAATCTAAGCGAGGAAATTTCTACAAATAACATTATAATGTCATGCATTTTTTGTACATCAAATTTTCTTCTAATACAATATACCTATTTTTATTTTTATGAGAATCGATATTTCAACTGAACTGATTATTATTTTGTATCCGATGTTTTACGTAAGTTCAAATATTAAAAATGTTGTTTGTAATTTATTATTTTACATACAATTTATTATATATTATACTAAAAGAAATAAAAGAAGCTTAATCAATTTAAATGTATATAAAATTTTTATTTAATTAATAATCATTTTATTGAAAAAGATTTCATATTTCAAGAATTAAACAATATTTTATTTTATTTTATAAGCACTATAATTAAAAATTTTCATTATATATTATTAAAATTAAATTTATATTATTTCATAGTATGTAATAACATTAATTGTAATTGTAAACCCTATATTTTTAAATTAAAATTTGTTCTCTTTATAAAGATAATCAATATTTTACTAAACTAGATATTACTATTTTTATTATATTTTTACTTTATATTATCCCTTACGTAATTTTAACTTAAAAATTTTCTTTTCTTTTATAATTTAAATAATTAAATAAAAGTTCCATTAAAGATGAAATTTTTAGTATTTAAGCTTATTTAATAGAATACTAATAAAATCTTTAAAAAACATATCACCGTTGAAGCTTTAATGAATATTTTAAATTTAAATTTAAATTTAAATATTTTAAATGGACTTAATCACGATATTAATAATGTGACTAAACTTTTTACAAAAAATTTTTCTCTCATAATATTATTTAAAGGAAAATTATAAGCGTTATAATTAATAATATTAATTTGTTGTACATGTCAAACTAAATAAAAACTTAATTTATTTGTGCGAACAGAGAGATTTCTTAGATTCTAATGATCCGTTAAGATTGTAGAGTATTACAGTGAGTAATTGCAAGTAAGTTGCGTTGTTCACTTTTTATTTTGAACATAATTATAAGCTCTCACATATTCTTCTTTTTATTATTTTGTATTTTAAGGATACACGTATAAAGATTTAAAAATATGGCAATTGGGTAAACGATAAAAAAAAGTAAAATGTATACAATTTAGACAAAAAAAAGTAGTTTTTATGTCTATGTTGCACTAAAGTTAAAAACTTTTTGTATCTACATATTCTTTTTATATTATTGCGAATTATATTTAAAATATCCACTAAAGTCAAAAAATAAAATCAAAATATGTTTAAGAAAGCAAATATTTTAATCTTTGGATATAATATCATCTATGAGATAAGGATTAGTAGTGGTATTGTAATATATATTATAGGTGAATCTTCGGTAAAATTATTATTAGAATTGATATAATTCTACATTCTCATCAACCGCTTGTTATAATATTATAGAGTATCATAATTTGTCATAATAGCAATGGAGAAGTCAGCAGTTTGTTGTTTCACTCAGATAAATCTCCCGATATCACCATAGACTATCGTTGTTAGTTGAGCCTCCTCCTCATCTCAATGACCAACTGAACTGAGCTAGAAGAGTGGAATCTATACTGTTGGTTACCAGGTTTACATAAAAATGTGCATTTTGTGAACTGGCTAAATCTTCCATCAAACAGCTTGTGAAAGAACCGATATAACTAAGTATACCCGTCAGTTTTTTCACTCTATTCAACAAGGGCAACACACTTCACAGCTAAACAAGATTGATTAGAGCTTTGGCAGTTGTTACGGTTTTTATTGTCGTATTCTGATTTGTTATCCATTCCATAAGTATTAATTGTTTTAAAAGTATTTAAATTCATTTTAAGATTAATCATTTTTATCAACGTATTTTTTCTACCATGATGTCGTAAATAAATCAGAATATGGGTTCCAAACTTGTACATCTCATACTCAAGATATTGATTGGGCTAGTGGGTTACCACGCTATTTTCTGGGTCGATCTGGTTATTAGGAGGGCCACTACTGGGTTAGGATGGAACGGAGCCTGAAACTCCTTTAACTCATTAATTATAAAAAGCATTCTAAGCCCGTTGCCATGGCGAGCTCTCATATTAGAATCTGCTGGTAGGAAAATCTTTTTGCACGGTTGGACAATGAGTAAAATGAATTCAAAAGTAGGATGGAAAATCAACGAATTTTCCTGTGATCGTAGAAGACGCATTCCTCAAAATTGAACGTGTGTTGTCTCTCTCTTTCGTTGTAAAATCTTTTTTCTTCTTTTGATCTTTTGATGGAAGAAACCGAAAAATTAGGATCTAGGGAATAGTTGAAGCGGATGCTTGGGAGAACATCAACTGTTGTTTTGTCGACAGATATACATGTATACTGCCTCCAACTCGGCAAACTGCTGCATTAGCAACTTTTTTCCCTCAACAGCAAACTCCTAGGAATATGCTTAGTTACGACGTGCTCTTGAGCACATGGATTTAACAATTCGCGTGCGGTGACACAAGTTAGTTCCATCGCCAGTTTTCCAGCAGCACGCAAACACTGGCCAAGACTACATTTTCGAATGATTCGAACAAGGGAAGAATTAGACTGTAATTGCAGCGATTGTTCTTGTTTGGTGCTTTCCATTGCAGACTGAGCATCTTCTTTTTGAGTGGCAGCTTTCATCGGTGGGTCTTGAACCAAATCCGAATGAAATATTACTTAATAAAAGAAAGAAAGAGAACAGTAATGGTTAATCGGATAAAAAATATGGCAATCATAAATATTGTCCAGAGAATAAGTATTGTTAAAGTGAGATGAGTTTTTTTAAAGCTAAAATAGACTTCGCGATCTTGTATGCTTAATGAATAAAAAATGTTGATTGTTCAAAAATACTTCAATATACTGTGTAAATAAAAAGCCTATTTTTATACTAACAATTAATTAATGACGTAAAAAATTAATTCAAATAATGTTTTTATACTCAAGATTAATATATATAGATCAAAAAAAAAAAAAATTATAACATGAATTAAAATTTCAATTTAATTTTTAGCACAATGATATTTTTGAGAAAAAACTCCAGGGTAAACTGTGAAATTTATAATGATATATTTTATATTTAATGTTGTTTCAAGAATCAATATAAGAAAAGAAAAAAAACGACCTTAATTTCAATTATTTTAAATAATTTGCATAATCGATTTTACCCAAAAAATTAAACAGTCTTTAATACGATTTCACATAATACTCTCATAACATTGTGTATACTTGTGTATACTTTTCAAATTTTTAATTATACTTGAAGTAGTACAATAATTCAATAAATTAATAACTTTATGTTAGTTTTTAACTTACTTATTTACTTGCATCATTTTTAGCTTTCTTCGTGTATTTAAGAAAAAAGAAAAAACTTTAAAAATGATTGAACACAGTTTATGATGGTAAATTTGATATGCTTATTAACAAGTGATATAAATTTTCGTATTACGAGTATCATAGTATAAATAGCAGATACTTTGGAAAAAATATTAAGATTGAACAAATTCTTATGAATAATTAATGACATCAATAGTCTTTGCAAATAATTTTTACGATTAATTATAAAATAACTCAAAGATAATCGTACTAGAATCAGTCATCATTCATTTTATTACTAAAAACATCAATCTCATAATTTATTGAATACAAGTTTCGCAATTTGAATATTTAAAATACAACGCTCTTATCTAACGCTGACAATTGGAATTGGATTTAAATGTTTTTTCACGAGCAGCTAAACGCATTTTCCTTTACTTTTATTTCCAATAGTCATTGAAGCAATATCAAAAGTGATTTTTATCAAATGGGTTGGCAGTATTCAATTGCTCGTCTACTAACATTCCTCAAATGTTTTTAAAGCTCCCCTTGAAATGTTACAACAAAGTATATTCGAACGTCAACGAGCTCGACTTCAGTTCTCAAAAGGTTGCGAGAGGATTGAGCGATGCCACGTGTTAAGCATCTTGTTAATCTCTAAATCCAAGTGCCATGGATATGCGTGTAAACGCATCGGTCGGGGAAGCATATAATTATAATAATTATTATCACGAGCGTCAATTTTCGAATGAGAAGACCCGGACCAGGCGATAAACTGCGTGGGTGCAAAAAATATCCCCCAATAAGTACACGCGCAAGAGTTTGCGATAATATATATCGATATTATATATTGCAGTCGAGTCCCTCCCCTCTTTCCCTTCCCCGCGCCAACTCGCTCTCTCATTTTTGCGCGCGTGTCGGACTCGCGGGGAAGAGCTCGAGGAGGAGGAGGAGGAGGAGGAGGAGGAGGAGGCGGTGAATCGATGACGCGAAAAGGACTAATCAAAGTTTGAGTTACGTGTTTTTAAAATGGGGAGCACGTGCGAAGTGCACGTGGGTCACGCTTGCATTATTACCGCATTTTTATTTAAGGACGGCATTGTCGATTTCCTGGCCGACAGTCCGTTTGTCTAATTGAACAATCGCTACATCGAGTGCCGTGTTTTTGAAATCTTGGTAGCGTTTTGTATCGGCAGCCACTCGATATGTTTAATATTTACACAAGTAACCCGGTGAAAAGTTATATTTGCCGACGCGAAAATTTCAATCGATGGAGCGAAATTTCTTACGATAAGCGTCAGCCACTGTAATCCTAGATATATTGTTTATTAATATTTCAAAACAGTTTGACAGGAACGCTTGACAGGATGTATTGATACTTTCATAAGCCGGACAGTTAAACAGTGTAATATTTCTGAATTAAAATGTTTTTCATCCGGCCTTTTGATATTTTTGTATTTACTAATTGTATTTGATTATCTAAGTCTTGTATTTTATTCGACTTGATATCAATGCTGTTGTAGATATAATAGAAATAGATACCCGTCGTCCAAAGGTAACACGTTTCGTGTAATTTCCAAGATGTCATTATAGGATAACATATTTTTTAAAATCTTGTACACGTCGTTGCCGCAATAATTCCATACCTTATTAATACGGTACTTTAAGAGTGCAAATAAAAAGTTATGGAATGAAATGATTATTTTTGCTGGTATTTATAGGACAGAAGCACTTTATGGTACAATATGATATTACGCGTTATTTATGGAATATATTTTTACATTTGATGTGTACATTGGTGAGATAGGTAAATGAGGTTATGTATACACCGATAGTTTACTTAGCGCGAGTGTAAATTCCATTAAAGTACAACTGGCTTTTAACCTTAGCTCACTGGGGGGTTGTTATCTCGCGGAGGAAAAACGCTGACGGTCACAATAATTCAAAGTCCAGTGGAAAAGTCCAGAGGGTTTTCCGCATTTCCGATTTTCACGTGGGGGACGTGAAGGTTGACGCGGGGACTACGCCGACGGGGACGACGCCGATGCTTCTCCTCCGGCGCTCGCGACCCCTCCCCGCGGCTCCTTTGGGCTGCGGCGACGGCGGCTCGGAGCGCCTCAACGGGCGTCGTGCGTTCGCCGGCCCTCAGTCTCTATCGAGTTCCGTCCGCGATCGCACTCCCTCTTGTATACACGTACCAGTATATATTACACACAAACACACACGCACACACAGAGAGAGAGAGAGAGAGAGAGAGGTGTTCGGACATAGGCGATTTGTGTTCCACGTCCTGTGAAACCTCACCCCCGTGTCTCCTGTTCCCGGCGAATGGGATCTGGTGCTCGCTCTGATCTCGCTTAAGAAGGGCCCGAGGATGAATCGACACTGGATAGCTATTGGGCTCTGCGCGCTCCTGTGCACCGCTCAAGGTAAGGCTTTTCCCGAGGATCTAGAGATCTGGTCGGGACGTAACTGGGGACCGGAAGTTCCCCGCCTCCCTTTGCCCCTGTTTTGTGATGTGGCGAAAAGCACCCGCGGAGCTTTTTTTACGACTCGCTTCGGCATTGTGTTGGATGCTGCTCCTGCGAGGGCGTTCAGCATCTCGGGATGTGGTGAAGTGAATGAATTCGTGTTGGGCCACCTCGGCTAGTGCATCATTTACATGGAAAGATGCGCTCTTTTATCCACAAATGTGTAATTACCTGAATTACGCATTCGAGTACTGTGCAACGTAAAAATGTACAACACCCGTGTCGTTAAATAATTTCGTAATTATATCGAGGCATTTTTTGAGCATTTTTTGAATTGAATTGATGAATGGGGGAAGAGGCAGTTTGAGCTTCTGCGGGAAGTACAGTTGACAGGGTCTTTGCGAGGTGAAAAGTTGGTTCTTAATTTTAATTTGAGGACACGGTGCACGAGAAATACGTTAACCACTTTAAATTGTTGCATATTTTAAGACTCGTATTATTTTGTCCGGAACGAATTACGCCTGGTGAAAACCACTTTACGCATTTCACTTAAATGTCTTGCACTTGAAATGCGTTACTTGTGTAACACTATTAGGCTAAAAGGAAGCTAAAAACTTTTGTTACATCATATTTAACTGTAACGAATTCAAATGAGTGACATTATGCTTATTTGCTCGTGAATTAAAGCTAACAATGAAAACGCCCGAGTCATACGACAAAACGGCTTTGCCCGAAGGGTAGCGTTTTTCAAAATCCCTAATTTAATTTCTCTGTTTGTTCCCGCTGACTACTAACGATGGGAGTTCATCAACATTTCCGTTTTCAAAAAATTTAATGTCATCGTGTCAATATTTAAAAAATTTATTTGCTCTCTTCGGTTTTAAATTTGTGACATTGTCAAAATTTAAATATTTGTAGAAAAGTTATTAAATAAAACTCAATATCATTTAAAGAAAGAAAGAAAATATCGAGTGTGCAATTTCAATGATTCGACAAAATTTTAAATCTTTTAGAGGAAACACCTTTTTATTATTATTGTCTTGATTAATTTAATTGTTTGCTTATATTTTTTAGTTTTTAAATTGAATTCAAACTCATAGAGATATTTTCAAGTGAATACTGGATAGAGTTTTTATTTTACAAATTTTTAAAGTAAAGCAAACATTTGAATTTATACAGGTTGAATAAAAATTTAAAATTCATGTTTTAAATTTGCACAATATTTAAGTATATTGACTTGAATTCATTAAAATCAATTTTGAGCTCACCTTTCGTATATTCTTTCGTTTGTTTCACAAAAAAGTTATAAAATTGACGGAAATAATCATAGTAATGTTGAATTTGTTTTTTATTACATTGTAAATATATTTTTAATTGATAAAAAAAAAAATCAATTTTATGAGAGATATATTCTTATCTTAAAACGCTTTTAAACATCAATTTCTTTTTCGCGTAAAGCATAATCTCACGCGAATAAGTTTTCAATTTTTTTTTTTTTTTTATAATAATACATTAATATGCAGAAGAAATATAACTTGAGTTGCAAAATGAGTAAAAAAATCCGTATAAATTCGGTCAAGATGCCGTGCAATAGATAAGAAAAATAAAGGGGGAGAGAGAGAGAGAGAGAGGGAGAGAGAGAAAAAGCCGGGAGTACGAGGAAGGAAGAATGTATCGAGGCAGAAGGAATCCGATCTCAATTCCTGAGAAATCCGGAAGAAAAAGACGAGACATAGTTTGGAGTAACAAAATAGTATTAATGTTTGCAATAATGTAAAAATCAGAGAAAAGTACACGTAAGTTATGATTGCCGCCGTGCTTTTATGGAAGCGATCCGAAATCCCGATAAAAGACGCGCATTTGACGTAGAGGAGACACCGAGTGCGATAATCGAACGATAGATAAGGTCGAATTTACGTTTTTTTTTCCCCCTATCTCCATGCGAACTCGCGCTTTTGATTTTAACTACGCGAGCTTCACTTTTTTTTTATTTTTACAATTTATATAGAGAGTGAAAGTATTATCGAGGATCGCGACAGAGGTTGACAAATTTTCTGCTTGATACGAAATTTTTGATTTTCTCGAACAAGCATTCTTCTGCCATTGATAACCAAATAGTTGTGTCAAATCTAAAAAATTTCATCGACTATTCAATATTCAGAAATTCAAAGCTTATTTATCATTGAAAGTTTGCTTGTGTTATTTTCTAAATACCAATATTTATTATTGTGTCTACATTTACCTATAACAAAAAAATCGTCTTTATTATTAAATACAATTTTTAAGTTACAATTTTATCAATTATATTTTCTTTTTTTATTTTATGTATTTTCTTACTTTCCGTACAATACAAGATATAGCTTTAAATTATTATAAAATTATCATAAATTATTTAAAAATAATCATTACATTAGGCAAGATCTTAAATAATAAAAACTTAATCAAAGGAACTCGAATATTTTACTATTATTTAAGATATTATTAATATATTTACCAAATGTACACAAATTCCATTCCGACGATTTCATGGAAAATTCACAAGCGTGAACTGATAAGCTAAATTACATGCCAATTTTTTATGGGTATTTTACGCGTAAACGTTGAAATGAATTCAATTCTACTTTGCATGCACATTGCTTATTCAGCATAAAAAAGAAAAAAAAAATAGATATTTTTTTATGACATAAACCTTTATTGAACAAAATTAAAATTATTCCGATTAGACGAGAAGAGCAAAATACAATTCTTAAATAAATACAAGAATTATACGACCGCTAAGTAAACCTTCCATTAGAAACTTAAAAAGAAAAAATATTTTATTCAGATAATAAAGCAAAGCTTCGTAAAATATATCAGGTCTTATCATAAAAAAAAAAATAATATCCCAAAAGCATTGGTAATAAGATTGGCAAACGATGAAAGGAATATCGCAACGTAATACATATTTTAAAAATTTCATTTTTGATTGTATTAGAAATGTTCATTCGATATTACAGCTTTCTGCATTTTTTTTTTTTTTTTTTTGAATAATATATGTAAAAAAAATCAGTTCATATAAGTTAATGAAAAGATGCATTTTTAAATTAAAAAAATGCTAAAATATTTTTTTGTTAAAATTCAATATATTCAGTTAAAAAAATATATATAAAGTCATTGTCAGAATAAATAATTTATTAAGTAGCTTTTTATTTAATATATTGTAATATATTGTACACATTTAATGTATCTTTTATAAGAATCATAAATAATTTAATAAGTAACGAGAGCTTAATCGTTGGTTCTAGATAAATTGAAATTTTGCAGTGCTCAAAATATAATTTTAAATATAGACTTGTTTAATAATTTGTATGACTAAAGTAAAAATTAAGTGATTCTTAAATGGATAGAAGCTTATACAAAATATTTTATAAGTTTTAACTATTACTCACCCATATATATATATATATATATATATATATCTAAAACACATCTGTAAGATTTATCGGTCAAATCTTGTAAACAAATCCTTGATATTTGATTTAAAAAATTTTTTATGTAGATATTTTTAACACTAATTAATAGATATTTCGTACAAATATAATTATAATAAATTGAATATACATCATTTGCTTCCTGCGTAGTTAAAATTAAAAAGAAAATTTTACTCAAGTACTTTAAAAGACATCTTTTATACATTTTTGAAATTTTCTTGGTCGATAAAAATAAATTGAGGATATATTCCGTGATTTCAAATAACCAAGGAAAAATAAAGTCTCAATCATCCAATTAAAACGCGCACTGAGCGGGACGAGCTCGAGAATTTGATAGGAAATGCAGCATCCAACAGGCACTCCTCGCCTTTTTAAAAATGACTATATCTTCAATACAAATGACCAGAGATTCCCGCGTCGATGATCATTTTTATCTAGGGACGGGCGAGTACAAGACGCAGGTTAATGGGCCCTTAGAAAACTCTCGCAGTTAAAAGTACGCGGAACATGGAGCCGACGTAGACGTCGTCCAAGTCTCCCCATTCCAAAAGAGGTTCGCGTGCATGACAATAATGCGCAGCCTCTCTCTCTCTCTCATCTCCCCACGTCTCATTAGCCCAGGTTGAAGACCCCGTGGCGAATGCGTATTATAACAAGCCCCACGCCTTCAGTCCCCGGCACTCCAAATATCCTCGCAGATTCCAAGACGACCCGACTCCTGGGGAATGAATGGAGCTCTGCTTGAGCATCCGCAGCAAGCAGGCGAGAATGAAAACCAACGAAAAGTAAACTTCCTTGTTTCAAGGAAACGCGTTGCTCGCGCTGCGATTTTAAATGTAAATGTTTGAGTTCATTATTAAACTGGGAAATCGGGCTTTTTTTCGAGAATGACTGGATCTAGGGAACTTACGAAAAAAAACTCTTTATTTCCCATTTTCTTCTTTGATAAAGAAGTTTAAATCTTACTGCATTCTTCTTTTTGTTGATATATTATTGAGTTGATTAGGAAACAAGTGATAATTATCCTTGACACATTCGTTTAACAATTTCCCATCTCTCCAAGTTTCTAATGAAAATATCGATTATAATGATATTATAATGAACTTGGCTATGTCTAAATCTATGCAGATGAACAAATAGCAGGAATATTCCGTTACATGTTAATTTATTAATTTTTTTTTAATTAACTTAATTTTTGAATAATTGTTAACTGAAAAGAAACTTAAATTATTGTTTTACTTTATATCCAAGCAATAAAGTATACGTAATAAGCTTTTTTATTTTACATCGGATTAAAAATTTTATTTTAAAAAAGTATGACTGTCTTGTATACGTCAGACGTCTGTTGTTAATGCTAAATTTTACAGAATCTAATAGATTAAATTTTAAAATAGGACAATGTCACTAGTTATTGGAGCTTGATTACAAATTATGTTACTTTTGATATTTCTTTTTTTTTTTTTTTAATAAAAGTGCAAAGACTTGCTTCTGCATGAGAAATGATTGTGATTAGATCGTTTTTTTATCAGTGAAAGTTGAGTCACAAAGTATATCTAGAAGTAAATTCTTCATTCAAGATGTTTACAGCTACAAGTATTAAATTCATTGAAGAATTTTATATGAAAAATATATGATACGAATCGTAGAAAAATGTTATCAAAAACTCCTTATGCGAATTAGATAAAAAATATATTTATGCAAGTTAAAAAAAATATAATTATTTTAAACAATATATATTTATAAGAGTACATTATTTCAAACGTTTTAACCAGTTACAAATAAATTTTGTGTTTACATTCAATTACGTAATAAATAGTTATTAAATCTATTTTTGTATAAACAGTGACTACAGCATCCCTATAAATTTATTAAATCATCTATTTAATAATCTTGATTTTTAATCTTTGTAAAACTGCTGTGTAATAAAACATCTAATAAAATAAGGGTAATAAACAATGCTACTAGATATTTCCAATGATATAAAAACATTTAATAAGATTTTATACTAAATTACAGCAAAAGTTACGGGATTATTAAATTAAGTACAGAATTATTAGCGAGAAACTAAATCAATTTTATTTTTAATTATCTTGTCTCAATGACATAATGCTTTATAAATAAAACTAATTTAAATAATTCATGTAAATTTTATATTTATAATATACGATCTCTCTAGCTTATTTTTTTGCAAATGAAGAAACATATTCAGTTTATTTTATTTAAAAAGAACAAATAATGTACATGACATCAAGGGATTGCTTATCTGATTCGTATAACAAGACAATGGATTCTTAAAAATCCTCATGGATTTTACTCAAAAAGTATCGAACAATCATTAGAGTTTGATTAACGTAGTTGTTTTCAATGTGATTTGATTATGAACTTTTTATATTTTATAGTCGATGTTAAAAAGCCGATTGTTTATCCTTTCAAAGGTTCGCCAATTGTTTGAAAATTAATCTAAAAATGTGTGAGAACTAAAAATGTTAATATGTTAGTAGGTAAGAAATCTTAAACTGACATCTTACCTGCAAGATCGAAAGATGCTGTAGGATCGGTAGGAAAACACAAAAGAAATTGAGAAAGCATTTGAGCGACGTGAAATTTTCTCTCTAATTTCCTCGTTCAAAGTCTTATAACAATTCAAGTGTTCTCGCATACATATGAATTGGTCCTTTAAAAGAAGACATCGGCTGATCAGCCGCGAGAATCGCAAAAATCTCAGCACAAATAATCCATCCTCTAACGATTCCCGAGACAAGAGACCGACACAATGGCGAGAAATACTCGCCCCTCCGCTTTTCGTGGAAATCCGAAGTCCACACCTATACACCCATACGTAAAGCATAATGCTGCAGTACCAAAGAACCAACGGTGGGAGCGAGAGAGAAACTTAAAACCCGAAAAGGATGCTGTATTTCGCCTCAATGACATCGGCGGAGTGCAGCCATCGGCTCTTTAAAGAGAAAAACAAGACAGGAGTGAGAGAGAGAGAGAGAGAGAGAGAGAAAGATTCGATCGTTCGACCATTGAGACGAGCGCGGGCCCAAATAATAAAAAGAAGAGGAGGAGAGACAGACGCAAAGATGAAGAAATGAACGCGGGCAAAACCGGCCGAAAGGTTGGATGTGTGCGTAAAAATGTGCACAAAAGTGTGCGTGAGCACGCGCCTGCGCTCCAGGTGAACTGGACCCAGGTAGAACCCAGAATTTTTATTTTTGTTTACCACTGCACTCGCCGATTCTTCGCTCGTGCTCGAATTAATTTGTTTGTTGTTGCATCGCATTTACACCGGGACCGATAGGTTTCTTGGCAAATATTGACGGTCTGGTCCAGGTAGCCGAGCTTACCTCGTCTTTGCTTAACACTCGATTTTATCAATGAGCGGCATCAAGGCGAGCTGGACGTCAAAGAGTTTTTGAAACTCTGCTCACTTCTTATCAATGCCGCAAATGCTTTAGTTTCCCCGGCAATGGGTGTGTTGCAACTCGGCCGGTTAATAATTTACATGACTAATGGGTAAATAATGGATAATTAATTAGCTTTGCTATTAAAAATAATGTTTATTCATATAGGCTTGATCAGTACCAGGAAAACCATTTATTAAATTGGCTCTGATTATACCAATTATCAAAGCATCATCGATTAACACAAAGTCTGTTTTTTTGTGTCTACGATCAAAAGGAATAATGTATTCCAGTGCACCGTCCCCAGTCCCCCGATAAGCAACTCGCCCGAGAAAAATATTTATTTTCAAGTACAATATTTAACGTTTAATAGGTGTTGATCGGCGGCGCGGCTCCATAAAATGACCGTTACCAAAAAATAAAAGAACCTGGAAATTGCATGACGACAATTTCGAGCCACGTTATCGCCGCCGCATTCATGATTTTCAGCTGAAGGTTGCAAAGCTGTCGGTCGGAAAACGCTTGGGAAACCTTTGTTGAAAATAAATGATGAACTGTACTCGGGACGGGACGAAACCGTACAACACGAGGCCAAATAGAAAAGGCGGTTTATAGAATTCGAGCCCGTGTGTCCCTTTTCTTCCTCGGTTCGTCCTATTCCAAACTCCAGGTGAACGGCGATGAATTCGCTACTGTCGTCTCGTCTCGTCTCGTCTCGTCTCGCGTGCCGGCAACAGATGGCACGCACACGACGCTGAATCCTAGTCGCTAGATGCTGAATGCTGACTGCTGACTGCTGAATGCTGAATGCTGAATCCTGAATGCTGAATCCTGAATGCTAAACGGCTCAAAGAGGTGCGCACGATGAAGGAACGCCGAGAAATAATTAGACACAGAGGACTTGCGGATCCTCTTTTCCTTTTAAGCCTGCGAGGAATATTAAAACTTTTAGCGCTGATGCCTCCGCTGAGATAAATTAAAAGATAACGCAAATTCGATTAAAACGGAACGTTATTAGGTAAAATTGCAAAACTTGCAAAGTGTGTATAATTTATCTAATGAACCAGCTGATATCTGTGGATTAATAATTAAACTTTTCTGAATAATAGATTATTACGGTACATATTTGTCATTATTATTTTAAATTATATGTAACAGAGCCTTGCCCAGAAGTGTTTTAGGAAAAGAATGGAACGGGCGCAATTACACTCATTTAGCAATGTTAAAAAATACTCTGAAATTATATTCAGGGGTAACCATTGTTAAATAATCAACATGAAAAAATGTGTTCCTGGGAATCGACACAGACACACCATACACACGTATACATATATAGAAACATCGCCAAAGTTATTTCTATTGTTCTTCGACCTTTAACGTATAATTTAAGCGAAAGCTATGCCATTTCAAAATTGATCGTTAGTAAAACAAAAAAAGGAAAACCAAAGAGTTTCTAAATAATTCATCATTATGGGGCGAGTAAGTTTTTCTCGGTTTATTTATAAAAATATATTATTGCCGGGGCTGCGACTATTGTTTCATGATGCCACTTGAGAGTCAAGATTCACCGCCCCGAAGAAAATACGGGGATATTTCGGGGCGCGGTTGGAATAGATGGAAGATGGAAGATGGAAGACGGAGATTGAGAGAGAGAGAGAGAGAGAGAGAGAGAAGCACCGAGACGCGGAAGATGGCAAGTGTACCTGTTGGTCCGGCAGCTGCTCGGTAGCCGAAAGAAACAGAGGATTTAATAGAAATAATAGCCCCGCCGCCATAACAGTCTTCCGCCCCTTTGGGACCGCTCCCACCCTTGCGAATATCGGGCGCCGAGTCGACTGGACCACCTCGTTGCCGCTCCCCTCCCAGGGTGAATGTGTACACTGTCATTTTCTCCCCGGAGTATCCCGCTGGTGCAACTTCCACTCCGGTGTTGATGGTCTGCCCTTCCTCTTCTTACCTCTTCTAATCTCCTCCGGACAGAGGTATTTCCTCTCCCTCTAATTATCTTGCACCGAAAGTATCTCAGTAGGCTAATTCACCAGCGGACTTTGCTCGTTTTATTCTCGTAATCTGAAAGTACTTCAATTATTGTCGCGGTTAAAGCTTGTGCAATTTTAATCTTATCTTTTTCGTTTTAACATCCTCGAGTTTAATTTCACACTTTCCTTCGAAAACGAACTTTCTTTATTAAACTTACTATTAGTCCGGGCAAATTTTCTTAATAAATAATAATGCTCTTTATTTTGCGCGGGCAAATTGTGGAACATTTCTACGTAATTTTAATATTAAATTACATGCGATCGATTAAATATAAAATCAAGTATACAATTGACGTGTTACATTATTTTTATACTCCAAACTGCAAATCATAAATGCTTTAATTGCAAAAGAGATGTGTTAATAAGAACAATTATTACATACACGTTAATATTACGTGTGAGTTGAAAGTGTGATAAATAATGTTTAATTTATATGTATAATTGGTTAAATGTCTTTGATAAATTAGGTATCCATGTTTATGATTAATTGGTGGAATTGTTCAAGATTATTATATATTATTAGTTGGTAAACAAATTAAAGAATGTAAATGAGCGTGTTAACGAAAGCCGTCATGACATATATTTTGATAAGCACAATTTTAAAAATAGCAACTTTAATGAAACCTGCAATAGTATTTTCGTCTTTATATTTTTCAATATCCATACAGTACTTATAATATTTTCTGAATTGATGCATATTAATTTTTTTCATTTTAATGTATTTGAATAAAAAAAATTAAAAACGTGATCGCATACATGTTTTCATAAAATTGACGATATAACTGTTTTCATTTTAGATATAATTAATCCGAACAGTCAAATCAACTATATGAAATCAATAATGAAATAGTAAGAAATCTACATATTATCACCATAATTTCAAATTTGAATTTGAAAATAGCAGTGTAAAAATACTATTTGATACATAAACATGCATGGAAAAATATTAATGAAGAAGTTAAAAGAACACGTGCTTGAACAGTTTATCATTTAAAACAGACAGTTGTATAGAACTCGAAACTTGTTTTTATAACATTTAGAATTAACGAGGATATTTAAAGTAATAACGCTTTTATATTCCAAATTATTTTAATTGCTATTAGGTTTAAAATAAATGTTGTTTTTTTTATTTTTTATTTTAGTAATTTAACCGGAAATATAGAATGATAATAGCTACTAGTTTAAGAGTTTATGACGATTGAGATAAAAAAAAGATAAGTAAAACAAAGAATATTTTCTTATTGGGAAACTTAAACGCCTGCAGTACTCCATTATTTCTTACAAGGTCATTAATAATTAGATACAAATTTTTTTTTTCATGGATGTATGGTTTATTTGAAATATATGACTTAATATCAATGTAATATAATATTCAAAACAATGTCTTATAATTTATCATTTGAATCTTTAAGGAATCTTATAAAAAAAACTAAATATCAAAAAAAAAAAATTTCATACATACAAAATAGTTGGTCAATTCTTAAAAAATCAATTCTATATTACCGACTTTAAATATAAAAAAAATGTCACTTATAAAAAGTACACCTGATTTCTCTCAAAGGTCGCAGCATAAAAAAGCTCGGGAGTAAATTTCGTAGCTCTTAAATCTCCCGTGTTCGATGTGCTCCAAAAACAAAACCGAAAAAATACAAAAATAAAAATAATACAGTCCCTTATATTACGGCATCAATCGGATTGCATCACGTTTAAGTTTCCAACCTGACCAAATCCCCGTAATCTTTTCACCTGTCCACTCCTCTTTTTCTCGATTTTGTTTTTTCAACTGGAGACTGAGTCACCGGCGTGTGTAAACAATCGAAGCGATTTCGACTCACTTGTCCAGCTGCGTAGGAGTCGGATGATGATGGTATCGGCAGATGCAAATGCATTCACAGTAATTTAGCTTGCGCGAAACGATGACGAATCACTTGGACACTATCGCACTCATTCTTTTTCGTCCTCCTCCTCCTCCTCCTCCTCCTCCTCCTCCTCCTCCTCTCCTTCATTTTGCGAGAGAGGGCTCATTGCATGTACAATTGGAGTTTGCTTGCATCGTAAGATTAAAATAAAAAGCAAGAATAAATAAAAGTGATGGGAGTGTGTGTGTCATTTCACGTTGACTACCGAAAGGTTTCGCTCCTCCCGCGGCGCGACTCTTTGCTTCTTCTTTGCTCTTTTTTTTTTTTCTTCTCTCTTCTCTTTCCCTTTTCAAGTGCACGTGTAGACTCGGTTCATTTATTTCAACATAGGCGTGGCTGATGATGCGTTACTTTGTACTTAGAATATGTTGTATACTCTGGCATTTTTTTAATTTTACATTGTTAAAATCAGCATTTCATCCGAGATACCTTTGTACTGCAATTTATAAAATCTTTTAGAGATGAAAGAAGCTCGATTAAATTATAGGATAAATGGCAATAATTTATTATTTCAGTTCAATCTAATTTTTTTCGTGTTTAGATGTAGCTCATCGCCTCGCAAGATTAATCTGCATGTATGGCTATCTTTTCTTTCACTAAAAAAACGGCCGTGAAGCACAGCTAAATAAATACATAATGTAAATTGTAAAGGATGATTGTAAAGGCACTTCATGATTGTCACGTAAGCCAATGTCTTCAATTATTCGTAATTAGTTTGTAAAAGCCACTCCAATGAAAACTTTTATTTTTTTTAGTCCTTCGATAAAGGAAAAACTACATTCTTGTAGCTGAGGCTTTTCTTCTTGTCCGAATAGAAAAACATTTTTTGATCGCCGCAAGGAATGCAACGCGTGATTGCACAAACCGCACGGGTAAATGCATAAATAAATAGCTCGGAGATTGTTCCTATCGGCATGAAACGATTGTGATTGAAGAGTGAAAGAGACAGAGACAGATGAAGGAAACTCGATCGATCTTACGTAGAACAGAGTCGATTGCAAAATTTCGAATCGTCGCGTGTATTCGTTTTTCATTCTCTACATTTCGAACGCAATACCTTCTCTTAAAATGTGACCTGTCATATGGACCGAACATCAACAAGACACCGCGTTTTTTAAACGATCTGATTTATACGGCCTAAAGGTACTCGTTAAATTAAACATCGCGTTTACCTGAGATTTTTAGGTGCGCGATAAAGAAATTTGTATAAATTTTTTAACCAAAAATATAGTCATTCGTTTAGATTTACAAGCGGTATCTCTTGAATGCACTAATAGCAATTTATTACCTCATAACACTAAAATTTTCAGAATAATACATCATTCCACTGAATAATTCCTTATTGTTTGGACATTCATATGATTTATGATATAAACTAGTTCCTCTTTGAATGTGGATTTGTGTGATATTAAATATTCAAATTAATCTTGATAAGATAATACATTTAACGTAACTGGTGTTTTCATAAACCGGCTAGGAGTAAAAATTGTTACTTGCAAAATACAAAGCGGCTAGGAGTGAAAATTTTACTTTCAAAATGAAAAGCTTATTAGCGTGTGAGCAGTCAATTAATTGAATCATTCACATATAAAGATTCCTGGGTTCTTGAGGCAGTCGGAGTTAAGGGATTGATTCATCACCGAAGTCAAAATAAATTCTCGTAAACAGCTCACTGATACACAAGTACGTATTCGGATGGCTGAACAAGTTGAATACCATGCGATGCGAGAGAGTAAGAGCGACTCCATATAAATAACAGTATGTATTATATTATGGGGGGGAAAAAGAATAATCTGACGTAAATACATACTGCCCATGACGAAGTAGTCGGGATTCCGCTAAATTAAGGTTAATTAGTATACGCCGTGTCGTAATACATGAATGCGAACTTATGTGCAGCAGCTCAATCACGAATTTTCGAGAATCGCTCAACAAAATGTGCACGAGGAGCCGGCGATTCCGCAATTTTTTATTTTTTTCTCGCCCCTTCGTACGTAATTCACCCCCCAAAGCGAAATATGAACCTCGTGATTACGTCAGACGCATCTAGTTTAGCCAGATAATCAAACAATTGTTTTATTGGATTTTATTGAACGAGCCGAGCGAAGGGGAGAGAGGAAGAAAGTTGAATTGTCAACGCTTGAGAATGTTCTCGTGCTCGCTCAAATGCTCGAAACCCGCATGGGAGCCGAGTTTTTATCGGGTACACACACGCGCGCGCGCGCGCGCGCACACACACACACACATACACACACCTTTACAAAACAAGGTACTTACATTTCGATTTCACGTGTGCAATCGTCTACTTCAAAGGCTAATAATGATTTAGTTTGTTTTTATGTGACGCGGGGTCGCTTCGATATTTTATAAATGTATGAGGGAAATCCTATAATCGTCGTTCATCTTTATTTTGTAGCTGTGACACGTGAATCATTAATTTACTGTTTTTCAAAAGCTCTTTCCTGGTCTTTTAATCGCTGGTAGTTCTGTATATAATACACCACAATATTATATTGAAATATTATATATAGAATTATATTTTATTAGAGTATTATACAACTTCCTCCATTTGTATAATTATTAATCATCTATAAATATTTCACTTCGTTTATCAGAGTCGCTGGAGATTCATGTTGGATTAGAGTAAGCTGACGCTCAGTCGCTTCTCTTATTCAATTGTGTTTTGAAATATGTTATCAGATTCATAAGAAAGTAAAATAGAAATTTCATTAAAAAGTATAACTCAAGTACTGTGTAGAGTCGAGATTTATATTTAACGCAAAACAGTAAAAAAGTTGTGATTAAAAATGCAAAGTTTTATTACAAGCAAGAGAATATATGAAAAGAAATACATTGAAACTGTTAAATCAGGATTAACTCATAAAAAACGACTTGCAGGTTACCAAATGAATTTTTAATAAAATTAAAGAATGAAGGATGTTCATTTTATTCTGGAAATACGTATTTCTTCTCTAATAATCTATTCAAGTGCCGGGACTGTTACGACACCTAAAAGTTATGATATGCAAGACAATAACATTATGGATTGTTTAATGTATACACGATATATGAATTTTTATAAAACATGATGATGTTAATTGTAAAGTTTTAAAAAATAAGAGATAAAATTTTCTTTTAAAAAATTTAGCAATACAAACTATGTATTAATTGAATAGGATTATTTTATATTTTACATAAGATTTCAAAAGAGAATGAATCATTTAAATTAAAAGTATGTATTTAACTATATTATTGCAAAATTATATAACAATTTGGAGAAAAATTAAAAATAAAGTAGATGGATTTTACGAGAAAAGGGCGAAAATATATGAGATTAAGGAAGATTAAGAAATGATTGTATAAAGTAATATTAAATTGGATTAAAATAGATTACTATAGAAGGAAATCATGAAAATACAATTAGACAAATAAAGAAGAATATTTTTCGGGATAACGAGGTTTTACATATTTAAGTACTTAGAATAAATCAAGTAGTCATAATATTGAGTCAAAGATTTTTATATTTTTATATTTAGTATTCAAAGGTAATATATCATAATTATATTCAAATATACTTGTAATTCTACTTGAATGAAAATTTTATGTTCATTTGACATATTAAATAAACCGAAACATTTTTATAAGATTCGAATTAGTAACTACAACTTTTAAAAACGTAAATAAGTTTTCGAACAAGTGTTAATAATTATTTTTATTATTTAAAAAAAATTCATTAATGAAAAATGTCAGTATTTTATATCAACTTGAAAACATGCTTGTAATCTTTAAGGAAAACAACTCTGTTTTTAACATAAAATGCATTATGCATCGCAAATATTAGTGTAAAAACCAAAGAAAAGAAAACGTTTCTATGCCTCTTGTAATTCTTTTTACGAACATTATGCAAAATGTAAAGGAATGTTATGATTGCTCTGCACACTGACACATCGGATATTGTTTTTTTCCAGTAATTATTAATTAGAAAAAGAATAACACTTATAAACGCTTAAAGATGAATAAAAATACACTCAAAAATTTCAATAGAATATACTCCAGAATATAAGATTTGGAAAAAATAGGACCAAGAAAATTTATAAGAGATTGATTGGTTGCGTTAAAATAAATACTGGACGCACAAGAGGTTTAATTTAAAAGAAGTTTATTTGATAAATGAGTCAAATGTCCGTTTAATAAAACTCAAATAGGTGTTTTGAAAACACTCCTTATATATGACGAGAGTTATCAAGGCCATTTTAAAAATGCAAAAAATTATGCTGATGCACATTGAAAATTTACCGAGTTGTGAAGGCCGAAATTAGCATAAATTCATTTAAAGACACCTTCCCAAATTCGGTCTTTAACCGGAAAAGATAAATTTGTTGTTTCTAAACAAAAACCACAATGGTAAGCAAGTAGCTTCACAAGCCGACAGGTAATCTTTGACAGACACTCGGTGGCTAATATCCAACAGAAGGAAACTGACGAACCTCCGGAAAGCGCTTTTAATCGTGGGCAATTAAGTTGGCTGGAAAAGCACTTGGGGGCGGGGACAGTCCTGAAACAAGCCGACACATAATCCGCATTGTTCCTTGCGCCGGTGGCTGTCCTCCGTGGCCTTTGTTGGGGAGGGGGTCGGCGCTTACCTGGGACTCGGCGCCGTGATGCGATACCCCGGAGGAGACGCACGACGGCGTCTCCTCCGGGGGAGGCGCGCATTCAAAACAAATTTCGCGCGTGGGTGGGGCGCCCGACCTGCGAGACACAAAGCCCATTGTCGCGGCTTCACGGACGGTCGAGTGTGCGAGTGTGTAGAAGCGCCCATGAGAAATGTAGGAAATAGTCGCGGATGTAGGTCTCGGGCTGAATCGCGACTCCCTTTTGTTGTCTCCCGGGCGATGGAGAATGATTGGGTCGTTTGTATTAAATTATTGCCACGTAGCTTTGGAATAGGGATTTTCTCGCGACGCCGTTTAGTCGAGCTACAATGAAACGACTCCATATTTTCCACGAGGGATTGTCCGGTTTAAGCCTAATAGTATATAATTAAATGTTCACCTTTTTCACATCGCGGTACGCATTTTTAAAACTGCACCCTGAATAATAGCGTTAAAAGGTTTAATCCGATAGTCTCGATCATTTATAGTCGCTTATTAAGTTTCCGTAAACTGAGGAAATCTGTTACAATCGTTATTAGCTATTATACAACGTCGATTTTTGATTAAATAAACCTAAGAACTTTGCGGAATATATGCATTTTTCCGGGGGATGGAAAGATGATGCGTGAGGAACATTTCAAATTACACCAGTAATGAAACATTATTACCCTCTGAATCAAAGCGCATCATTATAAAATATTATTGATATACGTATTTGAATTAAATCTAGTTTGAATTCCCAGAATCCACTTAGGAAATTGACTTGGGGCAAGCTGCACTAGTTCGTGAGAGGAAAGATGAAAAATTCCCACCGCATATATTTTTAGCCTTTGGCAAATTGAAACGCATCTTCGATTATTTATAGCCGATAAAGTAAATGGAAATGTACACAAGTCTGGATTCCACAAATGGAATGTCCGGGAATCCGTTTTTGATATCACCTGCCCCTGCCCCGAATCTGAATCCGAAATCGGGGTCGACTCCATCTCGGTATAAACGCACAAGCGTGACGCGCTTCTGCAGATTCATAATCGCGAATCTCTCGCGAGAACTAGTCACATGGAATCAAACGCTTAAATACACTGATTCTGTAGGGCGAGTTGATGTTTGGGTTGATATTTGGGTTGATGTTTGGGTTGACTTATTCACCAGTATCATCCGCTCGTAAATACACAAATGTCCCCTCCCCCCAGCGTCAGTTTGACAAGTTGTGCCTTGTTAATTTATGGCTGGTGCACAGGTTGTATATGCGTGTACTCAATCTATCCGTCTTTCAACTGTTTTGGGTAAACACTGATTTCTCTCTCTCGCTCTTTATATAATGACGTAGTTATTAAATGAAATGCTTGTAATTTTATAAGTAGCATATCGCAAGTAATAAAGTAAACATTTATTTCTTAAATGCGTACTTTAAAGAACATATACTCGCAAAATTATGTGGTACTTGTATTTTTGACATCCTCGTTATCTATGTATTTTTTGTCATTAAACGTAATTGATAAACACATCAAATGTGTTTCTTTTAAAAATCGACATCTCACCTACTCAAGAGCGTTAAAATTCAAAGCCAAAGTACCATTGAATGCAAGTAAAAATTGAAAATCAACATTTTTATTAAACTGCAAATTTTCTTAAGTACCAGGAAAGCATTGCTGGCAAATTGAACACTAGTACAATCGCATAAACAATCCAACCCCTCAATCCTTAACAATTCGTGCCAGTACTAATTTGTGTGTATTCACATGCTGGAATGTGAAGGCGTTGATGTCCGTCGGCAGTACATCGATTGGGTAAATGCATTCCACTTTCAATGAATGCATTTATAAAAAAAAAAAAAAAAAAAAAACTGCAAATTGCTCCATTACCCCATGACCATTCATTTGGGCTAAAGAGTAGAATTAAAAATTATGTAAAAATAGTGCAGTTTGTACAAGGATTACAAAGATACACAGATTTTGATACAATTGATCGATTCAATCATTGATAATTGCATTATGCAATATTAATTGTAATCGAAATCTTACGCTTGGCAGTAGAATTCAGTGCTCATGGTATAATTATGTAGTTAGTAGCACAAAGATAATTCTCTCACTGTGATATTATAATAATTACTAATTATGTTTGAAATGCAATTCGAAGAACGCGCGTTTACGTATAATGGTTTTTAATTTAAACAAACTAGGAAAAATTGCTTTTACTTAAACGATTTTAAAAAACGATTTTATTATTGGTACATTAATCAGTATCGTTTAAGTTTACAGATTAGTAACACTATAAGAAAAAAAATCAATACCTATTTATCTACACTCAGAACTATTATTATTGTTATTATTATTTTTTTTTTTTTGAAAAAGGCTCATTGCTTAAATAAAACACTTATTCTTGTAATTATTAATTTGTGTGAAAAAAAAAAGGAATTTTTGATTCTCGAATCTGATTTTGTTATCATGTGTTATCAACGCTGAGAATCTTTATGAAACCAATTATACACAATATGGGGAAGTTTACACGTCCAAGGCACCATAAACGAAAAGGGTCGATATAAAAAGCTTCCGAGGAAAAAATTTCAATCCCCAGGAGCATAAATATACAGCAGTTCGGTATTCGTTCGATTGTTAGGAGGTAAACTCAATTCCTGGACGGTAAACATGGAGCAGAAGGGCGGTCGATGGTGTACGTGTAATTTAGTCTTGAGAGGGGGGGGGCAAGGGCTAATTAGACTCCCGGGCCCGTTGTCGGTGTCATTGTCGCGCAGCATCCACAGGAGGAATGCGGCGCGAGCCACTCGCGAAATCCGGCAAACCCGTTTTCCGTCTCGCTCGGAACGTGTCTCCGAGGGGAAAAAACCGAGAGACTACAGCCGAACAAATTAACCCACAAGTCGGGAGTCTGCTTTAAGAAATTTTAGACCGTTACCAGCCCATGAATATAGATGACATGCCGAGTTTAAGCTCAAACACCTCCTTTTCCTTTTCTTTATCGACTTTCGATGTCTGACTTACGCCGGCAAACAGTCTCGAGCGGTTTCCGTTTCGTTCCGAGGAGATAAATCCTGTGATTCTTAACTGATTATCCGGCGAATTCGTTAGGATTTTCAATCGGAATAGCATAACTAAGCGATTTTCTGGCGCTGGAGCTAATCTCAATGTTTATTCGGTTCGCCTAAATTGAAATTAAATCAACGCTGCATTGTCTTATCTCCGAGAAACAATAGTATTGGAACCAAGGCATAATGCATTGCTCATATCTCGTAATTATAAAAACGAAGATCATTAACGCCTTATTTATAATGCGCTGACTGACCCACAATGCAATCGTTCATTCATAATTTCAAATTTTTCGCGCCTTATTCGTCGCTGCACACGCAAATAAGTTGCATCCGATGTATTCGCATTCCAGCTCGTGAATATTTTCGTTGTGATGATTGAGAGGCGGTTACGACAAATCTGGAACCATAGCGCTGAATATCAAATTTCTCCGATTATGTTGGATTGCGATTTTGCATAGTTTTATAAAAAATTGTATTCGTCGGCGTTAGTAAAATAGTTTCGTGGTCAAATTTTTTTTCTTTCGCATACCTTGGAATCGCTCCGACCATTCCTTTGGCATGTAAATATACGTGACAGGAAGCAGGAAATTTCTAAAATATATCCACTCTGGACACTAGGGTATTCGCATTGGTAATTCTTAGTGAAAATGATTCAGCAATAAAAAGATGCGTGTGCCTTTCCGTACGATAGTCCAATTATTATTATTTTATTAAAATTTAATAAAATTTAACATTATTTCGATTGGTTATTGATTAAATACGCATTTTCTTCATAATTTCTTCATAACGAAACAACTAAAAATTAGCATCGAATGCGTTTGTCAGAATTATTTCAGTCATCAGTTTTCTTAATGTGCAACTTTTTATTTTTATTCAAACATGAGTTCTCAAATTTGCAAACTTGTACACGGCGAACTGCCGAAAACATCCTCTTTTTCGTTTGCCTGTGTATGATTTTGTTATAATACCAAGTCGTGCATTTTTCGCAAGAGGTAAGAATGTGGGCCAGATTTTGAAATTCCCAGATTTCTTTTCTCATTATTGCAAGCCCCAATGTCGCAATGTCCAATGGGTGCGTGAAACACGTTGTTTTTCGTTTTCGAGGATGAATTCGAGATCCACACGAAGGTATAATTAATGCAGAAAGGGTTCTGACTTAACTTACAATGTACTTCTGACGCTACAAGCGTTTTTTTCACTGCAACGGATTCTTGATAATTTCAAGACAAAATATTTGCCTCTTGATTTTGTATTCTTGGAGCGCACTTTACAAACAAAGTCTCGACCTAATGAAAAAACGAAAAGAAATGAAAATGTTTGTCTAATAAAATAAAGACGATAAAAATGAGATTGTTTTTATCTCCGCAACTGAATTAATTCCTTTCCCTTTCCGCAGTCTCCGCATTAACAGCCAGGGTGATAAGTTACTACTTCTCTGCTCATTTGCAACGTCTCTAGCAATAGTAATAAAAGTTTTTATCGGTCTCAAATTTCCCCGTCATTACGCGTGTCGTCCTCAAGCGATTTATCATTCGGAGATGCATTTAAAGCAGTTAATAGACCTTATTAGTTCCAAGGCCTCGGTTTCACGATCGCATTTCCTAACACCAGTAAATGCAAACTCACCACTTTCGATCATTCCCCTCCTCCTCCCCCTCCACACTCCGCCCCGCCGCCCCCCGCCGTATTTACGACTTCGCAGCATTGTTATATTGTAAATGTGGGACGGCCTAGTAACTCCGGGGCAGATAAGGTCCGGCTGGTCGCAATAATTCACAAAAGCACCAGAAGTTGCCAGGCGCGCTCCCATCATCTCCGATCTTTTATCGGAGATGCTGCCTCTTATCTCTCGCGCACTTTCGACGCACTCCTTGATACGTCGATCTGTGTGTGTGCGTGCGTGCGTGCGTGCGCGCGAGTTCGTGTGGGTAACCGAACTGCGTATTTTTAGTGCGCCGATCGGGAGCGACGACGGGGAATGCGCACCCGAAAAAAAACAAAGTTCGGCGGCGGTGCGCACGCGCGCGCGCTAGGAGAATTCCTTCGTTATCGATAGGCGCATGCGTTGTGGCGTGGTCCTCCTCCTTATTTATTCTGGCCACCCCCTTTCTTTCCGCCCTCTTTGCCCCTTTCTCTTTTCTCGAACGAGTCGAAATAGTAGCGAGCGCGAAACTTTTTATAGTCACTGGCTGGGCTATAATTAAAGTGGTTCGCCATGGCTATTGAGCTGGGCCATATCAAAAGGAGAAGACCGGATATGCCGTTCTTCTCTAATAAAACTTCTTTGCAATTTTAGATAAAGTTGCGGCTTATAGCGAGGCACTTGGGATTGTTCGGTTGCTCCCCGGGGCTTATAAGTAACGCGCGGCTCTAATATTCCATTCCATTCCATTCCATTCCATTCCATTCCGATTTTACTGCTTCGCATCCGAGTAAACGCCAATCAATGCTGAATCAATACGAAAATAAGTATTCCTTCGTGGAAGAAGCCACTAAATTTCCATTTACCTACGCACACTCGTTATTAGCCTCTCAAATATTTGGGTCAACCTCATTATTTTTTTTTTTTTTTTTATTACCACCACCAACACTTTCGGATCCAAATGCACAACCTCTGATTAAACAAAATCACCCGGGTCGATTGAATTTCTGCTGTGCTCAACCGGCCGAGAATAGACGGAGGGTAGAACGACTGTTTATCAATTTCATTGCATTTCGAAACTTTCAATGTTTATTTTTCTTTTGCAATAAATTAATAATCATAACAAAGAGCATCAGTTTTAAATGCTTGATAAATTTGTACTGTATATTTAGGAAATTATCATTCAAATCGCACTTTTTCAAGACATTCTATCTTTTCGTATATTAAATTGTTGTACATTAACGTTTCGGTCACGTTTGTAATTCTTATATTGCTGCATTCTTTCTTGTAGTTGTTAAGTTAGTATTGGAAAAAGAAGAGGTTAGTAAATTTAAAGGAAGAAATATGATGCAAGAAAATTCTATTCACGTGCTAGGTTTTGAGTGCGCCGATATAAAAAATGATATAAATAGATTTAATCTAATAAAAGTTCGCAAGTTGCTTAATCCGCACCTTCGAGGAATCCCGACTTTTTTTCTTTTTGCTGAATATAATACTTCCTAAATGCTTTTTACTTTTATGCGAAGTAATCGTGCCACATGAATTATTTATAACGTGGATTTTTTTTTTTTTTTTTTTATTTTTATTTAAATAAGAGTACCGATTGCTAAATTAGGGAAATAAATCGCTCGATTTTCATAATGACTTTAATGATAACTTGTAATAATTTTATAATTTATTGAATTATGTAAAAAAGACCAAGATAATTTATTGAGTTTAAAAATATTATCTCGAGGATATTGTTGTGAATAAACATTTAGTTCAATGTAAGACGAGGGTTATCATTTGCTCAACAATCACTCGAATAAAAGAAGAATGCCTTCCTGATCAATTATCTAACTATCTTTATCAACTCAAAAATGGAATTTTCATTGGATTTTAATCGATTCAAGTATTTCATGCGCCAAGGCTAAAAAAACGAGTTTGAGAAATAGTGGTTAAGGCGCGTAATGTGCATCCGATTACCTTCTCGGGTGTTTCGCGTACTCGACACTTGGAGTACCCCTTTCTCGACTCGACTCGCCCCCAGGAACTCTAGAGAACTTAAGAACTCGGGAACTTGGATGTAGCAGCGATACCGAGTCAGGAGGAGGATCAAGGAGAGGCTCTCGAGAGGTTTTCCCGGTGTTCCTCGATGAAACTCGAGCTCCTGCAGCCCCTTTGAAAGCCTTTCCGCATCCTCCTTGTGCTCCTTTTACGAGCGATCGAGAAAACTTGTATAATGCGCCAACGCCAAGAACGCTAATGAGCTTAAACTGTCATGGGTACAAGGGTAAGGACTAGGGTAAAGATGCTGCAAGCCACTTTGCTTGTGTGAGGAGATGCAGCTTATCAACCAAAGGAAAACTTAGTTTGACGTAGTTTTTTCATAATTTATAAATGATTTTCTCATTGAGCAAGCAATTATTTCATGTGGAATTTGATAAATGTTAGCTTGTTTCGTGCTCCATTAGTTTAAATAGCTAATTAGACTATCATTGTTTTTTGTTGGTTTATCGTAACAAAATAGCTTTGATAACGATATCGCAGCCCATTATCTTATGTGTATTCTAATGATTTTTTTCACGTTAAATAGTCAAGTAATAGGCTTTAAAAATTACGAAATAGATAAAAGTATTTAGAAAATAGTTGTGCCAATGATTCTAGACGATACAATATGCATATGCGTGCGTGCGTGCGTGCGTGCGTGCATGCGTGTGTGTGTGTGTGTACGTACAAATATTTTAAACTTATTTTTAAAGCATCTTTTTTTCGTATAATAAAATTTTATCCAGAAAATTTATAACGATAACCTTGTTTAGGTTTATATTTAGTTTAGAGAATTAGTTTAGATAAACGTAAAAATGTATTTACAATGTGAAAACCCAATTAGCTATATTTATAGTATTATCAATAGATCCACAATTCTCATGCATTGTTAAGGGACAATGAATAACTATGTTAATACAAACTTAATACACTCTTAGATCCTTGTAATCAATTTTAATTATCCATATATTGCATGACTCGCATCATTTTGGCTCTGTTTAACGAATCGAATATGATCACAAGGTTTAGTAATTTAAAATCAAAACACCGAATAAAAACTTCCGGATCTTGAAGGAAATTAACAAACAACTTGTAGATACTATAAGGTGATTATATTTTAACACATTCTTATTCATCGGAAGATAATGTTATTACATTAATATGCCATGTTGAATATTAAAACTGACTAATAATTTGTCTGTATCTCCGTAGGCTCACTGGATACTCCTAGAAAATATAATCAATATGTATTGATCAACGATACTCTAATTTTGTAGTCATAAAATTTACATAAAGTGTATTCTTCTCAGTTAAACTTAATTATGTACAAATTTATATAACGGATTTAATATTATTCATGTCTCAGTGTTTGTATAATATATGTTATTTGCTCAATGTCTATTGATACTTTACGTAGAAAATGATACAAGATATCTGTTCACATCTCTGAATAACGATAATTTAATATTCGAAGACAGGAGATGGTTATCTGATTCCTCGAAATTTAACAGTAAATGCGTCCACGCTATTCAATTTACCCGTCGATAGAAAAGGAAAAGGTCACGTAACTGTCAGCGGGGCGTTATATTTTGGTACATTGACCCAGAATCTCGAGCGCACCGACAGATCTTTGAAATTAAAACGAAAACTCCGCGCAAATTACTTTGGCAAATTGCGGGCATAAGCCAGGTTTTAGTTGAAAAACGTCGGTGGGAATGTGGAAGGCCACGAGTCATATTATGGCGGCGCACCTGGCCGACGAAATATCACTCGTGTTGATTAAATTAATGTGCCCGTGCGTGGGCACAATTTAAAATTGAAATACACCATGCAAATGAACCTCAAATAAGGTCCTCCGAGGGGAAGGGAGAGGCACCAACTCCTAACGGTACGTATCCTCCACAAGTCCAGGGCTCACCTTACCGGTACTACCTGTACCGCTGATAAAGGTGTCTAGCTATCGCACTCCGTCGCCCGCGGCACCGCATTACACTCTCCTCGTCTCTTTGCAAAAGGGATTTACTGCGGTTGCACGAGGTTTTACTCGATTATTTCGCGAAACTTCGCCGGAGGCTAGCAAATGCGGAGGGCCTTTGTCGATCTCTTGATATCTCCTTCCCTTGAGATTTCCCGGTTTTCCATTAAACTCGCCTCTTGTCTTTTCACCCCAACTTCGATTGTGCGTTATTCCACGTTTTTCCACGTTTTTCCACGTTTTTCCCTTTTTTTGTTTCCCCTTAAGATCGGTTTCCAACGTCCTCATAACGTATGTCTTTCCACATTCAAAGCTATCGCTACGGGGTGCCAAGTATGGTGTTAAAGATCTATGCTGGAAAATGGGAAAATCAATTTTCATATAGTTTTCTATTCAATGTTTTGTATGAGGTAAACCATGCTTTATCAAATTACAATTCGAGAGTCCCTTTAATGTTCAGATTTTCATGCCATATATATTATAAAGACTGTTTTGGAAAATATAAAAACACTTTTTGTGAGAGTGGACATTAATAAAAATATATATCTTCAGATTCGTGACGATAACTAAAAAAATTACTAGTCCTTAAATTACTGCGTAAATCTGTTTATAAATTGAAAAGAGTTTCAGATAAACTTATACTTTAATACGTAACTATTTAAAATGCGATCAATCTCGGTTTTTATAGGCTCCTTGTTTAATAAAGGTAATTAAGTTATTATCAATATCATTATTATTATTTTTTTTATTTTTTTAAATCTCCAATTGAAATTTAATATTTTATTATTAATTTTAATAGAGATATTTAATATTTTGTGTGTAAAATTGAAAAACATTTTTTTGATATTCAACATAAAATAATAGACAGTATAATCTATTATTTATCAAATTTTTTAAAAAAATATCGTGTAATAATGTACTTAATGGAGAAAGGAAAATTACATCAGAATGTATATAAAAGTTATGTTAGATATAAAGCCCTTGAAGGCAAATTATTAACTAAAAATTCTAGCCAATTTTCAAAATAACATCAGGGCATATATTTAATCTTACACAATATATCATTATAAACATCTTTTTTAAATTTTTTAAATTCTATTTAATGTATTCGTCAATACTTTTATAATAAATACATAGATGTACTATTTATTATTCATTATAGAAGACTTATTTTACCTAATAACAACTGTTAAAGGAACATAAATATACTAGTATAATATCTTATAGATGCTGCACAAAAAGATAACAAAAAAAGTAAATAATGTAAAAAAAAATATGGTAAAAGAAATGAAACAATGGCTGGATTAGCAAGGAAATCATTTTTATTGTATGAATATCATAGTTTATAAAAAGCAGGATATTTAAATTTTTTGAATATAACAATGAGCCTCGTTAAAATTGCTTGAATAACTATAAATTTTTTTTTTTTTTATTAACTGCATTTTAAGATTTATGCCAGAATTTTATTCAAAATAATTATTTCAATTGTTAAAAATTTTACAAAAAAAATATCCTTTAGAGCCTTTAAGCGCTATTATTTTATTTAATGAACCAATTTGTAATTTTTCAGAAACTACAAGAATCATTTTTATTTTGTGATAGACACAAAACTTTTATAGCAAAATGAAATAAAATACATGTTTATAAATAATGTAAAGTGCGTAAACTCTTGATCGCTGAGTTATTCCAGATAAAAGCCTTTGCATGTTCATTTTTTTACATCTAAAAAATATTTTTTAATTGTTATTATAAAAACGATTGCTCCTAGTGCACTTTAACAACCATGCAATAAACAATTTTCATCAATTAAAAAAGTATAACTCATATTTCATCAGAAAAATTACTCGCAAATAACAAGTGTACCTTTGCTAAAAGATTAAAATAAAGTGCAAGTTCTTATAATAACCGTGGTTTTGTTGATACACAAAACAACAAACATGACACAGAAAAGTTTTAAAATAATTGTGCGACAAATCTGCAGGAAAGAAAAAAAATCTCTCGAATGACTAACGTTTCCCAGTGTCATCGACGTTCACACATTGACACAAAGTGGAGGGGAAATGTGCGAGAGACATTACGCACTACGCAATACGTACGCACACGTCACTTCGGTGTGTGAGTGAGTGACTCGGGGGAGATATTTTCCCCCTCACATTCTCTTTCACGTGGCGTACCGCGTTTTCCGCGGTCGAGTTCAACACGGGCGTTGATCTAATTGCATCGCTATTTTAAGGTTTTCCGATTCTTTGCCGGAAAATGATTTATCGTTCTGACATCTCTACTTTTCCTCGTTCCTACTTTTTTTCTTATGAATGAAATTGAACTCGAACTTTTTTTAGGAAACAATTGAAAATTTTAAAATTGCAGACAAAGTATATATCCTGAGGCTTTTGATAAAGATTATTGATTTTTGTATAAGATGGAACAGATGTTTTAAAGTGTTCGGTCCATATGCTCAAGGCTCTTGGGATACGCTCTTGGCATATTTTTATATGGTATCGGAACCAATATTATTATGGATTTCTGATTTCTTGAACTTACTTTATAATTTATTTTTTCTCTTTAAATTTTTCAATAATATATGTGAGAGTAATAAACTTTTAATCAATAATTTTCATGCTGAATTTCTTTTTCTTAATACCTGCGAGTAGCTTTCATAAATGAATTTAAAATTTTTTTTTTTATTTTTGATATTGGCAGCATTATATTTTCCTATTATTCATCTATTTATAAAAGTCATCTAGCCATCAATTTTTAAATGAAATTTAATTTTTCAAGTATAATCTTCAACTAATTTTTTCATGAATTTTTAAAATCATTTGTTAAAAAGTAATTTCTGGTTTAATGAAATTGTTTAGTAGATTTTAATTGCTTTTTTCAGTGTTTGCTTACATTTTACAAACTAGAGCAAATTAAAAAAAAGCTTAATTCTTAATCAGCTTAAAAATTTAAAAAGTCAGCTTTATAAAGCACAGGTTGAATGACACTTGCAAAAGGAATCCAAATAATAAATACAAAAGTGAAATAAAAAAAAAAAAAAATTGGTACATTAAAAAAGAATTTGATTGAATGAAATTCCATACGGTAGTTCTATTAGGGTATTGGATGCCATTTTAATTTTATTAAAACCTGTGTTTCGATCAATAACTAAAATTATTTATTATTATTATTGTTATTGTTATTATTATTGTTGTTGTTGTTGTTGTTGTTGTTGTTGTTGTTGTTGTTGTTGTTGTTGTTGTTATTATTATTATTTTTCATAAAACCCGGCACTTGCACTCGACTAAGCCCCATGATATTCAGTGAATGCGATTCAAGATTTTTCGCGCCCCACCTATGCAGGCGAAAGTGCTCGAATGCACTTGGCGCGGACCGACGACTTGGTTGAAGTTGGAGTCGCAGTTGCAGTTGCAATTGCAGTTGCAGTTATACTTGCAACTTCTCCGCTCCGAGACTCGATCATGAGGGGGGGGGGACTCCACGTGACCTTGGCATTGACCAGCCGCACTCTACTTTGTCGTGTATTTTTGTTACGACACACTCAAATTCGGTTTATTGGACCCTTTTCACGGCTCTTTGACATTATCTTCATCCCTTAGTTAATGCAATTAACCACACACGATCTCGCCGATTTCCCTGAGACGTTTTATAATTTATTATACTAGCTGCTACATTATCTATCAATGACAGCTTATTCAAATATTTATTTCAATTTTTATATGACCTGCAGATAAATAATACAAAAATTAAATTATAATAACATAAATCAATGTCTTGTGTGGATGCTTCGTATTCCATGAATATTATTCGCAATTTTAAATTGGCAAATTTAGCATGTGTAATAAAATAGATCAGGCAAATTATTAATGACGATCGCAACATTAAGAAAATTTAAAAATACATATCGAATATATTACAAACAAATTAACCCAAAACTTTATTTACAACTTGTGTGCTTTTTACTTACATTGCTTATATATTTAACGTTCAATATATATCTACAATTTACTTTCGTTATAAGAACAGCAAAATTTTTCTTATTGAAACTTGAACAGTTTATGTATATATATTTATTATATTTAAACAGGTTTGTGCAGCACTTTTGATTTTACTAAAAATTATGTTTTATCCAAATTCAAGTTTGGTTTTGATATGTAAATTGTACGAGTTGGGATGTGAAATATTCAGAGTCGTGATTCACTGTCAGTTTTTCTGTTTTGGCGAGCTAGAAAGAAATTTCTTATGATTTATAGCTCAATTTTCCATTAAGTTATGTAAAAATTTTTTTTAAATTACAAGCCATCAATTGTTAATGCAAAAAAAAAGAATTTTCAATTTATGCTTTTAAAATACAAAAATGTAGTGTCGGCGAACTTTTTGTTATTTTTCTTGTAACAAAACACCCACTAAATATAAAGTATCAACAAAAATTTGAATAATATTTTTAAAGAATACAAAACTTAATAAATGATATAACATCTGAAAGCTTGAATAATCTTTGTTTCAACAGCAAAGACTAGAGATAAAATAATTTAAAACCATTAATCCAGTAAAAATTTGAGACGGGATAAGAAATAGAATGGAATTTTGATCTAGGATTTGGACAATGAAGCACTTTTCAATAGTTTAAGAAATAGGCATTTCATTTCGATAAAGTCCAGACGCATTATAAGAAGAATCTCTTTCATCAGCATTATAAACACATATACGAATCGTGTATGTGTGCCAGTTAAAAAGAGAGCAAAACGAGACGCTCATCTCGACCGGCCTTTCAAGCTTTTGTCTCTCTCTCTCTCTCTCTCTCTCTCTCTCTCTCTCTCCGTTTTTGTCCAACTCACTCTGTCTGTCTCTTGGCTATGCGACCACTTGATCGAAGCCTACTTCTTCTTGGGGCCCTTTTGCTTTGTGATATTAACTGCAGGTCCAGCCGTTTTTCGATTAACCCATCCACGCGAGGCAGAACCGAAGACGCATATTCACGATTGCGTAAGTCCTGATGAGAGTCTCTTTTTATATAAAGGTTTTGAATTAATAACTCGATTCCTTCAAGATCCGTGAGTGCCGCTCTTGACGAGAATGTTATTTAATCCCACCAAGATTTCTAATCAATGACCCTATGCAGCCATTTCTACTGAAAAAAAACTATTCTCATTATTAAGCTGTATTTATTATATCCATTAAATGCAATAAAATTAAAAATTAATTAATAATACAGTAACTTTTTAACTAATGATAAAATTTTTTTTCTTTTTCAGGTGAGTTTCTCGTAATGTTCTTTTTGATTTTAATCCAACATATTATCAACGTAAACAGGTATGATCCTACATTTATTAGATGATTATATTATAAGTTATTAGCTATTTTTAAAATACTATTTATGTACAACTATTCATATTTGTCTCTCAATAGTTGCAATTCTACTTAATATAATGTTCTTTTACTTTTGTATAAATTCGTTTTTTAATCCATATAAATAATTTTTCATTTATGACTTCAAAGTTTTGGTTGGTTTGATTAGTATTGGTTCTAGCAGATGAAAAAAATACAAATGAATTATAAATATAAAGCATAGAAAATAGAACTATATTTCTAACCTGCCAAACTGAATTGGCTTCCCATATCAGTAAAAAGGGTTTGGACCGTCACAGCAACCAAAATGAATCAGCTTTGAAATAGTTTTTTACGATTTTTGACCGACAGCGTAATTATGTTCCAGCATCCATCAGCAAAATTTTGTTTTATTAGCACATATGAGTAACCCGACCTAAATTATTACTTAACAGTCTCGTTGTTATAATATCTACGCCATGCGGGAAATTTCTCATATTACGCATATGATTTTTACGAGCTATAAAATTGAAAAAAGAAAAATATATATTCGAGGCACATACCGAACAAATTATAAACGATATAATATATTCTCAGGAACCCTTGTATTACTGAGCCTTGGCCTTAAAAACCCATTTACTATTGTAGTCGAACAAAAATAGGTTACAGGTTGAACATTCTTCCTTTTTTTTTAAAAAAAAAAAGAATTTTACACGGGAAGATTGACTAAAAGCTCGGAATCTTTTTAGAGTAGACCTTAAGTTTTATACGAAAATCTTTTCCATATACTAACCGAAGTTAATGTTAGTAATTTATAACATATTCAATGCTTTAAACCGATGTTTTAATTCAGTTTTGTAGAGTCTAATGATAAAAGAGCAGTTTTTATCATTTATTTGGCTAATAAATTATTGTAGCAGATTCCACTTTGCCTTTATAAGAGCTTAACCATAAACTGCACGAGTAAAAGTGTATGTATACCATGAAAATAACATTAGGCAAAAATTACATTGGTCCTTTTAAGGAAGAAGCTGTTAAGAAACGCTGAAATTAGCAATGAACGCTCGCTACGGATAAATTACTTGATTAAGGCGCTTGTCGTCCTCTTATCTCAGTCCTTTTCTTAAATTTCAAGATTTTGTCAAAGTAGTAGAATTATAAAATTGTAGAGTGCAATTTAATTTAGAAGCGCAATATTCAACGCTTTTGGAATAAATTATGTTTTATGTAATGACATTTTATAACTTTGTATCATTTAAGCTTTAAAACAGAGCAAAAGAGCACTTTTAATTTCATTTCATTAAACTGTACGAGAGATATTAAATTATACACGTAGGAATGAGTCTTCAAATTTAAATCAGTATAAATGTACTCGAGGAGGAATGTGCACAAGGATACAAATAAGATTACACACACGTGTATATATTGTGGGATATGCATATTCAATGAATTAAATTTAATTCGCAACTCATTTGAAATTTGATACCCTTGTGATTTTAAAAATCTAGCGCTTGAGGATTCTGTCGTTAATTAAAAATGATAAAGGACTATAAAAGCTTTGCACAAAACGTAATTTATTCAACAATTTAAACTTTTGATCGCACGTGCAATTACGTGTGTTTATTCGCATATTCAAAAATATTGATTAGATAAAACAATAAAAAAGGGAAGAATTCTTTGGCTGAAATTCGATTTACGGGTGTTTGTCCAAGAGGATGGCAAGAGGAAGGGTTACTCGGTTGGCGCTCGTCAACGTTATTGGATGAGGCGCGAACAAAATTACAAGCTCGAAATCTATGCGTCTCGCAGCTGTCCACTCGATTAAAAAGTCTCGGCGCGAAATCCTCGTGAATTCCTCAACAATGCGGCGGTTCGCCAAACGCGTCGAGACGCTCCGAGTTTTAAGAAGACGAAGAAGTTGCGCGACGAAACATCCTCTCACGCCTCAGAAGGAGCGAGAGAGACAGACACACACACACACACACACACACACACACACACACATATATATATATAGAGAGAGGGGGGAGGGAGAGGGAGAGAGAAAGCGACGGATAGAGGGAGGGAGGAGGGAAAGAGTGCCCGGAGGGATCTCGGAGATGTAGGCACTCGGCCTTGGGTCCTCGTTTCTGCGGAGGCGACGAGTGCTCGGGCCAACTTCTAGCGCGAATTCAAAAGCGTATTTTCTCCGGGCGTACACTTTAATTTACAGGCCTACCAACCGAACGAAAAAACGAGATTCGAGCTACTCCTGATGCTGCTGCCTCGGTTTTAATGTACTCTCGTGTCCGTACCACCAGCAGTAATGCCGCTAGTTGAATAAACATCCTACTCACATGTTTACCTTTCGGGAAAAAAACCTTTATACTCATTATTTTTCCCAGGACTTCCTTTAATTGCAGACAATTTAAAAATTGTTTGCAACCTTCTTCTTCCTGCATATTTAAACTTCAAATGACCATTTGTATAATTGAAACATAATTAACTCTGGATAAACTCGTTACAAACGTTTTCTTTATTTTCGTAATTCTTTTAATGAAAATAATCCTTTTTTCCTGAATTTAACCAGTTTAGATTGCATACATAAATTGTCTGTATATTTTTATAAAAGCTATATTATTAATTTGATTAATCATTTTTATTCACTATAGTTCCTCTTCGTTCTATTAAAATTATATTGTAATTAAATTTAAATTTTTAAAATTTTTCATTACAACATAAGTATTTGTTAATACTTTACTATTTTATATTCATGATTTTGAAAATTATCTGTTGTCATATTATTTTATGCATATTTCAATTGTGCTTAGTAATTTTTAATTTAACAAATCATGGGATTTATTTAAATCTAATTCTGATTTTTTATTTATCCATTAATATAAAATGATTATTATCAAGAAAGGATTATACTTTTAAATAAAACTATAAATTTTACCAGTAGTCAATGGAGATTAAAATCCAAAAAACTTTAGGTAACGTAAAGTCTTAAACATTAATTTCGTTTAAGTATAAACTAGAAAAATTATTGAAAGCATGTAAGATTAAACTCTCAAATTTTTTTTCCAACAATTTTAAAACAATGTAGTAAACGTTGTGTGATTAATTGTGCATAAACAGTAAATAGGGGTGAATAGAGCATTAGGATCGAGTAGTTTCAACCAAATGAAAAAGTTTCTAAAGAAATTGAAATCACCTGAATTTTGAGTCAAAAAAGCTGTTTAAATACACAGTACAATGAGTGTGCGTGCGCGAGTGTTTGTGTAAATAATTCATTGCCAAACTCGTGCATACGTCGGTTTAAAATTCTTTAAAAGAAGGAGGATCGGACGGAGTCGTCGCAGCTTTTTGGAAGAATCACTGTTAGCCCACGAGTACACGTACCTCCACTAAACCGGGGATTAAAAAAGTCGCTTTGAAATTTGTCGTGTGAGCGCGTGCGTGTGCTCATACGGCTTGGAGGGTTGATGGGGGGGGGGCGTATCAAGAATTTAAGCGATATATCAGAGCAAGTATGTAGACGCAGATGGTGGTTCCACGTGACGTCATACCACCCGTAAAAGCACCGAGAAGCACACAGACCCAAACACAGAGAGAGAGAGAGAGAGAGAGAGAGAGAGAGAGAGAGAGATGGGACGCATTATATTTTCATTTTGTTGTGTGTGCACTCGCTGCTCCACCGCTGAAACAACTTACCAAGACGTAATTTACAGTTTCCGTTTCTTGTGTGCATTTTTCAAGGCTCAGGAGATGAAAAGTGAACCGCTTGGGCCCGCGTAGAAAAATTGTCGGTGCGTGCGTTTCTCGAGCTTTTCGCGGGAACTCCTCACCCGAAATAACACTTACGCTCTTGCATTTTAGGGCCGACACCAACACGCAACTCGAACATTCCCATAACATGGGCCAACCACAAATGTGTGCGCAGTTTTGCAGTATTTAGTCCCCCGAGTACTGAGAAAATTTGAGTTTTAATCATTTTTAACGAAAGGTTATAGAGTCGCGACGAGTGGTTCGTTTGTTGGATCTATCCAGTTAAATATAAATGTATCGTCAATTTATAGTTCCTAATAAAAATATCTTGATTCTTTTAAGAAGAATTTACGTAATTTCACACGTGGCGATACCTGAGCCTATTAAAATAGTCTATGCTTTATTACACAAAACTTATGGATTTCAGTACTCTGCACACACTCGAGGAATGAAATTTTTATCATGGGTTACAAAAATTATTTCATCACTCTGAATGTTTCTGAAAAAACATTTTCAGTATTTAAATAAGTATTTCATGTCGATTTGTTAAACAAACAACAAGGCATACGAGTCGTACAAATTTGAAAACTGAAACAATGTTTTTCAAATGGAGCAGTATCTTTTACGGTTTCCAAGAGCAATAATATCGAGTAAATTTGTAAAACATGATCGAGGAATGATTAATATGAGAATGTGAAATTGATTCTCAAAGCAATAACTCACGTGCAACATGTGTAAACTAGAGAAACGAAGAGGAGGCTATGAGTATGACATTTCAAAAATCGCTCTGAAAATGATGGCGACGACACGTCGCAACGACTTGTAAGTAAATTGGTGCCGGTCCAGAGCGCCAAAAGTAGCTATGAAAGTAATTTCCGTGAGATAGATAGTGGAGATAAAGCATCAAACGGATTGGGGCTCTCGAGGGCACAATTGCGCGGAGAGGATCGGATCCCACGGAAACCAGTAAACAGACACCGAAAAGGGGACAAAAAGCAAAATGTCCACGCAAGTGGCGCCCGGGTCGTTCCTTGTCCACTGGTGCAAAGGGGTCTATATTTGGAGGATTAGTAATCGTGTGCACATTTTTTGGCTGCTCTCCTCTTCTACGGGGGTTCTAGTTTGACTGGGGAAGTGGGTCGGGACTCTCCGCGGGCACAACATGTGCGCGCCGGTCAACGCGCGCCATATTGATGGAGAGGCCCGCACATGTGGGTGGGTGCATACGAGGATGATACACTGGGCTCGATTCATTCCATTCATCCCATTGAAAATTGTTTTAATCGGGGCCATCCCATCTCGTTGTCGAGCGTAAGAATGCCTCGCCCACGGAAAATGTCCCTCGCATACCCGCTGATTAACTTTCGTGAAATTGGAGTAATTTTTATTTATGGCGGGTCTTCCGAACTCGGTTCTTTATTGGCCTTGGGTCACTGGCCAAATTCAAAAAAAAAACTGGTCAAAATTCGAGACGTTCGCTTTCGCGAAAGATTTATTTGCAAAATGTATTTTTCTTGCTCTGTTCGATCCAGCAAAGGTGCACATTTGGTATGGCATTCATTTGAATACTCTAGAAAGCTCTACCGAAAAAACTTCGTCGCCAACATCTTAGGATATAATTTAACTATTTAATTTAACTTTAACTATTTCATAAACTCAATAAATAAATTAAAAGTGTAAACAATTTCTTAACATGAGTATGTTTGTTTAATTCAGTGCCGTAAGCGAATTCAAGAATAAATATCTACCATTACAATGTCCATTAAAAAATTGTAAGCTTTTAAAGATAAAATTTTAAAGCATTAATTAGTTGAATACAATTAATAGCAATAAATTGTTGCAACACATATCATAATGACTCCTGTATATAATAAAGATTGTGATATATAAATAAATATACGGTTTTATTACACAATAAAAAATCCATAAAATCCCGATATATTTTAACATTTATGATATATACACATTGATAAACCAAGAAATGTATTACTTAAGATTGAATTATACAATAAAAGATATATTCGCTTACAAAATGAACAAATAACTCTTATTAATTAGGATTAATTAACGTTTTATGTGTGTATTTTTTGTACAGTTAAGAAATAGAATGCAAGGTCGTTTTTAATTTCTCGTTTACTTAGAAAATTTTTAATATATAAAGTATGTCTCTAGTTTTTTTCGCATGCTATAACGTTCAATGAAAATAAAGGAGAAGATAAACTCGGATCATCATGTCATTTCCATTTTGAAAAAGTTTTGATATTTTAATTCGAAAACAATTTCATTGAAAGAAAATAAAAATTCTAGTTTTATATATTTCTGTTTTTTCCAAATACTGAAATATAAATTGAAAGTAACGTTACGGCTTTATTAAGTTGTGATTTATTTACTATCGAATGAATATTACTTATCGCGTATAATAATTTAGACTAAATTAAAACATAGTTTTTATGTAGAGTGAATCAGTTATAATATTAAAGGAATGTACAATACAATATTGTGCAATTTCAAATACTTTACCAAAGTGCCAGTAACCTACTTGCCTTATCGGTTTATTTTACGTAATTATGTTTCTTTTTAACCGATTTTCATAATCTAATGTAGCCAATAGAGATCTAATGGTTCATTCACATCCGAGGGACGGGACTGGAATGAAAATAACAAATATACCATAGACCGACAAAGGCATGTATGAGAAGTGTCGGAAAAAGTCGTGTAAAAGGGTTTAAATTATGTATACACATAATCTAACTCTGCATGTAGAAGATCGTGCACATGGGCACGGGTGTAATATCTGTGTTTGTGTTTGCGCGCGCGCGCGTGAAATTTTTACGAGTCTCGGGTGTGAGTTCTGATAAAGAAAATGAGCGAGCAACTCAAATGCCGGCATTTACACAATGCCCATACCTTAATGAAAGAGCACTTAAGAGGGAGAAAAATTACAAAAATGAATTACAAAGAATCGACGACGATCAAGAGGAAATAAGCAAATTTTTGTTATTTTACGCACGCGACTGATTCGCTTTAATTTGCGTTTCATGCGTCATGGCTTTACCAACAGTGAATAACTTGAGAGAGAAATTGAGCTCCTTGCTCAATGTCAAGCATAAATTATCTCCTATACTACGATACAGGATTATAGATTTCGATATTTTAAGAAATTGAAAACTAAGGAGAACAATAAAAAAAGCGCAACAATAATCTGAATTTATATGTTCGCATTATAAATTGTGAATGAAGTATATTGGAATATAAGAATCTTTTTTGCAATAAATAATGATCGCGTTTACGTTTAAAAAAGACCTATGAATAAAGATGTGTGTTTGAATTGAATTATTTCCCTGGCGCATCACTTTTCCTCAAAAGTGTCAATAAAGTATAATTCACAAATTCGCCATGAGTATTACCAAATGCCCTTGAGCGCGTAAAACACAGCGTGACTCACTCCCGCCGCCCCCACCCCGCCTTCCCCCAAAAGAACGTATTTTAGCAGACACAGCCAAGGCGGGCTCGCGCTGAAAAATTCGAATATCGTAAACAAAGAAGGCAGCAGGAGTGAAAAATAATTTATTTGCTCTTTTCGAGGGCAGCCCACATGCGCCTGAAAATCGTTACGCTCCGTATGTCCGAAATCGGAATGCACCCACGCGGGAAGGTGAAAAAGACTCGGACCCGTGTTTATTAATGAGCTGATGCCATCGCCAACTCGCTCGAGGGGAAAAAAGTGATGACGCGACGCCCGCGATATCAGTTATGAGTTACGCCTGGGTCCTGAGCTCTGGGCCGATAAGGGCGCGCGAATATCTTTGAATCTCCCGGGTCTGGGTTACCGCGCGTGCGCCCTGACGTCATTACCCTGACTAATCGTCAATGTCACTCGGAGCAGCTCCCTTTGCTCCTCCACCTCGTGAACGGCCTCGGGGTGGTCCTATTTACATAATTTTCACGGTCAATGAACTCGCGCGATAATGCGTTTGCTTTTAATTCCGATGGAGCTTTGCGACACCCATTTTAAAGGCAGCACCAACTGGTATTCATAGAATTAAAATATTTAAATAGACATTATTTAAAGGATTTCCAATTTCAAAGGACGGGAATTTATGCGGACGAATTCAAACTGATACCATCAAACATTCGAATTTATAAAGGCTCTCGATTAAAAATAAAAAAAAAATAAAAATTAAAAAAAAAAACAGGTTCACTAATATTGTATAATTAGCTGATTAGACGAGCAAAATATTATGTGTGAATTTATCACATTGAATTTTATTATTAATAATGAATAAAGATTGATTTCAGCCATCATAATTCATTATCAATTAATGAGCTGTATTATTATTTCTTAATATGCACGGTTCTATCCTAATTAAGTGGCAGCATACAATCTGAGTAATAATCTCTAATCATCTATAAACATAAATTATTTATGAAACTGAGTTAATCTTCTTCAGTTAAAAAAATGTAAAATGCAAAATATAATACTTGTTTAGAGAATAAAGCTTATCTCGAATACTTTCTAAAGGAAATAATTTTGTATGCTCTCATTTTTGTTATGCAATTCTTTTATTATCTTATTTTGCTGTTTAGTGTACTGAGATTCAGCATAAAAAAAAGTTTTATAAAACAGTTGGTGATGTCATACGACTCGAGATATCTTGGCGAATTTTGGCTCTTTTTCGTGAACGAGTTTTTTGCTAACTCTTTAGAATGATGAACGGCAGTAGCAGACTAGCAACTTTTTCTAGACAGGCAAATGAAAAAGCTTGCGTTTGCATATAAAATTTATCACGGCCTTCCTCTAAACATTTGAACAATATGATAAACTAATGTGAGGGCTTTGTTTGGATGCAAGCTAAATTAGGTTTCAAATATATTTTGTTTATTTTATGTATTTTACATTAATGATATATTGTTTTATATTAGAATACATATTTGGAATTTGGGTTTTCAAAATATTTCATGAATTATAATTTGACTAATGTATCTTTCGCGAAATCATATTGCAAATTTAATACAATTTTTGGCATTTACAATTTTAAAAATAAAATTTAAATATAGTTTTTCAATAACAGAATTTGTTCATAATAATAAAATATTTTTTCAAAATTCATAAACTACAAAAAGGTGTTTTTGAATAATCATAGTGATTGTTATACCCGATATTAATTACAATGATTACACATAGTAAAACCATATAACAGTACAATATAATTTTTTTGGGTGAAAAATATTCCAACATTTCTTTTTAAATACTTTATTTTTTTTCGCACAAAGTTTTTATAGAGATCCTAATTTAGTGTATTTCAACATTCATGTCTTTTTCTTGTCTTTTAAATGATCATTAAGGTTAATCGGTAGTACTAAAGAATGCAATTTAGTAATAACCTAGACATCGTTCATATTTAAAAATTTTTTCTCCTTATTTCGCTACTATTATCAACAAAAAACAAGTTTAGCAAGTAAAACTAGTGCTTTTACTTTAAAATACATAAATTAATCAATTTTTTTTTTAATGTTTAAAATACAAGCATAATTAAGGCCTTTGAGCATATTTTTCATTTATACAATATTATAAAAGACACGGCAATAATAATGCACCAATACAAGAATCGTGATTTTTCTTCAGTTATTATATTGTAAATTTAAAATTGTTTTAATATCTTAAGTTCAAAAAGAATATTTTAAAGATAATTCAAAATATTTAACTGTAAATTACCTTTTAAACATACAATGCATTTAATTAGTAGGGTTGCTGTTTGAAAATCAAATCCTATCAAAGTGTCAAATAATTTATTGAAAATTTGAGGATATAATTGTAAAATATACATCCGGTAAGCATTTATGATATTTTAATTCTACATATCAGACGTAACATTGGATTCTTTCGTTTAAAAGGACGATTTCACTCGGCTTCTCTTTGTGATCCTTTAATTTTGCCATGTTTATGGAGTTTAAATAAAAAAAATACTCGTAATTAATTTCTTTCCGCGAAGGACGAACAGGTCCTATAAGAACAAACGGTACGAGTCCAAATCGTGGGTCGTTTAGGAGTTCGCGAGTCATTTATTCATATTCTTACCTCGTTTATGCTAATTCGAGTCCAAGAGTCACAGGGACCGGTTCCTTTCTTTTTTTTTTTTTTTTTTTAGCCGTTGAAGTTTCTCAGACAATGAGTGTGTCGACGGTTGTCTCTCTCTATCCTCCCTCTCGCTCACAAAATTATGCAGAAGCCGTTGCTCATTCAAATTTCCTAAAATATTTGACTGCGACACCGCTGTGTTTTCCGTGGAGTATAACTTTTCGTCGTTTTCGACACTCTCGTTTATATTTGTCTTATTCCTCTTTGCTTTTGAGTTTTGAGAGCACACGTAATGTAAACGGTGTGAGGTCTAGCGCCTCAAGAACACGTTTGTTTTTTTTATTTAGTTTTTTAAGCGCTTAAAACACGGTCATTATGTTAAAAAGTAAAGCATTTCTTTAACGATTCTAAAATGCACCTCTTATAAAAATTATAATTTCAAGGCTTAAAACGTACCAGATGTTGCAAAGTTTTATGCTTGGCTTTGAGCTTATGGGAACTAAGATTATTTTATTTTACTTTTATTTTGCTCAAAATTCTATTTAAAAAAATTACATTTTATACCATTAAAAAAGATGTAGCATCTTTTAATAGCCAACGTTACATTTTTAATCATTGCGTATCTTGAGAAATTGGTCCAATTTTTTTAAATTGAACATATCGCTGAATAAGAATTTATTTTTCAAGCAATTATTTTTTTATTAATTCGTATTTTTTGTATTATTACCTAAATAATATTAAAATATACTATTACTACTACTATTATAAGTAAATGTTTCATTTTCAATTTAAAAAATAATTTTGAAATAATCGTAGGAGTAAAGTATATTGTTAAGCTGTATTACTCTCATCTAATGCAAGAATATAAACGTTTGCAAGTTCCAAGCTTAAATGCCATGTTTTCTTTAATGGGAAAAACTATGACTCTTTTATTATAAATTAAAGTAATTACTGTATCTGGTTATTTACAGTTAGTTTTCAACTATCTGAAGAAAATATTTATACAAATTTTAATTAAATATTAATGGAAAGCAAAAAAAATTTCCATTCAATTATTAACTTGAGAGGAATTACTAACCGTGCAACTTTTTTTGTTCTAGGTGAGTTTCGCAAGTTTTATTAATCAATTAAAAGTACTGTCATAAAAACCTGAACGAATTATATACACGGTAAGTAATAATTAAAACCAGTTAATAGTGTAGTTTTTGTGTATTAGTAAGGTAGTAGTAGCGAACTTAAGGAAATTCCTTCCGACTTATACGACATTGTTAGAGCGAACAGGATTAAAATATAATCTATGACAAGTCTAATAATTTTCTTCGGATAGACTTAATTAAAATAATAAATTATTATAGTTACGAAATTCATACTGCTACTTGTAAAGTTTTATTAAAAAATCTATATACCTAACTGTGAGCTATTATAAAATTAGATTATTATGAAATTAGATTTGGTATAGATAATAATTAACTCTGTAATCGGTGAATAGTTTATTGTTAAAAAATATTTTTTTAACCCAATTTATCATAATGTCAGATCGTATGTTGTTTATAAAACACATTAATATTTCTTCATATAAAGTTGATAATATCTTGGAACTCAACGATTAAACGTCATTTAAAAGCACGAAATCTTTAGCAATAAAAAAAAGCAAAATAAATGGATCTGAAAGTTCATTAATAATGAAAAATGTATTGTTCTGTGTGTATCGGTATTTTTTAAAGCGAAAATTTATACACATCGATCCATTACGGATGTGAGCAGCTTGTTATGTTTGTAATATATGGTTTCAATGCCACCACACTAATGAAACAGACAAGTAATTTAAGTGGAGCCGAACAAGGCAAAAGGAAAAGCCGAATAATCGTGAAAGCATAAAGGCTATGTCTACGCGTTGCACCTGACCTGATCAACGTCAAATCATCCAGGATCCCCCACTCTGATAAAGGTTTGACAAACATCCGGCGCACAAAGCACCAGCAGCCAACCCTGATAACACGGCAGATGAGTTTACGGTCATCGGCTTCATGAAAAACCTGAAGGAAAATTAGTAGGGAAAAGTTCCGGAACAAAAGGTAGTATGTGCGTGAGTTGCAGTGTGCACACGAATGCACAAAACGGGGGAAGAAAAAAAATAAGGAGCAGTTGGGCAACGGAAAAGGTCCACGTACAAGTCGAGTTGGGGTTGGAGGAAAGAGGAAAGCAGCACCTGTCGGTGCCCGAGAGAAGTTCATTCCGCCAATGAGATCATGCGTAATGCGAGACCAACAGCCCGATTTGACAGATTATTTTAAGCATTTTGGTTTTATGATCAATAGAAAAAGTTTTAGGGTGATTTTCAACGGTCGACTATGCGAACGATTTTTAAAAACCGTATTATTGCCTGAAATAAATATTTATTATAGGTTTAGTTAATACCAACAAAAAATATGCCCACATAAAGAGCCTGAGGTAAACTTGTTTTCAGCGATTTAATGATTATTTTAATTTAATATTTGTGGAGTTATTGCTAATTTATGTATTTTGTTTATTATAAA